>WAAB01009854.1:0-17550 GCA_013389865.1 Piaya cayana | reverse complement strand
CAGTTTTCCAGGACTGTTGGAAGATGATGGAAAGGGGTTTGGCCAGTACATCCGCCAGCTCTCTCAATACCCTAGGGTGAATCCTGTCTGGCCCCATAGACTTGTGGGTGTCCAGCTGAGCAAGCAAGGCTCTGACCTCCTCCTCTTGGACCATGGGAGCCTCATATTGCTCCTCTAGTTCCGGGGTTTGTACACAGAGGGAACAGCTTTCTTTGCGAAAAGAAAGGTCATATTTTAGGTCATAGCTGATGTGTTTTGATAAGCTTTAGGACTCAGCTGTTTAAAAGTCTACATGTTACAAAGCTCTGGAGGTAAGTATATTCATTAATTGTGGGAAATCACTGCTGGGTAGTCAAACACCTCACGTATTCCTGCATTAACACTTGTGTTGGCTCTCTCAGGGCTGTACGTTTCTGCCTGCAGCAAAGCTGGGCTGCCCAGCCTGCAGCTAATGACCTGCTTCAATTACCTTCTTGGTGGAACCAGCACAGGCAGGTTCGGTGAGAGACATACCTGAGTGACCCTGCCTCATTGAGAAGGCAAAGCTTTCAGCAGGCAATTTAGCAAATACATGTACCTCACCCTGCTTGAATACATTAACCTTTACATAATTGCAGTCTTCAGTGCTAGAAACCTTTTCTCCAGCTACCTAGCATCCTCCTCTCTCTTTTCAAACCCCATGCTGTACAAAGTTATGGCACCAAGTCCTTTTGTGCACTTCTATTTAAGGTCTCCTCCTCTTCTCTTTTCATTGTCCATCGCTCTGCAGGTCTGTACACATACTTGTCTGTTGGGTGAGGGAGGGGGAGAGAGAAAGGAGAAAAACACTTTCTGGTGTTGAGCCATTTGATTATATTAAGCATAATTAGAAAAAGCTAAGAAGAGGTTCTTGCCAAAGGACAGGATCCAGGCTTTGACAATATCTAAAATATAGATCTACTTCACGTAGATGAAGTGCTTAGGGATATTATTTAGTAGTGGACAGGTAGGCTCAATGATCTCAAAAGTCTTTTCCAAATTAGCAATGTTATGATTCTGTGATTCTATTTGTGCACATAGTTTTCCTTTCAGACAAGAAGCTTTCTGTGAATAATATTTTCATTTTCACAGCACCTACCTACCTCACACTAACACCAAGTGGTAAATATTATTCTCCTGGTGAGCAGACTAAGTAACTTAACTCAACCCAAGAGGATTTCATTTTGCATTATAGATTAAAACTTCCCTGGCCTTCAGTCTTCTGGTCAGATCATGACTCTGTCTGGAAATGATAATAAATTAAACAATATTAGATGGCCTGGAAAGACATTTGAATTCCCGCTCTCAAACTGCTTCAAATCAATCTCATTTAATCTCACACATGAATGGAAGGAAATATATTATAAAAGCAGATGGCTAGAAATTCTTTTCCATGCTCTGAATAAAGGATCCAAATTTCTTAACTGCATTTAATACCCCTTTTCAATAGTCAAGAAGGTTATAGGATGTAACGTGAGCCCTGTTTGCTCAGAGGGGTTGTGCAATCTCCATTCTTGAGGGTTTTTGAGGGCTGACCAGACTAAGTCCTGAGCAGCCTGGTCTGATCTTAGGGCTGACTCTGCCTGTAGCAGGATGTTGGACTGGAGACCTCCAAGATTCCTCCCACCCAGGTTACTCTGTGACCCATGAACCCAGAAATCCGCTAAGAGGTGACAGCTATTCCTTCTCTTGCAGATGCACAGAATTGTCAGTGATTTTGACTGCAAAGGTAATAAATAACCATATTTTCTGGACCCATGTAAATGTGGGACAGCAAGAGATGCCTGCACCTGCCAATTACATTTTAGCTATTGTTAGTTTCTCTTACAGATGTTGCAAAAGGACATAAGCGCCTAAAAAGACAAAGCACAGGGGTGAGCATTGTTATATGTTTCTCTTTGAAGTTAAATAGCTGCACATGGCTGGGTGTGGTGTCTGTTCTCCTTCCTCCCTTCTCAGCAACCAACAGATTCCTTAAAAAAAAAGCGAGGTGTTCTTTCTTTCTCTCAGCTGACACATGTTCATTATATTCATTAGCACCTAAAATATCACAGGCGCCCTGTTGGGAGGGGCCTTGTGTACCGATGTTGTTATTGATCATCCCTGCCTCAGATCTCTCCTCTCAAATGAGAGGCGCCTTGGCCACAGGAGAGGATCTTCTCTTGGACTCACAAAGAACAGAAGGAATGACACCATGGTGATCTGTTTGCCCCATGCATTACCTAGCATCTGAGAAGCATTTCTGGGCAGTACAGCTCTCAGTGTGCTTTACTATACAAGTGATTCCTGCTAAGAAATAGGAAACTAATTAAATGCCTCGTAGCAACCAATTTAACAGCAATAATGAGACAAGGTCAATAGCAGCAGCAGCAGTCACCACAGTAGCTGACAGATTCAGATTACCTTGCACCCTCACAGGAGTGTATTTACAAAGGAGCTGGATCCCACCAGATACTGAGACCTCTCAAGTCCTACTAAATGGTTTTCAAGTCAATTGTAACTGAGGAAACTGAACACCACCAGACAGTCTTTAAGAAATCCCTGACCACTCCTCCTCCATATGGTCATTTTGTGTATTCTCCATGTACCATATTGACCCACTGGAAGTGTAACTGGCCACATAATTTTTTTCATGATGCTCTGCCTAGCACAGTCATACCAGCACGTTCTTCAGAGGGGGACAAATATGTCATCTCCATTAAGAACTTAATCGAAAACATAGCTTGAACATCTACTGCAGTTGACTTGGCTTTAGCTTTAACTCAGATGCTGGCATCCCCAGCCTGAAGGCTGGTAAGTTGTTTGAGTTCCACCAGAAATACAAAGTAAAACTCAGTGAATGGAAGTAAAAGGGAGTGCACAAAAAAGGAGAGGAAAGATTTGCACAGTAAACAATGAACCGTCTCCAGGGGACACCAATGAACTAATTAATTACCAGCAAAACCTCAAAATATGCATTATAGTCTCAAATATAATGATACTCCTTGGGTCCTAATTTGCATGTTCATTAGCTCATTAATAAGATATCTTTTATGGAACACCTAAAACACAGTCATGCACATATGCACCCCATCCTTTATTGTAACAATACCTTCTGCTCTTTCTACTTGACATATTTCTCCCCTATCCAGAAAACAAATAAAACTGTGCCATCCAGGACAGATCATAATTGATGAATAAATATCAGGGAAAGTAATTTTGCTTTCTGTGCATTACACAGCCAAATATCTTCTCTGATGCTGAGAGCTGTGTTTATTTACTAGTGATGGATCCAGGAAATTGCCAGAGGGTTGGACATACTAGCAGCCTTCAAATAAACAGAGTCATATTCATATAAATAAGCGGAGACATTATCAAAAGCAAGTCCTCATAAACAACAGGTCTTCAAATCACATTGTTAGAGTAGAAGGAAACTACTTCTGCTGAAAGAAATGCCCGTTGTGCAGAAGTGGCCTGAGCACAGGCAAGGACAAATCTCCTGAAGGTCAAGGAGGGAGGATAGGGAGCAATCCATCCAGTGAAGCTGTGCAGCAACAAGCAGGAGAGTAGCAGTGGCACAGGTGGAGTTGGAGACAGGGAGGCAGAGTTCAACCAGCCCGGTTTAACAGGACAGTTACTTCTGTACGTCTTGAACTGATCATGCAATAGTTTCTGATTCAAGGGCATGGTTAACTCTGAAGTGAGTTACTTTACTCTGGGCAGAAAAATAACCAGGCCATTCCTGGGAGGAAATTCTTGGTGGTGGCTATAACAATTTTCATACCCACCACATATTTCATTTCATCTTCACAGCAGAAAAAGCAGCTTTGGTTTTCTATCTTTTGTTAGATTCTATTTCAAGCAGTGCCTGGCAGGAAGACATTCATGGACACAACTATACTGGTGGTTTTGGGACAGAGCATCTGTCAGCAGATTAAATCTATTACAAATGCTATTCTCAAGACATCCTGTGGGATCTACACTTCAGACCAGCAGCTCAGCACAAATTGAACTTCATTATAAAGCTGTAGTCTTTTTATATTTTGCCTATAGTGTTTCTAAAACATTTGTGGTTTTCATTGCACCCTGCTCCATTTCTTTGGTTTTATTCTACCCCTAAATCTGCTGAATGCCTCCAGTTTTCACACAGAAAAGGAACAGCTACACCTCAGATGTTTCCTTAGCAAAACTCCACAGCCCCACAGCCATCAGGGAAGACACAAAAACGTGCATCAGTTGATGACCTATCTGAGAGCAGAGAAGAAAAAGAGGTTTTGGTAGGTGGGTTGGTGGATGGATGGAATTTCCCATCAAGCAAAAAGCACTGGAGAAGACGTTGGCATGTAGAACTGGGACTTTACCTAAGTGCATACATTAAAAAGCTGACTACTTCAGTTATTAACTCTGCTGAAAATTTAAATATTACTAATCTCCAGAATGAATGGTCAGGTAAAACAAATCACTATATTGAGTTATGGTTGAAATCATCAACCACAAAGAATCATCACAATGCATCGCTTAAGTTGATCTCATGTTTCCAAGATCGTCCCCTGAATTTATTAGCAAGAAAATTTGAAATAAGTATATGCAGCTGCAGAGCTGCAATTCATGTGGAACAGTACAGAATCCATAGTTAATTCCGGTGTCAGAGAAAGTAAAAATAACACACAGAGGGTAGGTTTTGTAATGGAGATCTTTTTTTACGGTAGTACACAGACTCAGATCACTTGTACGTATTTAGTGTCTGTCAAATGATGAGGGCTAGGTAGCTTCCAGCCAGCAAAACACAGATGATCTTACCCTGAGCACACCAAACATTTCCATAACTTCTCATTACCCATGATTTATCTTCTCTGCCATTAGATTTGCAACTTGTTACTACAACACAAGCAGAAATTAGCAAACCACACACACACCCACACACACCCCCATACCCCCACCCACACCCCAAACCCTTGAAGGGTGGTTGTCCCCTGGTTGTCCATGCACTGAGGAAGGAAGGACAATGTTGCACTTTGCAGTATCATGAGCAGACAGTGTTGGAAAGAAACCAATGGTGTGATCAGGCATGGTCAGTACAGAAATGTTTCTGTCAAGGATGGTCTGCCATGGTAAAGATCTCTTGGTGTTAGGACTCTATGTCTTGTGTGTTAGCCTGCCTCACATGTTAAAATAAAGTGTTCTACCGAGACAAATTGTGTATCAACAACTCCAGAAAACAAAATATGGGGTTTAAGGAGTGCAGTAGTCGTCTTTTTCACAACAATGGCTAGTGATCAGTTCAGCTGCTACTGAGGCTGAGGAGACTGGAAACGTGGTTGCTTCCATCTGGTAGGAGAGGAAGGGTCGTAAGAAAGAAGCCCAGAGACACATAGAAGGTTGAAGAACATACACACAAAAAAGAGCACATCGTGTCCAAAGGAAGTTCAACAATTTTCCCAGCTCATCGGATTGTGGGAACTTCACTTTTCCAGGGAATAACTACGCTATTTTTAGTCTTTTTATGATACAATTTGTCACAAGCTGTCTCAGGAGACTATCAGCAATTGGTTTCAAGCAGCATCTGACCACAAACACTTATCCTCATGTGATTTAGAACATCTGGAGTGAAGGAGTCAGCTTTCAAAACATGCCAGCACTGCACTGCCTCCCCACATTTCTACTCCTTCCTTGCAACTTTGCATCTACTGTCAGACCATGTGTAGAAAGCAGGCTCGAAAAGGAAAGCTCAAAGGCCCCAGCAATACATCTGTGCTCTGTATTTGTTGTAAGCACACAGAGAGAAGGAATACTGCCTGCTTTGATGAGGAACATGGATGGGGATTGCTAGTGGCACATTCCTGGCATTACTGAGCTGCAGTGATTTATAGGTCAGGTCCCTAAGGGTGGGAGATGTGATTCTTGGCCTGGAGGCAAGCCAGCATGAACTCATGCCAAAGTGTGCACATTGCATATTGCATCCAAAGACCCCAAAAGGATGTGCATGCTTTGCTCCATTCCTGCTGTAGGTACTGGCTCTGGTTTTGGTGTACAAATTTCTCCAGCAGCCTGGGGAAATGTTTTCACCAGAGAGCTCTGATTGATAGGTAAATTGTAAATTCACAAAGCATTTCTTTGGTAAGGCTGGGGAAGGAATGGGAAGATATGGGAAAAGAATCTGAGTAAATAGCAAAGGAAATGACATTATGATCCCAGCTGGGAGCTCTGTAATGATTTGCTCAGTGTCTGTGGAGAAACCTGCATAAGAATGGGAAGAGTTTCAGACCCCCGCAGAGCCCATGAGAACTTTTTATCACTGACTAGAGGGTGTGAAGGTTTCACACAGCCATTAATTTTGCATTCATCTTTAATTTCTCCAACTAATCCATGTGCATTGGGTGCAATCATACAGTGTTCTGCATTTGCACCATCTTCTGCCTTGCACCTCTGGCTTCCCCACGCATCTTCCAAAAACGGTGCACGCTAGGACACATGCTGTGGTGCTACCAGCACTCTCCAACCAAACTATATAAACACCAGTTTGGAACAACAAATTCAGCCCAGAGAGAGGGAGAAATCTTGAACTGAACTTTATAAAGAGACAACGACATGGCAACAGGATCTGTATCTGCTTCTTGTTCTCCTTTATGCATTTTCAAAGAACAGCTGGTAAAATTAGGGGATGCTTATCTCTCTTAAAGGTTGGAAACCTAGTATTTTGGCACACAATGCATTTTAGGAGAGTTCATAAAGTACTTGAAACCCATTGTGGCTGCAGAAAGCACAAACACTATCCAAACTCATGGTTTTGCACAACCTGAGCCAAATTCACAGCTCCCCATGTCCTCCCCCTGTCCAGCCCCACGGGGCCACACAGGGCCCTGAATTCCACAAGAGAACTGTTGCAGGGTGACTCCTCCACTCTCCTAGCACATGCCAAGATCTCACCACAGGGTCAGGATGGCACAGCCAGTGCCACGGGCAGGGGACGCTGCTGTGGTGGCAAGAAGCATCCTGGTTCAGCTCATGCTGAAACATGAAACCACAGCCTCAGTTTCACTTTTTCAGCCATTTTTAGAAAAGAAATAGCTACAAATACAAGTCTCCTTTGTAGCTGTATGGATCCAATTTATTTCATTTTTCGATATCAGGAACTGTTTCCAACTCCATTAGCAGTCAGTTCACTGTAGAAAAAAAATAAAATGAGGAAATTTGTCCCTCTGTGTCAAATTATATTTTTATGAGTAAAAGGATGTATGCCTAAAGTCACAGTGACCTTTATATCACACTGCAAGTGCAACAATCAAAAAAAAAAAACCCAAACAAACCAAAAACGTAAACAGAAGTGCAACAAAGAAAGGAGCAAAAAGCTTCCACAAGAGACCAGGCACTATCTCCAAGGAACACAGTGGCCAAATTCCCTAGATAATGAAGAAATGCAGCCAGTGAACGTGCCAGGCCAAAGCTGTTCACACATCATGAGTATTTTCATTTACTTGAAGTACAAACATTCACACATCCTGGTTGAGGACACCAAGAAGAGGGTGAGAGCAGCACCTCCTCCTTGTCACATCCCAACAAATGTGTCTCCCACCGATTAAAGTTGTCATTGGTATTCAACAGAGCAACTACAATCTCCAAAAGCCACATGCTGAACAGCACAAGCCACTCATAATGCACAAGTAAGATGTCTGCCGCTCTGACCGAAGCTCTGGGTTTTGAGCCTGGGTTTTCAAGACTGACGAAGCAAAACAAACTTTGAGGCAAGTGCCTGCACTGTAGCATCCACTAACAAACTTCTGATGCCTCCCGGCTCAAGAACATTTTCTTGACACCTCTTACCCATATTCTGCTTTTGAGTTGGTCTCCCTTCAGAGAAGATTTCCTGTTCCCCTTTACATCCCACCAGTTTCTAGAAATTCTCCCTCAGGCATGACTGAACTTAAGCAGAGATGGACAGACAAGTCTTAGGCAAAAGTGGGTTGTAGGACAGACTGGAGTTATGCAAGAGAAGGAAACATCTGGCAAAACTGAGCACAAGGAGAAAGCCACATCAAGGGTAGCCTCTAACAACACCACGGACCAGGATTAGCACAGTAGAACTACAAAAATAGATCAAGTCTGCAAAAGGCTTTACTCCGCCCTGGCTGAAGTAGTACCCTGCCATCTGGTCACAGGAAAAGATGCTCTCCTCTCTTTGAAAGCGTTTCCTCATCCACTTTGTACAGAAAAGCCTGAAGTTGTGACTAAAATTTGAAACACAGATCTGGCTCATAGTCCTCCTTTCTTTTCCCTTTTGTTCTTTTTTTTCTAGCTTGTTTGTTTCTTAATCTGATAAATCTTACCTCTACCTCAACACAAAGGAGAAAACCACACAGGTAAGGTCAATACCCACATCCCAGGGTCCTGTGGTGCTTGGGAGCCAAGCACATATGTGACATCACATGATGTCAATACAGCAACACTTTCTAAATACAGCTTTCAAATAAAGCATGCTCTGGAAGAACATTTCTGCACCAGTAATGGGCTGTATCCAGAAACAGCTGAAACTTGTTTACTGTTGTTTTTTTTTCATTATTGCCAGAACAGCTCATGAAAACTCAGGAACCTGCTACCACAAGGCCACAATCCCAAAATATTAAGAGGTTTGAGATGCAATTAACATTTAAGGCCTTCCACTGCAAGCTCACCCACAACTTCTGGACTTCATTTTAAAAAAATGTTAATCAATAGCTTACATTGATTTTGTGTCCAGTTCTGGAATCCTCAGTGTAAGAAGGATATGGAGCTGCTGGAACAGGTCCAGAGGAGGGCTACAAAGATGATCAGGGGGTTGGAGCACTCCCATACGAGGACAGGCTGAGAGTTGGGCTTGTTCAGCCTGGAGAAGAGAAGGCTTCAAGGGGCCTACAAGAAAGCTGGAGAGGGACTATTCATAAAGGTTTGTGGTGATAGGACGAGGGGAAATGAGTATAAACTGGAGAGGGGCAGATTTAGACTAGACATTAGGAAGAATTTCTTCACCATGAGGGTGGTAAGACACTGGAACAGGTTGCCAAGGGAAGTTGTGGCTGCCTCATCCCTGGAGGTGTTCAAGGCCACATGAGATGTTCCTGCCCATGGCAGGGGGGTTGGAATTAGATGATCCATTAGATGGTCCCTTCCAACCCAAACTATTCTATGATTCTATGATTTTGATCAGACAGCATTGCTTTGAACGCCTTCAACTAGAGTCTTCATTAAACTCACGCCAAGGTCTCTCTTCAATACCTATAGCAGCATGTGAGCAAGTAGAAGTACACAGTGTCGAAGTGTATTCACAGCTATTTAACACTCCTATGCGTCTGAATATAAATGAGTCCACTCCTTTTGGCATCACAGTTAGAAACTACCTGTTTCATATTCTAACAGATTTCTTCTTTCAGGCTACAAGAAGGCATGCAGCAAGCTTTGAGGTGGCATGTCATGAGTCTGGTTTGACTCATGATATCAGGGACTTCATAACAACACCACTTCAAATGGTTTTCTGTCATAGAGGAAGAGACAGAGCACATAGCAACAGCAGCTTTTCACATTTCAGGCTTCAGATTTGCTTTTTGTCAGAGTTTTAGGAAACACTGGTGATACTGATACAGCTAGCAAGTTAGCTTAAAAAGGAACAAAGCATCTTTTATCAAAACCAGCTTTTGGTTAGAAGGGAAATAAAACATATCCTGAATGTTCAGCTGAAACCAAGATGCCAAGATGCAGTAGTAGATAGTGGAAGAAAATAACTTAAAAGACTATGTTGCTGCTTTACCCTGGAGACATATGCCTCACTTTATCATTGCAGAGAATGTCAGAGGCAGGAGGGAATGGGGGTGGGAGGAAATCAGAACATGATGAGAGCCTGGGTGGTCAACAGCACCCAGCACCTCTGAGACCACCCAGCATCAGGATACTGGTGGGGCAAGGATCTGCAACATCCAGAAGAGATGTTTCCAGGCCAGCAAAAATCAGCTCGCCTTCCCTGGAAGTGTTTAAGGTGTGGGTGGATGAGGTACTGAGGGGCATGGTTTAGAGATTGGTGGGAATGGTTGGACTTGATGATCTGGTGGGTCTCTTCCAATGTGGTGAGTCTATGATTCTATCTCCCACTTTCAGACAACAGGCTAAAGGGCATTCAGTGTTTCAGAGAGTGAAGATGAGAGCAAGCAGTAAAGTCCTGGGAGTCTGGGCAAGGACTCCAGCAGGAGGGCTACCTGCTGATCCCCACCACTTTGTCATGTGTCCACAGAGGAGGTCAGAGGAATATTTAGTTTTTATCTTTTCTCTAATAATTAAAGACCATAAACGGTAGAATGTTATAGAGCAAAGAGATCCCTACCTTGGGTTAAGTGCCAGATACAGCCTTGGAGATCAACTGAATTATGAAGAAGAGGTATTGATTCCACAGATTTTCTTTTCATTCATGTTTAAAAGCTTTTGTGCTTTGTACTTCAAAATTTTGCCTCACCATCAGCTGTCAATGTCAATGTTCAGGATGAAGGAGAAAGAGAATCTGTTTCTAAAAATGTTTTAGGATTTACTTTTGTCAACAGATCATAATGAAAGTTAATTGCAATAGCCTCAAACTGTCCTAACTCTCATTTTAAGTTAAAACATGAATACTCAATTCATCCATATGCCCAAAGAAACAGGATCAGAACTAGTTCTAGCTGATAACTAGGACTAAACTGATATTTGTGTCACAGTTTTAACTAGCACTAATTTTCCATAGACAACTATATAGCCAGACATGAAATAGTGATGTTTCCTTAAAAACAATAAATTCGTAGGAGCATTTTTTTTCCTCTTTGCATTCCAGCTGATTTTTTGAGACTTGCTAATGCAAATCTGCCTCAACATACATTAAAATGTTTCTACAAAAATTTTAAACAACTGTAAATTCACTACAATGCTCTGTTCCCTATCAATCTGCTGCAAAAGAACCAAGGGATTCAGTGCTGCTGAATGAGAGAGTCAGTGTTATCATGCAAGAAAGAACGTTTTTTTCCATGCAGCATATATACAGTGTGTGCTTAAAACACTGTTCAGTCCTACATGATGTTTCAGCAGAAAAAAGCGCTGCTCTGCCTGCAAATTCTGCCAATGAAGTGTTTTTATTCCCTAACCTCTCTAGGAGGATACAGTCCAGGTAGTCATAAAAAAGAAAGTCTCACTGAAACCAGGAAGGACACACATAGGCTGTTCTCTTTGAGGGAGGATTACACTGTCTGAAATAAGTCTCCTGAAACTGCTTAACAGGTCTCAATTTCAGACAGACAGGTCTGTAGCCCAAACTAGCAAATCCTGAGCTGGAATGGTTACAAGGTTGCACTACTGCCAACAACCTTTAGTTAAGGTTTAACTGCAAGATCAGGAGACAGTGAAAGTTATTTTAAACTAGATGATTAAAAGCAGTATCCATAGAATTTTAATCACTTCAAAGGGTTTTACAAACATTGGTAAAGGACTGTACCTCAATCTCAGAGAGAAATGTCTCTGTAAGCTACAAAATACTCCAATACAGATGGAAGCTTAGATAGGAGAAAAGTCAGAACTCACCTGTCCATGATGCTAAAGTTAACTTAAAATTCACACTTCTCTGTATTCTTATAAGTTGGCAGCAACCCCATAAACCACTTCTAATTCTGTCTTTGAAATGCATGCCTGTTGGGAAGGTCTAATGTCCAAAGAAGCATAGACACGTGCATCTACCTCCTGCCCATCTTTGTCACACTACAGTACAAATATCTAAAATACATATGGCCGCTTCCTATAGACTACAGAAAATATTTTTGTTCAGGATTAACAAAATCTTGATGATTAACAGTGAAAGTTATGCTGATAGGGAAAAGCTATCTCATTTCATATTAAAATCTTGAATTGATTCTTCAAGTTTTCCCTAGAAGTCTTTGGAAAAAATGCTCTCATTTTGGCAATGAAACTAAACCTGTATTAAAACTGAAGCTGCTTTTTCTGATTTTACATTTTAATGTCTTTCTTTCCACAATTTGTATGATGAACAAAAAAATACTTAGATCAGGATACAATTGTTAAGGAATGAAAGAAAGAAAAAGATCACAAGACAAAACCCATGGAATATGATAGGTTTGGGGCCAAGAAAGCCAATTTTTGAAAATCAGGTAGATCTGGCTATTAATACTGTTCTTATGGAATCCATCCAAATTCTAATATTAGGGAGGTTGAGTTTGCAGACTATTCAGAGAAAACAATGTCCAGGAAAGGACTTGCACTGAGGATTTGCAATGAGAAAGGTTACTGTGAATGACCAAGAAAGACATGATGCCACTTAAAGAGTTGGACTCGATGATCAGGTGGGTCTCTTCCAAGCTGGTGATTCTATGATTCTATAGTTCTATGATTCTATGAAAATAAAAATACCTTGTGTCTCCAAGTCACATACCAATGGTGCATATAATTAACCTAAAAAACAGTCAGCTGCACTTCTTAGATTTGATGGCAGTAAGGAAGATACAGATATAGAGAAAATATAGGTCTAGGAACAGAATTTTATTTTGTTCTGGAAAGTATCATGCAACAAATCTCATTCCTTTCAATGATCCTTGCCCAGCTTTAAGATAACAAATTAAAATTTACAAGTAGAAGTATGCGTAAAAGTTAGCACCACAGGAAGAATTGTCTTTTTACAACTCGATTTGATAGAAGGTCATTTGAAAGAAAACAGAGGAAAAGAAAAAAGCTAGCTGACCTTACACCTTTATTTTCAACATTCTAGATACTCAAATCTAAACATTGAGATACCATATCTAAATATTTCATGTTCAGCTAAACTTGCTCTGCACATTAAGAAATATGTGAGTGCCAAATAGTAACTATCACAAAGTACCAGGTAATACACAAGGTAAAAATTGTAAAGGTACATAAGAAATGAAACAATAGAGATCAAAGTGAGGAATTATGCCCCTCTTCCAGTTTTAAGCTAGTCTAGCTATCAAGATTGCTGCAAAGATCAAAAAAATAAGAGATGTGTATCACATCAGCATGGGATGGATCAGATCTCCTCATATTATCCTATAATACCCTAATTTCATGGGCCAAATATCCAGATGCACTTAATCTAAACTCTCCCATTTCCTACCTGCAGACAATGAGAGGATTACATCAGACATCAAAGGTTTGCTTTCTTTACTTTTATATTAATTCTGAATTAATTAGCCCTTGTGGTTTTTACGGTAAGGTTTTCAAGATACTGAACAGTTTTACAAACCCTCTAATCTTTGACAAGCAGCAGTTCTAACATAGGATTTAGGAGTTTAAAATACCATGTTATTATCTGCTGCCTTCTTAAGGCAATGGAATCATTTTAAGTATCCTAATTTTGCATCATAAATTAATAGTACAATTTCCTTTGTAAGCATCTCTAATTACAACACACATAAAGTGAAATTTTACTAAATAATTAACCTAGTAACTATATAGCCAATTATTAAAAGAAGGGTTCAAACTAAGACAATAAGGAAGAGGAAACTTTTGGTTATAGTTTGGAAGATACATCTTTAGATTACTCCCACCTTTCTAGGTTATGCACATGGACTTTTAATAGCAACATTAACCAACCAGTTAAAACAATTGTCTTGCATCCAGGTCATAGCAAAATAATTTACTTTAATCCCAAAACAAAATGTGTTATAACCCAAACCAGCTGTTTTTTTCAGACCAATAACCATTAGCATTAGACAATCTATTGTAGCAAATGCCATTTTAATGCAGAGAGCCAAAGTTAAGGTTAAATTACCCAAAGGAGCCTTCATGGTCCTGAGTGCTACATAACTTTACCACCAGGAGAGTAACAAGACTCTGAACTTTTCTTTATTTTTCCTTTATTCATACTTGGACTTCCAGCACTGCACATCAGATACCCAGGGTCTTATTCTATCCTATATCATACTGCAAAAATACTGTCCTTGCATCAAAAAAAATCAAACAGTCACATCCAATAAACCCTTCACTTGAGCAACTACTCGTATTTAAAAATGCATCTCTCTTCTTCAGGATTGCAATCAGTTACACTGAAAGTTTATAATGCAGCTCTTGATTGTATTTTCTGTGCATGCATTTACATCAGGCACACAAGTTATATAAAATAGTTCGGAGTACAAAAATATGGTTATAACATAGGAGTGCCAAACAGTACAGAACTAGAACAGTTTTATTACTGTAATATCAATTTATATACAGACCCCCAAATTAAAGATTTTTTTTTAATTCTAAGTATTCTTCCCAAATTGACAACTGTAGTGTACACTTAAAAAACCTGCAAATTAACAACACAAATTTTAAACCCCTACACTGTCTATGCAGTCTGCACCAATCCTGTTTCTTGCACACAGAAATGTACTATAAATAATTTTTCACAAAACGTCAGGTATGGTTTATTGCACATTGTACATGCCAATATCTAACAGAAAGGCCCAAACCCTTCACTTTATAACTAACTGCTTAAACACCTAGCAGTTCCTTCTGTTATGAATACTATTGCATCTTAACTGATAATTTCAAAAAAAAGCAGATCAGAAAATATGCCATGAACTGTACCATTTTGTGAAAGAATCAAGCTTCTTTAATTTTACTGATTTCTACTGTATAAATTCATTAAAAAATCTGACCTGATGAAAAATATTGTTTCAAAATTTCTGCATTTTTAAACTATACAGTTATGCATATAGCTGCTTATATAATCATGTATTCTTTCTGTTTTGAAGAATTAGATGTTCCTGTGCTGTATTGAGTAAAGATCAAGTTACATAGGTTCTAGTGTTAACTACAGGAGTTAGTGTGTCTCTCTTTTTTTCTGCCAGTCTCCCTTCTTCTGGCACTGGCATGGAAGGAGCCTGTCAGAACACCAGAACAGGTAGTATGAAAAGACACTGGGCACATGTGGCCAACAAGCATCAAGGCCATTCATGATTACTGTGAAGCAGATCTCTAGACTAAGGAATATGAGTAATTTACCATTAATATGTGGGTTTATGGTATGCTGCACTAAAATATGACTGCTAAACAAAGAGAATGATTCATGTATGACAGATACATGCCAGCCAGTAAAAATGCTTCACTGGGTAAAAATCTGCATTTTGAGGGTTAAAACTCTGGCATGAATAATAAGGTTAAAAAGTCAATTGGTCAAGTGTTTGCCAAGGGTTTCTAAAGCTATTAGCCACGAACAGCGCCAGAAAGGGATAAAACCAGCAAAACCAAGCAAATAAAATTGCACTATTACAAAGAAACAAGTCCGTGAAAGGGAGTCACCAGCTGCAGCTAAGGCACAGCCACTTCGAGAAGTCGATTGTTTTTTCGCTTGCAAGTTGGGATCTTGCCATTTTTCTGGCTGCCTTGTATGAACTTCACACACACTTTGTCTTGCCTGAACTGGACAAGAAACCTAGGAGAAGGAATAAGATACATTTCAGTTAAAGGTGGGGGAAAAAAAAACAACAATGGGAGGAGAAGTCTTCTGGTTGGTTCTAAGCATCACTCCAAGAGAAGTCACTTTCAGGTATATATTACTAATAAGAGTCAGGGAATAAAATAACAAGCCACAGGTTATGGTAATGCTTGAGTATCCTTCAAATAGTATCTCTTATTATTGCATTCTGCCTGTAACTCCAGATCTTTTACAATAATTAGTTTGCTATACCTTTAGAAAGAAAGCAGTTTGAAATAGAATTTCTAATGTACCAGAACTGCAGAGCAAGGGTTATTTCCAACTGTTTCACCATCAATCCAAAGGAACTTGTCCATTTTCATGGGGGAAGATAAATGCTTCTATAGCAACATCAGGAGCACTTTTTTTTTCTAATTTACTCTTAATTTCATAGCTCTAGTATTTTAGTAGCTCTTGTATTTCTACTCAGTTAGCCATTACATCGCCCTGCCAGCAAGTGGGAAAATTCACTTCGTTTGCAGCAGTCTCCACACTTAGATGTATCCTACAGTCCAGGATAAATTAATCTGTATTTGACTCTTCACTTTTTACTGGAAGAGAAATTTCATTGAATACAGAGAAATGCTTTTGAAAAAAAATGGACCCATCTAGGCTCCTGTGGAGCCTTAAACTTCTCACTGATCTGTATAGCAAGATTAAAAGCAATAAACAGAACTGCCTTTTGGCTCACATGCAGTGGTTGCTGACCTAAAAAGTCCTTTGTAATACAGCAGATTTTCCCTTTTGGCATCCTTAAAAAGTCCTCCAATGGAGGCCAAAAACTTCAAAGAATTTGTTCTACAGCCGGAAACCACAAATCAAGCTGATGGGAAAGCTCAGGGGAGGAAATAGCCTCTCCCGCACCAAACTGCCCTTCAGTCCTGCTTTCCTGCTGCACAACCCAGACACTGAAAATTAACTTTTATGGCACTTCCAGCCATGCAAGCATCTGCAAAACACAAGTAGGTCTTACAGCCATCATCCCTTTTCACCAACACTGCATTTCCCTAGACCCACTGTTCTAATACTCTACATATAAATGGCATGTCTCTTACTAGACATGTCCCTGGATAAACAGCATTTTTACTTATATAAGCTCACTTCCCAAAAAGTAATGTACAGTAGTCAAAGTAAGGCCACATTTTCACCTCAGTTCCTAGTTCTGCTTGTATCTAAACCCTAGCAGAGAGGCGAGAGTACTGCTTCACCATCAATAGAGATGGAATTGCTAGAAAGGAAGCAAACAACTTGAAATTATTTAGTCTGGATAAACTCAATAGCGATACACGCTTGAACATTTTTAATGTGCAAGACAAGAAACAAAACCACAGTCCAAATGCAAGACTCCCAGAAAGCATACTGTTTTCCAGACCTAAGGCAGGCAGGCAGGCCAGATTACTGTTTAAACTTTGTCTTAGTAGTTTATTCCTTTGTAGCCAGCATTAAACTAGAAACTTAGTGGGGACAGCCACAATCCTTTAGTGGCTAAAACTATGCATCCTTGAGCAAATTAAAGCACAACTCGTAGGAGAACAAAGGAAAATGGCCAATGTAATTTTTAAGGGAAGAGCAAGATTAGCCTTTAAATAAACTCTCAAATCTGAAGAGATACAAGCTGCACTCACCATCATGATTCCAGAAAACAAGCAGAGCAGTGCATGCAGATAAAATGTTTAATTTCTGCCTACAGAAATTTTAGTTCAGAATTGCTAAATGGTTCCAAATTTTCTTCTTTATTCTAATTGAATAAGCCCACCAAATCAGCACAAATGAAATCAGCGAGCACTTCACACAACAGAGTGTACAACAATGGTGGACTAAGTAAGGGACTCTTCCCCAGCAAGGTTTAGGAATTCACACATAGACACATGCACCCACTAACATTTTTATTCCCTGGCTACAAATAATGCAAGTGCAGTCCTTAGTCAATGCCAGAATAAGAAACTGCATCAAGCTGAAAGAAATACTAATGTGAGATGCAAGGCTTTTACCAAACAAAGCTTTCTAAAAATCAAAAATCAAAAACATCAGGTGCTTTAACAACCATAATCAGAGATCCTAGCAAAAAGGAGATCCTAGCAGCT
>WAAB01009853.1:20606-36005 GCA_013389865.1 Piaya cayana | reverse complement strand
AGAATCATAGAATCACCAGGTCTTGTTGGCCATTCGATACTATTGAATCTTAAAAAACAGTTTTCACACCCAAAAAAACCCTAAAAAAAGGGATGAAATGTGAACCTTATGAACTGTAACTGGAGTTATGGATGCACAGAAATTACTCCAAGGTGCACTCTGCAAAGCTGGGACAATGTTTCGATACATTTTTAAAAAATAAAGAGAATCGGGGTATTCAAATAACCCTTTTTTCAAGTATTTTAGAGGTATTGCTGATGGACTGAAGGCCTTTCAATAAACGATGATACATCCCCAAAGCCATCCCGGTTTACATATTGATTGTATTAAATAAATATTTATAAAGTTGCATCATCACCCATAGCCCAGGAAACAAAAGTTTCTTCATCGCGTGCCAGGGCTATTGTTTTACCTTCCCTACTGTCAGTAGCTGGAGTGACAGCTTCCAAAATGGTCTTGGGGGTGAAAAAATCATGGCCAGGAGTGAGACTACGGGCTCGGAGAGACTTTGTAAGGGAAAACGCAAAGAAGTTCTGGAGTCCTCAACCCAGGAAGGACATGGATCTGTTAGAGCAAGTCCAGAGGAGACCACAAAGATGCTATGAGTGCAGGCTGAGAGCTGGGCTTGTTCAGCCTGGAGAAGAGAGGGCTGCGTGGAGACCATATAGCAGCTTCCAGTACTGAAAGGGGATACAGAAAAGCTGGGGAGGGGGTCTTGATCAGGGAGTGCAGGGATAGAACGAGGGGAAATGGTTTTCAGCTGAAAGAGGGGAGATTTAGATGAGATATCAGGAAAAAATGTTTTCTTGTGAGGGGGGAGAGACACCAACCTCTGGTGTGGCCCAGACAGTCACAACTCCCCCATCCCTGGAGGGGTTCAAGGCCAGTTTAGATGGGGCTTGGAGCCCCTGATCCAGCAGGAGGTGTCCCTGCCCATGGCAGAGGGTGGAACTGGATGGGCTTTAAGGTCTCTTCCAACTCAAACCATTCCTTGACTCTATGATTCTACGAAAATCCTCTCAATTTAACTTAGAAACATTTAAAAGATTCCAAAAAGCCCCTCAGAGGAATCCATTTACTCAAAGATGAAAGAGGAAACCACAATTATCACATGACTGCAGGCCAAGGGGCAGAAGATCCTCTTCAACAACGCAGCCTCTCTGCCCCCAGCTGGAGTTGGCTGATGCAGATGGGGAAGTTCAGCTCAGTAAAGTCACACTTAAGCATTTACAGCATCACCACCACATCCATGGTAAGATCACCCTGAACCATTTCCAGCATCACCACCACGTCCACAGTTAAGATCATCCTGAAATATTTACAGCATCACCACCACATCCACAGTTAAGATCACCCTGAAGCATTTACAGCATCGCCATCATGTCCACGGTAAGATCACCCTGAAGCATTGATGGGAATGGTTGGGTTCGATGATCCGGTGGGTCTCTTCCAACCTGGTTGTTCTATGATTCTAGGATCTACAGCATCACCACCACATTCACAGTAAGATCACCCCGAACCATTTACAGCATCGCCGCCACATCCACAGTTAACATCATCCTGAAATATTTACAACATCGCCACCACGTCCATGGTAAGATCACCCTGAACCATTTCCAGCATCACCACCACGTCCACAGCTAAGATCACCCTGAAACATCTGCAGCATCGCCACCACGTCCACAGTAATATCATCCTGAAACATCTGCAGCATCGCCACCACGTCCAGTTAAGATCATCCTGAAATATTTACAACATTGCCACCACGTCCATGGTAAGATCACCCTGAAGCATCTACAGCATCACCACCACGTCCACAGTTAACATCATCCTAAACCATTTCCAGCATCGCCACCACGTCCACGGTAAGATCACCCTGAACCATCCCCAGCATCGCCACCACGTCCACAGTTAGATCACCCTGAACCATTTCCAGCATCGCCACCACGTCCACGGTAAGATCACCCCAAACCATCTCCAGCATCGCCACCACGTCCACAGTTAGATCACCCCGAACCATTTCCAGCATCGCCACCACGTCCACGCGCGTCAACCCCGGAGAGAGAAGATTCTCCTGTCATTTCCTAGCGCTCCGCAGGGTCAAGAGGCAGGAAAACAGCCGCCAAAGGCCGCTCCCCGTCCCGCTAACCCCTCTCCAAGCGATTTCTCCCCGATGCGGCCGCTGGGCAGGTCCCCGCGCTGCGGCGAGGGATGCGAGAGCCGCGATTTCTGCTGAGCTCACGCTCCCGACTTTTATTAATCTTGGCTCGATTCCAGCCTATGGAAACGTAAACGGAGGAGGAGGAAGGAGGCGATGGACGAGCAGGCAGGGCGGCAAAACGCCGAGTCTGAGCGCACCGCAGGTCCCGGCGCGGGGCTCGATCCTGGATTGGAGCGGGGGGGGGGGGGGGAAAATAAAGGCCATTTCGGTTACATTTAGGAAAATTCCAGAAGGGAACATCGACCGGCTCAACCTTCGGAGCATCCGCGCTCCCGTAAAGAAACGAACGTGCCGGAGGAGCGAGCTGCGGAGCTTAAAAAAAACTCGGTGAACCCCCCTCCCCCGGGGCTGCCCGGCGGGGACGGGTGGGAGCGGCCATCGCCGCGGCGTCGGGGCTGCAGCGCGAAGGACGGAGGCGAAGGCTCCCCCGCCACCTCCCCAGCCCCGGGGCTGCGCTTTCCCCCTCCCCACACCCCCAGCGCTCCTTCCCGAGCCACCGACACCGCGCACACGGCACCGGGGATGGGGCTGGGGGGGGGTGGCTCGCCCGATCCAACAAAAGCTCCCGGCGAGGCGACGCTGCCCCGGCTCTCACCTGGGTGTCGGGGCGCGGTGCATCCCCCGCTGCTGCTGCCGAGGGGGTCCCGCCGGGCGCTGCCGCGGGGGCACCGGGGAGCGGAGGGAGGAGAGAGAGGAGAACGGGCGCTGCCGCCGCCCGGGCGCTGCCCGACTGCCCGCGCGCTCCCGCCGCCGCCGCCCGGGGAGGAGGAGGGGGCGGGCGCGCGCCCGGACACGCCCCCCCGGGCGCGCTCTTGGCCACGCCCCCTTATGCACACACCACACCCACTATTCGCTCAGGTCACGCCCACTGCTCAGGCTACGCCCACTCGTTCTCGCCCCGCCCACATGATCAAGTCCCGCCCCCTCTTCGTCCCGGCTCCGCCCTCCGCCCCGCCCCTCCGCTCGCGTCCAACTGCCCGTCCGTCTCCCAGCAGCCAGTGGCGCGTTACGACGCGGCGCTGCCAGCTTTACGGCAGCGCGCAGCAACGGGCCCGGGCCGGCGCCGGCGAGCGGGCGATGAGGCGAGAGGTGAGCGAGGGGCCCGCGGGGCCCGGGGGGGGGGAACAAGGGTGGGGGGAAACGTGGCCGGTGTGAGGAGCCGGGGCTGCCCGGGAGGCTCCGGGGAGCGCGGTTGGGCTCGATGATCCGGTGGGTCTTTTCCAACCTGGTGATTTTATGATGTTGTGATTCTCTATGGTTACCGGTGGGGCCTGGGCGGGCCCTGCTCCCCCCTCGGCTCTGACCCGGCCCGGCGAGCCCCTCTCGTCCCGGTCTTTTCCTCCTTAAGGAAACCTCGTTTCCTTAACGTGGGCCAAGCGAGGGGTTCCCCGTCGTTGCCACTGGGAGAGCTTTGGTGCCACCCCCTCCTCCTCAGGCTGCTGGATTTCTTCCCGTTAAACTTTGGCTAAGCTCATCCTGGAGGCTGGGGGTGCTGGGCAGCGTCTGCCTTAAGGAATTTGGTGGGGGTGGAAAGGTTTGGGCATCGTCTGTGCATGCAGTTGTTACAGGCGCTCAGGGCTTATTGAACCTGCAAAGGCTCCGTTCTCTTCTTCTACAGGAATTATAATGTACGGTCTGCAGAAAGACTGCTTCTATTTAACAAAAGAGTAGGCAAGAACGCTGCTTTCCTGACTTAGTTGTTTAATTTCCTCTGGCACTCTTGGGACACAGACAAGCACAGAGCCCCTGGTGCCAGTAGCCCAGCCCAGCTCACACTGATGAACAGAAATTGATGTTCCTTGTCTGATCTTGCTCCTGTTAACAACAACCACTATTAAGAGTGCTGACATAGACTCAAAAAACTGTTTCCAGTAAAAAGGTGGTTAAGTCTGGTGGTTAAAATCAGGGACCTTTTACTCTTGATCGTTTCAAGATTCAGTATTTCTTGATCATATGGTTGGACTCAATGATCCGTTGGGTCTCTTCCAGCCTGGTGATTCTATGATTTTGTGATTCTATGATTCTATGATTTCAAAGATCTCAGCCAAGCTGCTGAAAATTTGTTGCTCTTCACCGGTAAAGTCTGAATATTTTGCCTTTCAGTCGGTATTTTGAATTTGCCTCCATATCCTCTGAATTTGGTGCAGGGGGTTAGTGGTGTGGCACCTTAAAATATTCACTCTGGATGTTCTTAGCACCTTTAATATAGTAAAATAGAGTTTAGGAATCTGATTCATCGTTAATTGATGCTCTCTCTGCTCCATCACTGCCCATTTACACTCCATTACGGTGGGGTTTCATTCCCTGGCACGCAGGTACTGCCTTCAGCATGCAAAACATTACATGCAGGAGGTATTTGTCCCTAATGTTGTGACAATAATAGGCTGGGGGGTGTTGTCAAGTATTACAAAACTCAGACTTTGCGTTGCATCCTGAACAGGAAGGAGTTTTGTGATTTTATGGATCAAACTTGCGCTAACGCCAGCAGCTCACTAGTGACATCGTTGTAACTTGGAGACAAGAGAAACTTGACCTCTTGCCTTCCTGGTGCAAGGCGGCCCTTCTTTCAAATCTGCAAACAGGGTGGGTGGTTTTCCCGGGGTTGCCTCGATGACATTTTTGTTGTGGCCCTCCTTGATCTCACCCTGGTGCTCAAAATGGGGCAGGTGAACAGCCCTCCTGGAAGCTGAGGGTCACAGAGTTTGCACCGATCACAACTNGAGCCCAGCTCCCTCCTCTCCACAACCTCCTCTCAGGTAGTTGCAGAGAGCAATGAGGTCTCCCCTCAGCCTCCTCTTCTCCAGGATAAACACCCCCAGCTCTCTCAGCCGTTCCTCATCAGGCCTGTTCTCCAGCCCCTTCCCCAGCTTCATTGCTCTTCTCTGGACTCGCTCCAGAGCCCGATCAACATCCTGCAACAACATGCAAATAAAATGAACGAGCAAGACTCTTGTTGGCAGCTTTCAACCAAGGTTCCAGGCCTGCATCGGTATTTATTCCTATTTTAATAAAAACCTGTGAAGAGAGTGTGCCTGAGCCTTCAGGAAGCAAATCCTGGCTGCGCCTTAGCCGAGCTTCTTGTGATCTGTGACTGGATGTGAACACTCAGACCTGCATCCCGGCTTCTCTGTATTAACAGGGAGGAGCTTATGAGCAGGACCACCTCTCTGACAGCTTTTCACAGCTCCTTTATGTTTTTTTCATCCTCACTGCTCACCTTAAGTGGCTCTGCCAGGCGCCTGAGCCTACAAAAGGTTTTCCTCTGAACTGCGCTCTGTGTGGTGAGTCATCCTGCAGAACTCACAAGCAGTTTCACAAATACCATACGGCAATAAAATTAGAAGTTGTAGCTAGTGGCAATTAAGCATTTGCGATAACCATTCTCCCTTCCTGACTGTAGGAAGCTACCAAATGCCTTTTTTATTTTTTTTTCCCCTTAACCAAAGAAAATCAAATGATGTTTCTGCAGAGGGGAAAATTAACCAAATACAGGATGTACGCTTCTTTCTCTGGCCCGTAATCCCATCTGGCCTTGAGTGGAAAGCTATTTGCTGTGTGCCATCTTCTCTAGGAGAAGATTAAGCAGGAAAAAAAACATGCAATAAAGGAAAAATTGGCAAATTTTATGGGCACATGCAGAAAGTATCTCAGCAGTAACCTTGTTAAACCCACGAACTGGCCACTTCAGGGCTCACTGGGTGTACAACTCCTCAAGCAAGACCGCATCCAGGCACGTTGCAGAGCCGCAGGGACTCGGTTTGGATTTTTTTTCGTTCTGTTGTTATACTGCAGGCTGTTGCAAAGGACCCGCTCCGCAAACTTGGAAATAATGTAGGAAGTGTGTCCAAATACCATTGTGTTTGGCTCAGTGCAAATAACAATGACTGCTCCCTTCCTCTGCAGTGACTCTGGCTGCCTGGCACGTCTCACCTCTGCCAGCTGTACAAAAATAGTTA
Organism: Piaya cayana; assembly: GCA_013389865.1. Taxonomy (NCBI): domain Eukaryota; kingdom Metazoa; phylum Chordata; class Aves; order Cuculiformes; family Coccyzidae; genus Piaya; species Piaya cayana. Next base: position 29,828 of record WAAB01009853.1, on the reverse strand, counting down.
TTAGCATTTTCCAGCCTCGTACACTCTCTACCTTGGCCCTTCCTTCCGACACATGACACACACAGCGTGCTTCATTCTGTGTCACGCGTGATGTCATGTGACCTTGCCAAGATTTTTTAGTGAGAAATCTTTTAATTTATGCATACCTGGCCAGGAAGGATTTTTTTTCCATGATTCGTGTCACCATAAAAAGCACAAACTTATATTAAGTGATCTTACCATGACTAGTTTTCACACGGTGCTTTAAGAAATCCTGAGATGTTTTCATGCTCCATTTGGCACAGATGAGCAAAGGGCGAGGCCCAAGCAGCTCTGCATCGCTGCTGCTCCTTAGCTGTTGCATCCCTAGCCCTGTCCTCGCAGGGAGAGAAGTGCTGGGGGCCGATGGTGCTTCGCAGCATCTGAGGAGCCTGGGCTGGGTGATGCAAGAGCAAAAGGAAAACCAGGGCAGATATAGGGGGTTTAAGTCAACAGTTTCTCTTTGGAAGATCTCCCAGGTCCTCGTCTGGTGCCAGCAAGCATTTTGTGTCTTCAGTTGAGTAGCACCTTAGAGTCATAGAATCACCAGGTTGGAAGAAACCCACTGGATCATCGAGTCCAACCATTCCCATCAAACACTAAACCATGTCCCTCAGCTCCTCATCCACCTGTCCCTTAAACACCTCCAGGGAAGGTGAATCAACCCCCTCCCTGGGCAGCCTTTGCTGCCCTTTCTGTGAAAATTTTTTTCCTAATGTCCAGCCTGAACCTCCCCTGGCGGAGCTTGAGGCCATTCCCTCTCGTCCTGTCCCCTGTCACTTGGGAGAAGAGCCCAGCTCCCTCCTCTCCACAACCTCCCCACAGGTAGTTGCAGAGAGCAATGAGGTCTCCCCTCAGCCTCCTCTTCTCCAGGCTAAACAACCTTCCAGCATGCTCTGCAACCTCTGTCTTTAATCCCCGCAGGACACAAATGCAACAGCGTCTGAAGGGAATTATATGACTAGTAGAAAGACCAGAAGTAGCAGATACTCTGATAACCTGACAAACGGAAAGGAGTCCAGAGAAACCTTGCCTGGAAGACTTGTTGAGGTCTCTTGAGTGCTTCCTCAAGCACGTGGGTGGGGAGAACCAGGTGCTACAGTCTACTTGAATTTCCAGACGCCTTCTTAAGGATAAGCAGCCTGCACAGATTAAGAAGAAAGAATGTAGCCTGGACCAAAACCAGAGTAAAAGATCAGAAAGGGGGGGTTGGCATGACTAGTCACTTCTGCTGACAGGTGGACATCACCAGAGGAAACCTGCAGGTATCCTCACTCCTCAATGAACCCATGAGTGTGTTCTCCTTTTGTGAGCAAAACTTTGGCAAGTTAAAACCTGAATTAAAAAATGAGAGGTATTTGCAGCCCATCCGGCTTCGAGGGTACTCAAGTTATTGAAATCTCTACCAGCAAGGTAGAGAGTTGTCCTAGAGATTCCCACGGCAGGGAGCTGCTTTGTTTGTGATCTTGTTTAGCTTTCTCCTTACTCACTGCTGCCTTACCTCCCGTGCTGGCAGCCCAGCAGGTTTTCCTGGAACAGGTCGTGCGTCTGGCACTGAGCTGTGGCGCTATCTGCTAGGTGAAAGGAACCCTGTGGTTGTCAGACAGCCCCAAAAAGGCTGTTATTTAAGGAATACCAGCGGCGCAAAGAACTAGAGTGATTGTCACAGTGCAGGTGAAACACTGAAATATGAAAACACCGGCCGACTCCTCCTGGATTGCATATGGTTTCTGTGCGAAGTGCAGAGTTGAAGGCGTGCCTGCCGTTCCCAAGCAGGAACTGCTTTGAAATCAGTTTGCTTTGAGGTTAAGATCATAACAATGAAATGTTTATCTAATCGCAGCCGTGCGCTACTCCTGGGGCAGCACAAGAGCCCGGCTCAACCCCTCACAAGCTGCAAGGGAGGAGCCATCCTCTGCCTGATCATCTGGCAGGTGGTTCAAGCTCCAGTCCTTCAAATATTCCCCTGGGAAGCCTCGGCTTTTGCTCACTGCTTGCTGAGAAGGCACTCAAGGTGTTTGTTGTTCTGTATCTTGTCCCAGGCGTGATCCAATTCCTTAATTCATCTTCCCCTTTTCTGTTCCAGCTTTTGAAGTTTCCTAGAGTGCTGTGGCTCCAACTTGAGCAGGATGGACCCGGTGGTTCTCAGTTATATGGACAGCTTGCTGAGGCAGTCGGACGTTGCCTTGCTGGACCCCCCAAACTGGCTTAACGATCACGTCATCGGCTTTGCCTTCGAGTACTTCGCCAACCAGCAGTTCCAAGAATTTAGTGATCAGGTTTGTTTTATCAGCCCCGAAGTGGCTCAGTTCATCAAGTGTGCCCTTAGTCAGGAAGAAATAGCCATGTTCCTTCAACCACTGGACCTTCTCCACAAAAAGCTGGTGTTCTTGCCTATCAATGATAACTCCAACCAGGTTGCTGGAGGCACCCACTGGAGCTTACTGGTTTACTTCAGGGACAAGAAGTGCTTTGCCCATTACGATTCCCACAGTAAATGCAACTTTGTCCATGCCAAGCAAGCGGCAGGGAAGCTGGAGGCCTTCCTGAGCAAAAGAGGGGGCAAAGCAACCTTCGTGGAGGAGAAGGCACCTGCCCAGCAGAACAGCTATGACTGTGGGATGTACGTGATCTGCAACGCGGAGGCTCTGTGTCAGGGATACCTCAGGGGCAGGCCAGAGCCTTTGCTGCAGCTCCTCACCCCCTCCTACATCACGCAGAAGAGATCAGAGTGGAAAGCTCTCATCACAAAACTGGCACAGAAGTGACTGAGATGCAGCTCCAGCTCCCCAAAAAGCTGCCTTCCCCGTCCATGAGGCAGCACCCCCAGTGCCTGAGGGAGAGGCCCGTGCACAGGATTGTCCCAAAGAAGAATGTAACCCCTCCAGTATGGCGACACCCCCCAAACACCATGGAAAAAGCTTTAGTCCCCTCTAGAAACGACTGGCCTTTGAACTTCTAAAGTAACTTTGCTTTGAAAGAAATCTCCATCCTCCCTCAGTGGTGAATTTTTACACTAATTGCTGTGGCAAAATAAGTTGCTACAGAGATTTCTCCACCTTTGCCCAGCAGGCAAGGCACCCTCCTTAGGTGGCTTTAATTGGCTACAGGCGTTGCTGTTCCCAGCCAGTTTTAGCAAATGCCCCTTAAACCCAAGCCCCAAAATGCTTTATTGTGATTATTTCTAATCTGGGCCTCCCACTAGTGGGATTTGAGAAACCTAGGATTGAGGAGCAAGGAGTTTTGCCCCTTAGGAACCCAGTGCTGAGATGTTGGTGTCAAAAGATGAGACTCAAAAGGGAATGCTACAATTAATTAAAGAATAGGGTAGAAAGAAAATCAGTTTTCTTCAGATAGGCACCCCTAGGCCGAGTGGTGATAGGGTTTGGGTTTTCTTAGCCTCCCCTGTTCGCTCTTATTAGAAATTAAAACCTGACTCTGAACTGCTGGAATACTAATAGGAAGCTGAGAAAGCCAGTCCCAGGAAAGGAAACTTAACTGAGATGAAAAGTGACACTCACCCTTTGAAGGTTTTTTTCATTATGATTTTAGGTTGTCTCCTTTCGGGGAGGGTTTGTCAGTGCTCCCCAACCCTCATTAGCATTTGCCACATGCAGAGCCCACAAGGCAGCGGCTGCTTCCTCTAGCACAGAACCAGTTCTGTTACTGGAGATAAAAATGCACCGGGGAGAACAAAAGGACAGAGTTGGAGGTGTAAGAGCCAGAGGTAGCTGTGGTCTCCTTGAAGTCCACAAAGTCCTTAATCGAAACTCTTTTCTTCCTGTGCTGGATGATGGCTGGGATCTCAGACCAGATCCTTTTGCTAAAGACAGGCTTAGCAGTGGGAAAAATAAAAATTGAAATGAGATGCCATTGTGGGATAAGAAGTAATCTCTAACCTGATGAGAAGCAAAGAGGAGGTTGTTGAGGTGGTTGGTGTCTAGCAGAGCAACCACACCCCAGCACGCCAGCAGCACCAGGGAAAGCCAGGTTGAATACAACCCTCTGAAATGGGGAAGGATTATTTTGAGCCCAGAGATCTTCACCCATCTTATTGATAGCCTAGCTCCCCAGGGTGTGTAACAGCCCTGCACCAAGTGCAAGGAACTGTGTGAAGGTCTTAAACTTCCCTCAAAGTTTAAGAGGAAGAGGCAAGGAGAGGAAGGCAAGGAGCCATAGCCGGGGCTCTCAAAACATGCCTGCAAACACAGACAGCCAAGGGGCAAAACTGGAGTCAGGGTCATTCCCATCCTTCCTAGGCTGCCCAAACAGCAGAGCAGCCGGTGAGCCAGGACCTCCCTCCCTGGAAAAGCCCTTCCAATGTCAGATAGAGCCTAAATGCCATCGAGCCGCTCGCCAAAGGAGATTCACGTGGGGCTTTGCCAGGGCGACATCACTGCCACCGCGGGAGACCAACTGCCTTTCTCCTGGGTCCGGAATAAACCTCAAACCAAACCGCACGTGTCAGCGTTGTCCTGCCTGTTGTGTAGGGACCCGCTGGCAATCGGTGGCTCCCACTGCTCCTTGTGCTGCGGTGCCGCAACCACGAGGGCCATGACTCGTGGGCAGAGCTCTCTGCTCTCCCAGCGGCTCTGCAGCCACTCTGCTCCCTGCTGTGGGTGAGACTGAGCAGACATCATTCCTGCAGAGCCAGTGAGCTCTGCCAGTGAGCCAGGACAGCTCTGCCAGCGCTCTGTGCCACAGCAAATGAGCCACAGAGGCTGATTTAATCTCCTAATCATACTTTTAGGAGTTGATTTGGGCCATGGAGGAGTGTGGGCAGAGGGGAGAGAGGAAGGCAGGGTGCTGGGTCTGACCGGGGAAGTATCAGGGGGCTCAAGGGCAGGGGTCGTGCTCATCCTGAGGGCACCCAGTGCTACCCCATCCCCACAGGATGGAGCAGGGCTCCCAGAGCCAGCAAGGTGAGCACCCAGGAACGTTTCCTGCACCCAAGGCTTTTACGTGGCATTTCTTTACAAAAGGAAAGCAAATAAGCTGGAGCAGGGCGTCGCTGGGAGAGCAAACATGCACCAACCAGGCAAACACCAGCTGGAGAACGAACCCGGAGCCTTGCAACCAGCAATCCTCACCTCCCACCCCAAACCACAGAGGGGGTTCACCCTGGGCTCCTCCAGACCTGCACCCACAGATCATCCCACCCCTGGCTTCAACCACAGAGCCCTGAGAGAAGCCCAGGCAGCCCGCTTGGCAGAGGGACAAGGCGCTCACACGCCTGCTTTGCATTGGGTGCTGTGGAGCACACAAGGAAGACCACCCGAGACCAGAAAAAAAACAATCTCAAGCCTCATTTCTGGGGGGCCCTAAGCCCCACTTTGAGGTTGAACCTGTTGAGCACCAACTTGGTTTCATTAAAAACAACCCCAAACCTATTTCAGTGGCTGCACCAGCAAAACAAGCTGGGCAAGTCCACGGCAGAGCTGGGGCGGCAGCGGGATGGCACCTTCATCTGCCAGGTCACCCATAAAAACCTAGCGCTCCAGCAGGCCTGTAACGCTGGAACTTTGAATAAGCAGCTTGGGTAGCTTGGCCAGAAACAAAGCCAAACCGCACACCCCCTCCCCTAGCACCACAGGATGCTAAAACCTCACCCCCCACCAAAAAAAATGGGGATGACACCGCCCCAGCCCCTGCTCAGCCACCACGACCTGTACCTTGACTCTCAAGTTGGGTGGCAGCAGCTCTGGGAGGAGGAAGGCTCCCCCCACCACCCTCAGCAGGATGGGGTGCAGCTCAATGCTGGCTGTCCCCAAGCACCCGCTGTCCCCAGGTGGCTTTGCCACATCGCCCTGTCTCTGCTGCCACCTAGTGCTGACACCGCGTCCCCCGAGTATCATAGAACCATAGAATCGCCAGGCTGGAAGAGACCCACTGGATCATCGAGTCCAACCATTCCTATCAAACACTAAACTGTGTCCCTCAGTACCTCATCCACCCGTCCCTTAAACACCTCCAGGGAAGGTGAATCAACCCCCTCCCTGGGCAGCCTCTGCCAGTGCCCAATCACCCTTTCCATGAAAACNGAGGACACGGGCAGCAAAGCAGGGACAGCCCAAATCCTGCAGTACCCCATCCTGGGGCTTGCAGCCCAGCAAGGAGACTCGCAGCAGACAAGGGCGTGCTAGAAAATTCTGGATTTATTTTCAATTAAAAGCTGTTCCAAGCCGGGAGCGAGCAGCGAGCTCTGCCCCAGGGTGCGGGGATTTGGCCCAATCAGCACTTGTAGTTCCCAAAAAATTGGAAAGAACACCAGAATAAATCCCCCGGGCTTGCCCTGCTGCCCCACGCACTCCCAGGGGAGGCTGCCAGACTAACCCTGTGGACAAACCCTGCGATACTCAGCTCCGCACAGCGACAAGGTTAACACCAACCAGAGCACAGACACACTGCGATCCAGGATGCTCCCCGGTGCCACAGGCTCCGTCTGGGACGTCTTAGTGGGGCTAACAAAGCCCTGGTCCAGCACCATTCCAGGGGTGGCCCCCAGCGAGGACACCTGGTCTGGGGGACCCTAAAGTGCTTTGCAGGGACACACGCGCGCACACACACACACACGCACACACATCCCCCCAAGATGCTCTGGTGCTCCAGGAGAGAAGAGCTGGGGGCCCGTATGGAGCCCAGCAGAGGCTGGGGAGCTCAGGACTGTACCCCTGCCTTTAGGTGCTGAATAGATGACAGGGCTGGTGGCCCCTTTCTCCCACTCCCTGTCCCCACAAACCTCAGGGATTGGGGCCGTTTCTCTGGCTGCAGTCCAAGGGTACCAAGATATGGATGAACAGGCAAGTTCAGCCCAGAGCCACAGCAGCTCGTCCACATTTTCTGGGGGTCCCAGTGAGCCTAATGTCATCTTTTAACATGAAAAAACCAAGTCTGGAATAAAAAGCAGCGCCCACTTTAGCAACAAGTCCTAAGGGGAGGTCCAACCACTCGGCAGCCCTGAGCCATCGTCCGGTGCTACGGAACAGCAGCGTCCCAGGGAGAAAACAGGTTTCCAGTGGGATGGGGAGTTGGCACCAGTGGCCACGAGCCAGCCAGGCAGTCCCGCAGGAGCGGGTGCCAGTAGGAAGAGAGAAGCTACTTGGTCCCATTTTCCTGGCCAAGGGAAACAGCCACAGCCAGGAGGACGCAGCACTGGGATCCATACACAGGGTGTCACCGTCTCAGCATTCGTCCTCGGCCACGCTGGGGTAACGGTCACCTGCAAGCAGAGAGCAGGGTAAGATGGGGCAAGTGGTCTTGGAGCAGGGAGACCCCCAACGTCCCAACCCAAGGGAACGCGATCCTGTCCATCCCTTGCTAGTGCCCATGCTCGCATCAGCCCCAGGGCACAGCCAAGCTCCACTGAGATGCTTTGTTGTTTCCTGCAGCAGCCCCAAACCTGCAAGGAAACCTTTTCCCAAGGGCTGAAAATCTCAAGGATAGCAGATTATTCCCCTAACACTCAAACTAGAAGTGATGGGATCACCTGCCATGTGGAGATGGGAGGCTGGGGTCTGCCATCAGCCAACCCAACAGCAGGCACAGGGTGAGAAGTAAAGCATCCCTGGCACACGTCATGGAGTGGAGCCGTTGCTCTTTGCATCACATCCCTTGGCTCCTCAACTCACAGCAGGACCCACCTGCCTCAAGTGTCCCCAAGGGTCCCTCACCTCCTGTGCCCGCGGGAGAGGTAGTCCCGGTTCAGAGAGCACAGCTGCTGCTCCAGACGGAAGATGCGAAATGCCAGGTATGATGACGACACGACCAGGAGGCAGATGCTGGGAGCAGAGGAACAAGCATAAGTGCTCAGCAGCTAGTGGCTGAGACTGACGTTCCCAGCGTAGTCCCCATCCTCCCCACGCCACGGCCACCTGCAACATGCTTACAGCACAATGAAGATCTTGAGGAGCTGGTAGTCAGAAGGCCTCAGCTCCGCCACGCAGCTCTGCTCCACCTCCAGCTCCTCCTCGGTGTTTATTGCACTTTCTGAAATGCAAGCCACAAGTTAGCAACACGGTGATGCTGGGCAGATGCTCATCCTCCTCCTGCAACTAGGAACCTTCAAGCATCAAACATTCCTCCTCTGGGGGCTAACGCTGCCTGCGGTGCTACAGGCACATGCCCAGGGCTCAGACGTGCAGGCAGAACAACCCACCCCATCCCAACAATCCCATCCCCAGCTCCCAGCCTCACTCATACCCACCTGCAAGGCAGAAATCCCCTCCACAAGGGTGCAGGGCAGATAACGCAGCCCTCACCTGAAACCAGGGGCTCCTCGGAGGTGAAGCTCTCCTTAGCACTCAGGCTGCTGACAGAGGTCCGGTGGATGCACTCGTAGTCGGTGTCTGGCAGTGACAGTGACAGCGACGTGGGTGACACCTTCCTCCACTTGCCCTCGGGGACAATAACCTCCTGTGGGAACAGCCCTGGGTAAGCCGTGCTGCCAGCAGTGCCGAAAACACAGTGGGGCCAGATGAAGCCTCAAACCTTAAAGCATCTCCATCAAGCACCAGAACACCCAAAACATCATCTTAAGGTGAAGCTGGTCCTCCACAACAGCCCTGTGGGGACACAGGTTCCTCCTGCCAGGGAAAGGCCCTGCCCATGCACCCCACACCTGCCTCGAACACCGCCCGCTGACTCCTTCACCCGGGGTTTGAAGCTCAGTGTGGTCACCTGTCCCCCTCTGGGAGCCCCTCGCCCACCCCGTGGCTCAGCATCCCGGTCCCCGCGAGTCCTGGAAAGGCACCAAATCGAGTGGGGTGGCAGCCAGCACAGAGCGGGGTTTACCCACCGCACAGTCCTGAGGGATGGAGCTGCTGAAGGGCTACGGCCCTCAGAAGCACTGGGAGATGCTTCCAACCTGGATAATGCCCAATTCACACCTTGGAAAGTGCCTTCAACCCCAGGGATGCCACCAGCACACAGGGGACAGCCCGCTTGTCACCTCCTGGGCCAGCACGCAGGACACTGCCCACAGGGGGCACTCTGTGCCCCGCTCAGTGTCCCCACATTGAATCATAGAATCACCAGGTTGGAACAGACCCACCGGATCATTGAGTCCAACCATTCCTATCAAACACTAAACCATGTCCCTCAGCTCCTCATCCACAGGTCCCTTAAACACCTCCTGGGAAGGTGACCTCTGGGCAGCCTCTGCCAGTGCCCGATGACCCTTTCTGTGAAAATATTTTTCCTAATGTC
>WAAB01009853.1:0-20558 GCA_013389865.1 Piaya cayana | reverse complement strand
CTCCAGAGCCTCAACATTTGTGACCAAGCGGAGACAAGGTGTAGCCATCCCCCCAGCATGGAGAGGGCACGTCCTGCCCTGCAGGCAGAGCCAATCCCCACTGCGCTCCAAAGGCTGCAGGACACAGACCCTCACGCTCCTTCGGTCACACCACGGCCCATCATGCTTTTCGCCATCCAGCCTCTCTGTAACAAGCCATCCACTCATCCCACGGGTTTCTCGATAACTCAACCACGTTTCCAGCCCGTTATCATTGTTCGTGGCTGTGAACAGCACCAGCTGGTGGGAGCAGAGCAGCAACATTTTCCACATCACTCCAAAGTTTTGCCATCTATAAATGGACCCCCAAGACCAACCGGCCAAGTTATCAACTTGTACTCAGCCACAGGTCATCCAAATTGTCCTCTTGACCCATCTGGTTCTGCCAAGTCGGGGTATGAGGATCCCAGGAGATGATCTAAGAAGGTGACGGCTGCATCCCTGCACGACCGTTCTCGGCAGTGAGGGGAGAGACCCGGCTCTGCACCCCACAAGTGGCTGCCAGCTGAACCTCAGTGTGCCAGGAAGGCGTTAAACCCACCGAGGGGGCCGGGCGGCCGCTCTCCTGCCCACAGGGCGAGTTCGTGGGGGTCCTTCCCTCTCCCAGAGCTGCCCTGACCCTCACCAGCGACACAGCATCAGGCTCCTCCGTCAGCTCCTTCAAACTCAAGCTCTTCTTGCTGGAAACCTGGAGGGGAGAGAAGATACGGTTATTACGGTGCCACTTCTCCCTGCTTCCACTTGAGGCACAAAACCGAATTTTGACATTTCAGGTGAGTCTATGAAGAGCAGCAGCTGCTTAAAACTCACAAGCGCAGGGGATTAGGGGATAAAGGGCAGAGGACAGGGCACCAGGTCGTTGCTTCCCATCACCCAAAACCCTACAGGACCGCGGCTGCGCCGAGTGCTTCTGCACCAGTCTTGGCTTCTGGCAGAGGGGATAAACCATCCCGGGGAGGGGGAGAAGAAGGGAATATCAGAGAAAAACCCAGGGCGTTTTAGGTAAATTCCCTAGTTCGGCAACAGGGCTGAGTTACCCAAACCACCGCCCTGGCACAGGCAGCAGCCTCCCATCTGGGTGGGGAAGGGCTCCAGCGCCGCTTCCCACGTGCTTCAAAGGAAACGAGAAGAGGTTCCAGCAAACCCAGGCTCCAGCTGGAGGGCTAAGGGATTTCTTCCCTCCTCAGCCTATTTAATTCAAATTTTTTTTCTGACTTTTTACCATTTTTCCTCCCATTAGAACTTTAGATCTGGGAAAAAGCAGCGATGTACGGAGTGGAAGAACTCGTATTGCTATCGGATTATAAATAATTCATATACACACCCTGGGAGAGAACAGAAACTCCAGGCTGTGTCTCTGTCACCTGTGACCCAGAAAAGGCCACCGATGGCTCAATGGGGCCAGGACACATACGCAACATCCGGAGACAGGCTCTGCCCCACCAGGATGCTCAGGAGCACGTCAAGGAACAGCCACTGTCATTTTTAACTGCAAAACTGGGACAATGGGACAGCCCCGTGCATCAGGCAAAGGGGGTGCAGCAGGGTCAAAAAGTGCTGCCATTCTCAGCAGGCTCCTGCCCATCTTCCCACCCCTCGACGCAGAGCAAGGATGCTGAGAGGAGACGGCAGAGCACCAGGGAGGGCTTTGGGAGTGCTCCTGAGCCCTTGTGACAATGGCAAAGAGCTTTGATCCACGAGACGCAGCCCAAAGGGAGCTCGTGGCCATCGAAACACTGTCAGACACGGGGCAGGCGGTACCTGCAGGTGCGTGCAGACTCTCCTCAGAACATCATAGACGCTGTCGCGGGAGATGAGGGACACGAATATGTACTGCAAGAGAAAGAGAAATTGCCAGGACATATTTCTGGGCCCCTCACCACAAGAAGGATGTTGAGGCTCTGGAGCGAGTCCAGAGAAGAGCAAGGAAGCTGGGAAAGGGGCTGGAGAACAGGTCTGATGAGGAACGGCTGAGAGAGCTGGGGGTGTTTAGCCTGGAGAAGAGGAGGCTGAAGGGAGNTTCTATGATTCTATGATTTCCCCCATCCCGAGGACAGCTCCCCACAGGCAGGGGACAGGCGGAGACGTCCTGCCCTTGAATCTCCCCTCGTCCGGGAGCTGTGTCACCCCCCACAGGCACCTCCCTGCAGAGCTCCCTGCTGCTATTTTTGCAGCCTGCTGAAACCTGGACCAGATTTTTTTTTTGTGGCCAGTTTTTGCTCAGCTGCTGTTCCCACAGGACGTCCCGCGCTCAGCCCAGAGGAACGCGGCAGCAAATGGGACCAGGAACATCCCCAGAGACTGGCACAAGGGGACACGGGGCACCGCTCACCTTGCCTGGGGCTGAGCGGCTTTCAACCAGATCCCTCCAAATGCCAAAATCCTGCCTTGTCCCACCCCCAGCTAAAATCCTGCAGGAGTAACTGCTTCCCGGGGAGGGGACAGGCAGCACACACGGCCACGAGCAGCACCCCGGCAGGGGACGGCTCAGAAACATCAAGCAAGACTATGTCAGCTGCCTGTGGCCAACAACACTCAGCGTGACTTAAAAGCTGGAAAGTCAGCCCCTTAACCAAGTTTTCTGCCAGCTGGGGTTGAATGCTGGCCCAAACCCTTCCCCTGCTCATTTAAAGAGTTTAAAGGTTTTATTTGAGCCTGGCAGGGATTTGTCAGGCTCGGCCAAGTTTCACTCGGGCTTCGCTTTGCCCAGAAACAAAGTGAAATTCAGAAACTAAAGCAAAGCTGCGGAGTTTGCCCCGGCCAGCAGAGCCACGCTCGCTTCCCCAACCAGCTGTGCTATCAGCCAGGGATGGGAACCGCTTTGTTCCCCGCTCTCAGACTGCAGCCGGCTCAGACCAGGGCCTCCTCCAGCTGCGGTGAGGCCAGGTACCGACGCCGGAGGTGCCGGCATTACCTTTCTGCTGGAGTTGGTGGTGATGGCCAAGCCGTTGGGCAGCAGCCGCGCTGTCTTGTGCTTCTTTATCAGCTGCACAGAGACCACTGGGATCACGACCTGGCGAGCAAAAAGACACGAGGATGAGGAGGGACGGGCACAGCACGAGCTCAGGGAGTTTCTTTCGCAAGGCGGAGATTTAACATGCACCATAATTACGCCCCAAGCAGAGCAGTGGCGCATAATCCAGCATTTTCCAGAGACAGCTTGATTTTTATTTCAGGTCAAGGCATCCCTCCCATGTTAATCTTGGCTCAGAGGCAGTTTCTACTCAATCAAAAGAGCAAGGACACAGGGAGAGCATCATCCAGCGGGCCTCCCTAAGACCTGTCAGGAGAGTCCCCCTGCAAGCCCGGGGAGGGTTAAAAATAAAGCAGGATAACTTCAGTGAAACCCTGTACATCAGGTATTTGTTTAAAGCAGCTGCCATAAATAATTCAGTTCTTCATCCCTGTTCTAAAGGAAGTCGTCTCTTCCCCAAGATCCCTGTCAGCCACAAAACCAACGGGGAAACATCAGACTGCAAATCAAGCAGAAAAGCCAAGAGATTCAAATCTACCCCCGCCCCCCAAAACCTTTGATCTTCCTTCAGATGCCGCTGCGGCTCGTAGCAGGTTTTGCATCGGGGAATTTTAAACCAAACCAATATTTGGTTTCCCCAGACAGATGCCGCAGGTGATCAGAGCGGGAGGCACAGCCGCGCTCCCCTGCGCATCGAAGGCTTCTGCCAGCCATTTTGCTGGGATTTGGGTGCGGGAGGGGACAAGCCGGCCTGGTGACCAGGGTGAGCCGGCCCCCACATTACCTTGATGTCCTTCCCAAAAAGGTTTGCGTAGAAGCAGAGCCAGTTAGGGGAGATGTAAAGCCTTCCCTGGATGAGGATGTCTCTCTGGAGGGCACAGGAGCAAACTGCAAGGCAGAGAGAGAGAGGGGCATGGCAGATGGCAGGCCAGACCCCGTCACCCTCATCCCCGTCCCTCGCCGTCCCACCCACCTTTCAGCACACTCTCCTCCGTCGGGATGTCCTTGAACAGCTTGTGGTACTGGGAGTTGTACTTGCTAGCGGCCTGAAAATGAAACAGAGCAAAGTTATCTGGTGACCTTGCCGATCAGGAGACCCAAAAAAAGAAAAAATCCACCCTCCTGCAAACAAATTCCCTCTCCCCGCACCCGGGACCAGCGCAGCGGGGTCCCACCCAGCTGCGGACGGCAGAGCCGAGGGGCCGGAGCATGCTCGGATGATCCAGCACCCAGCAAACGCCCTGCCATCCTCCCAGATAAACATTTCTCCTAACAACTAAGGAGGCTGCCGAGCTTCTGCGAGGAGCTGGTTTTCCCTGGGCTCATCCGCAGGCAATTTATTTTGCCCAGTGGTTTCTCTCCTCCTCCCTAAGCTCTTCCCTTATTCGGGGCACGGTGACAACACTTGCTTTGCGCCCATCACGCCGTGCCATCCAGCTATTTATATTCCCGGTGTCTCTTCAAAGCCTGCCGGCAACCGCACTGGGAGGCTTGACAGGTTCGTCCTTAAATAATTCTGTAAATAAGTTAAAGCCTCTGAATCTGCTCAGCGCTTGCATTAAATCCACTGCATCAGTCCTTTAGGGCAGCACCAGCAGATCTGTGCCCCTGCGCTGGAGGAGGCAGCAGCCCGGAGCTCAGAGCGCTCTCCAGGAACACGGCTGCCACGCAAAATCCAAGGAACAAGATGCTTTTCAGGAGGCGAAGAGATTCAGTCCAGCTTGAAGGGCCCCGGGGCAGCCGGGCTGGTTTACAGGCAGCGGCGCAGACAGGGCCCCTCCTAGCCACGGTGACAAGGTCACCTCTGCTCCGTGCACCTTGTCACCGGATGAGCCGAGCCCTAAGAGGATCAAGGCTCTGCATCACCTGGAGGCAGCTTAGACGCCCTACAGGGAGTCGTGGGATGGGGGCAGGTGCCAGTGGGAGCGTTTCAGGGTGACACAGTGGATACGGGGGACACGACAGGGAGCACGGCATCGCCTTCAAGCCACCCCCGGGCTGTCCTGACCCGCAGGTCAAGAAACACCCCCTGGCCCAGCACAAGCTCATTGCCACCTAGTAGCTCTCCTAGATGCCTCTGAATAATCGGCAGAATGTTTATTTCCTCCATTTTTTTCCCCATGGAAAGGTAAAATATCTCCTGCTGCTGCTCCTTTATCTCCCAAAGCAGCTCTTGTTTGTAGATGGATTGAAAAGCTGTACTTTGGGCATAATTCAAACCAAAAAAGATTCAAATCGAGAGGAACTGAGCTGCTTGAAGTCAAGACTTCCACTTTTTCCTTTGCTCTAGATGGAAAATCCTTGGAGCACTTGCAGGGCAGATGACAGGCCACACAAACTGCCATCAGCTCCCCAGAAAAAACAGGCAGGAGCCTCTGCCCTGCACCAGGAGCTGCCATGGCTTCAGCTCTGCTTCCCACAGCCCACGTTCTAGATGCCACGCAGGCTCCTCAGTGGCAAACAGGGGGTCAGGATACAACAAACTAGCCCGTTCGCTCACGAAACTGAAGACTTACCACTTCCCGGTGGCATTTCTTGATGTCTTCATCCTTCAGTGCTTCATTCAGGTGGAGGCTGCACAGAAAAATAATAATAATCAGGTAAATGAAGAGCACCAGGTTTCTCACCTGCTCCCAAAAACACGTGTGCTACTAGGAAAGATGCAGTAAGACACAGGGGACTGACAAGAAACCATGAGAAGCCGCATTTTGGGTGCCTCAGTGATTTCTCATAGTATCAGGTGTAGCTGAGGTTAAATAACAGCTGCGGGCAAAGGACAATCTCCCATCAGGCTGCTGGAGGCACCAGCGCTGGGGTGTCTGTACCCAAACTGCATCCCAGCACTGTGGGAAGGAGCCCAGAGGGGCCTCAGCAGCAGCTGGCTAGTCAGGAGCTAGCAAGGAACAGCTTTGGCCAGGCCAAGGTTTCCCTGAGGGAAGCACAAACGGGAATTCGAGAACATAGAACGGGCAGGGAACACCCCACGCTGAGGCAGGAGGATGGACCCATCCACACCCACCAAGTGAGCAGGTGAAGGGAGAAACCACAGAGACAGTGAAATTAGAGAAATCNAAGAGCCCAGCTCCCTCCTCTGCACAACCTCCTTTCAGGGAAAGGGCAATGAGGTTTCCCCTCAGCCTCCTCCAGGATAAACAACCCCGGGTCCCTCAGATTTGTTCTCCAGCCCCTTCACCAGCTTTGTTGCTCTTCTCTGGACTCGCTCCAGAACCTCAACATCAGCCCAGAACTGACCTTCCAATAATCTCAGCAGTGGGAAAGCCATTCCCTTCCCACAAACCCCACTCCTCACTCCTGCTTTTATAGCCCTGGTATTTGAGGGTGAAAACAGAGAGGGGACCCCCTGTGCTCAGCCCTAGCTGGCAGGCGGCCTTTGGGTTCAGAGGCAGCAGGAAAGGAGGAAGAGCAAAAATACTCGACCGCACACCCTGGGGACCCTGAGTGACGCTGCCCCTCACCTGCCGTCAAGGGAATCCAAACTCTTCTCCTTGTGAGATGCCTCCAGTTTCTCACGGCTGTGCATGGGCTCAGGGCTCTTCAGGGCAGCCGCTTTTTCATGCATCAGTTTGGCGCTGCGAGGAGAAGGGAGAGAGGGGAGACGCGTCTCAGAGCTGTAAATCCATTCCCTTCACTCCCCCTCCATTCGTATCTCTGCTGCTCAAGGACAGCAAAAATATCTCTGCTATTTCTCAAGTCACGAGGTGTTTAAAAAAAAAAAAAAAGCGGGGGGGGATTTTTTCTTGCCAGGAACTTCCCGGTGCTCCCAACCGAGTGGCAGGTCCCTCGCAGCCGCCTCAGATAACACCTTCCAAAGAGCCTCTGCCCAGGTGGAGATGAGAAAAATCACAGGTCTATGAAACTCCCAGGGGTGATGGAGATCTTGGGCAGCAAGAGGCAGGGTGTGTTCCTCCAGGTGAGCAAAACGCCACCGTCCCAGGGCAGAGCCCGTGCCAACGGCTCCACCTCCCTGCTATAATTGCTCCTTCTCGTTAAAGCCTGTTATTGACTATCATGAGTTTTATCAGAGGTGCTTATCGACCTCAACAGGTAAAGTAAACACGCTCCCAGCCCCGCGCGGGGAAGGTTATCGCCCAGCAGGACTGAAAGGTGACAATTCCGCCCCGTGCAAACCGCAAGCGGAGATTGCCAAGCGGCGGCACTGCTGGAACCGCGGGTCAAAGCGGAGGGTGATCTCAAGGGAACGACGGAACCTTGATCCATGATTACAGGGCACACGCCGGTGCTCGCTGGCAGCTCGCAGCCGCGCGGGGATGCAATGAAACAGGCTCCTGCACGCAGCAGAGCCAGCAAGCAGGCACCGGACCTACAGAGAGGAAATTATTCAAGGAAAAAAAAGCTCGGCTCAGCAGGCAAGAGGTGATGCCAGAGCAGGTGGGGACAGGCAGGACGGCAGCGGGCAGGAAGAGCGCAGAGCTGGAGCGCAGCCCAGTGCCTGCAGGGATGATGCCGTGGCCGAGCCCAGGCAGAGAAACCACCCCAAACTGCTTCCTAAATAAAGAGAGAGGCTCTTTTGCTGCCCAGCTCCTGCTCGGGGGGGCTCATCCAAAGGGAAATCTGTCTAAATGATCCCACACAGATATAAGGAGCCAGGACAGGGGTGCTGTGCCCCAACACTTATCACCCAAACAGCCTGAGAGTTGAAGCTGTGTGACTCCCCGTGCTCCTGGAGCCTTGAGAACCCGACCAAAATGCTGTCC
This sequence comes from Piaya cayana, assembly GCA_013389865.1. Classification (NCBI taxonomy): domain Eukaryota; kingdom Metazoa; phylum Chordata; class Aves; order Cuculiformes; family Coccyzidae; genus Piaya; species Piaya cayana. The sequence goes on along the minus strand of WAAB01009853.1, from coordinate 12,809 downwards.
TAATGCAACGGAGCCAGGCTGGATCCTGGCTGGAGGCACAGAGGACGCTCCCTCAAGATGCAGCCCGTACGCATGGCCACAGAGAAATCAAACACAAGTCACAGGGCCAAGTGGATAGGAATAGCGGATAGGATAGTGGATAGGGCCAGGCTGGGAATCAGCTCCTGGATCCCCACAGACAGAGTCTGTGAAGCAAATGAACTGCCCACAGAACCCCAAAACCCGAGCATCACAGGGACAGGACAGACACACTGAGGTTTTGGGGTATTTTTAGGAAAAGCTCAGGTCAAAGGCTGTGTCTGGAACAGAAAGCAGAAAGCTGATAAGAAGCACTAAAATAACATCCTTGGCATGGCACCAAAAGGTTTTTTCCCCTGCTCGATTCCTCAGCCATCCTGTGCCTTTGGGACAGGCAGCACCGTATCACTAAACATCCTCTGGCAGGTGGTGCCCTGAAGCCAGAACTCACACTGTGGAGACACCAGAGCCTTTCACCCCCTCGTCTCCACGCTGGAAAAGGGGCTCTGCCCCACTCCAGAGACAGAGGCTCCAGAGCTCAGTCCCCTCCAGCTTACCCCACATCATCCCTTAAATCCTCAAGCGGTCGTGCCGCTTAATCCGTGTGAGCAGATTTAGCCCTAACCAGGGCTGACACCAAGGGGCACCGTGCAGGGCCAGGGAAAGGCACCCCCTGCTCAAGGCGAAGGCACTGAGAAACCTCCCCAAGCTCACCGAACGCAGAGAAACCCCTAAAATGAGAAGAGCCAGAGACTGGAGAGCCCTTGGAAGCCCTGCACCGTCCTGTCCTGGTTTTTCCTCCCTCTTAAGAGTCATCACCAGGGAAAAGTCCAGGGTCAGACAGTGCCCAGACACAGCACTGGTACCAGGTGGTTCCAGAGAGGGTCTAGGGGTGTGAGGAGCATCCTCAGCCCCAGCGGAGGCATCGCTAGGGGTGCTATGTCTCCCCCTCTCCAGACCTCACTCTATCCTGGCTCCCAGACACAGCAGGGCTGGAGATCTGGGGTTGAAAAGTATAAAACAAGGGAAGTCTGGGCTCCAGACGCAACGGATGAGGAGGATTCCAGGACAAGAGCTGCTTTCAGCAGCAGCACAGACAAGAAAACACTTTCTAATGGCTCACACCACCACCCTCCTCCGAGACTTTTTAGCAGGGAACCGCTCCGCCAGGAAAGCTGCCATCCCAAGCATCCCAAACTACAAGTGAAGCAAGAACAGTTGTAGCACAGAGCCCCTGAAACAAGGTAGAGCGGGTGAGCACAGGAGTCCCCAGAGGAAATAACACTGTCAGCAGCCCGAGAGCCCCTGCCCCAGGGCTGCCCCCCACACCCACGCACACCCCCAGCTCGCCTGGCGGGTGTGGGGCTTTGCCCGCTGCTTCTCCCTCCCCGTGGATCGGCATCTCCCTTCCCTTACGCGGCGCTGGAATCTGGCCTGGAAACGGTCCGGTGCGAGCCGCTCTGGCAGTGTTTGATTTTCACTGGATCCCTTCCTCGCTGCTGACGCGAGCGAGAGAGCGAGAAGCGTGCGGCGGAGGCAGGAGCGAGCAAGCCAGGGATTTCGCCTCCTGAGAAAAACCCTGAGGATCAGGGCTGGAGGGAGGCACTTGTGGCCAAGCTGCCTCGGGCGGGATGCGGCTGGATGCCCTTGTTCCCAGTTTTCAAGGTCATTTCAGTCCCGTGTGCCGGCTGCTGGAGCGGAGCCACCGCCGAGGATGCTGGAGGGGAACGGCCAGGGCCGAGGCGCTGTCAGGAGAGAGCAGAGGGTCACGGGAGGAGGGAGGGACTGAGCCACCTCTGTGTCTGCAGGGGCACGGCCCTCTGGGCACCCCACATACCCCCTCCAGCTCCCCACCCCTCTGGTCTGGGTGTCCCCCAGGTGTCCCCCGGCTCCCCCCTAACCCCTCTGGACCCCCCAACACTTGACGAACCCAGTTCCTACCCTCCCCCTTCTATGTCCCCCCAGCCCATGGTGACCTCAAGGTCCCCCCAGCTCCTCCCCAACCTCTCTGGGCCCCCCCAACCCTTGGCAAACCCAGGTCCCACTCTCCCCCTCTATGTCCCCCCAGCCCATGGTGACCCCTAGGTCCTCACAGCTCCTCCCCAACCCCTCAGTGACCCTTAGCCCTTGGTGAACCCAAGTCCCCACCATCACCCCCACCCTTCTATGTCCCCCCAGCCCATGGTGACCTCAAGGTCCCCCCAGCTCCTCCCCAACCTCTCTGGGCCCCCCCAACCCTTGGCAAACCCAGGTCCCACTCTCCCCCTNGTCCAGGTCCCCACCATTCCCCCCACTACCCCTCTGGGTCCCTCCCCTCAGCTCCTCCCCAACCCCCCAGATCCCCTCCCAGCCCTTGGTGCCCCCTAGTTTCCCCCCAGTCCCTCTGTCCCCCCTCGGAGCTCCTCCAGCCCTCACTGCCCCCCCCCCACCTCCATGTCCCACAGGTGTGTCCCCCCCCCGCGCCAGGAGCCGCGCTGCCGAGCGCCCAGGCCGCCCCGCACGGGTCAATCCCGGCTCAGGGCGCTCCCGGTCCCCGCTCAGGGCGGCCCCGGCCGAGAGTCCCGAGCACGTTCAGTCTCCCCCCCCCCACCTCCTGGCCGGCGCCGTCATGCCCCGCGCTCCCCACCGCCTCGCGGCGCCCCGGCGCGTGCCCATTGGCCGCCACCGCCAGGACACGCCCCCCACGCGCCGTCCCATTGGCTACCACTTCCAGACTCCGCTTCCAATCGCGCGCTCCCATTGGCTGCCGCTTCCAGGCACCGCCCCCGTGCCTTCCCATTGGCTGCCTCCTGTAGACTCCGCTCCCAAATGCGCGTTCCCATTGGCTGCTGTATCAAGTCTTCGCCCCCGTCCCCATTGGCTGCCGTCTCCAGGCTCCGCCCCGTTACCATTGGCTCCCGCCTCCAGGTCGCATTGGCTGTCGCCTCCAGGCACCGCCTCCCGTTTCCGTTGGTTGCCGCCTCCAGGCTCCGCCCCCACATTCCCATTGGCTGACACCTCACGGCTCCCCGTTGCTCTAAGCCCACCCCGCCGAACGATGCTCTTGGCTATCACCCGCTCCCGGCCTCTCCTTCCCCTTGGCCTGTCCCAAATTCGCCCCCCTCTCGCTCCCATTGGTCGCCACTTCCAAGGCCCCGCCCCTCACACTCCCACGGACTACGACATATAATAAGCTCCGCCCCCTCACTCCATTGCCTACTGCCCTGCCCCTCACCCTCCTATGGGCCATTCTACGATAAACCCCACCCCCTCACTCCTACGAGCCAGCACCTCCCCAGGCCCCGCCCCTCGGCTACGGCCTACACTAAGCCCCACCCCCTCATCCCCATTGAGACGCCACACTCGTCCCCTCAGGCACGACCAGCTCTAAGCCCCGCCCCCTCGCTCCTTAGCCAGCCCCTCCCCAGGCCCAGGCCCCGCCCCTCTGAGATGGCGCCACCGGCGGGTGCTTCAGCTTCTCTTTATTGATGGAGTCGTGCTCTGCCGGCCCGGGGAATGACGGGCAGGGGGAAGGAGGCGGGGGGACACGAACACGGAGGTGGCTGCCGGGAAGGTGGGGGGGCCCTTCTACCCCCAGCCCCAAAATGAAGCTCAGCGAGGCCCGATGGGGCTCAGAGCAGCTTCTGCTCCAGCAGAGGGAGAGCAGCACAGCCCCTCGCCTCTGCCCAGCCCTGGCACTCCCCAGCACGACACCTCAGGGCAGGACTTCACTACCAGGAGAGGTTTAAAAAAGAAAAACTATATACTTCAAGTATAATTTTAGTGAGTGGGGGTCTCTTCCCCCTGCTGCTGTGGCTCTGGGTGGTGTTTAGCAACCTACATCCACTCTAGAGACAAGGAGAACTTCGCAAGCGATGGCTGGGCTAAGGCGGGGGCAGAGGGGGGGCAGCTGGAGGGCGCAGTGCTCAGGGGACGGGCACCACGCGCATGGTGTTGGTGTAGCCGGAGCCAGGGCGCCAGCCTGTCAGCACGATGACCAGGTCCCCACTCTTGAAGAACCCACGCGCTTTGCCTAGGAGAGAAGAGAGCGAGGCGTAAGACTTGGATCCCATTGCCATCAGCTTGTCCCTGGTGGGTCTTTGCTGCTGCCCACACCAGAGCAGTGTGGGAGGGAGACAGGCCCCCAGCAGCTGTGGGGCTGCAACCTTATCAAGACCTGAAGCACCAGCCCTATGGGAACAGGCTGAGAGACTTGGGGTTGTTCAGCCTGGAGAAAAGGCTCCAAGGAGACCTAATAGTGACCTTTCAGTACCTGAAGGGGCTACAGGAAAGCTGGAGAGGGACTATTTACTAAGGCTTGGAGTGACAGGACAAGGGGCAATAGGTAGAAACTGAAGAGGGGCAGATTTACACTAGACAGGAGGAATTTCTTCACTATGAGAATGGTGAGGCACTGGAACAGGTTGCCCAGAGCAGTGGTGGCTGCCCCATCCCTGGAGGGGTTCAAGGCCAAGATGGATGGGGCTTTGAGCCCCCTGATCCAGTGGGAGGTGTCCCTGCCCATCACAGGGGGCTGGAACTGGATGGGCTTTAAGGTTCATTCCACCTCAAACTGTTCTAGGCACAGCACAGGAGGGATGAGTCATTCCAACTCCAGACTTCTCTCATCATTTGCATGGATCAACGTTCAAGACTTTACCATGAGAACACCAACCTGGATCTGCTGGATCCTACTTCAAGGTCCCTGTGACAAACCCCCTGTCCACTTCCCCATCAGCAATTACACAAGCATAACCACATCCCTCCCATTTCCCAAGCGGATGCCATTACCACACAGGAAGCCCCTTCCCCTTCCTTCATCACCGGTCCTACTTAGCAACCCCAAAAGCACCATCTGAGTGCTGAGGACCTCGCCTCCCCCAGACTGGTTGTCGGGGTGAAGCCGGAGCAGTGTAACTCACCGACGTTCATGCCCAGGTTCACGCGGAGATCCACATCCTCCGCCCAGGAGTCATGGGCAGGCTCTTTGCAGAGAACGGGGAAGATGCCCCGATAGAGGTGGGCCTGGCGTGCGGTCTGGTCATTGCGGGTCACAGCGATGATGGGAGCCCGCGGGCGGTACCGGGACACCAGGTGCGCCGACCTAGAAGGAACAGACACATGAGGTGAAGCACCACGCTGCAGGCACAGCCGCCCAGAGCGAGCTCGAGGAAGCACAAGCAACAGAGAGGTTCGCCTGTCACCCTGGAGGGACGCAGAGGACAACAACAGGAGCCGCTGGCACGAGCTAAACTCAGCAAGCAGCTCACCACTTTGCTGAATTCCCTGTCCCTTGGCGACCATGCCTGCTGCAGTCTCATGGTGAAGCTCACCCCGAGCTGACCAAGTGCCACCTGCATGTTTTGGTCCCGAAAACAAGCCTTGGTTTGTCCGTGTTGCTATGTTAGGGTGGCGAGGTGCCATCTATTCCGGTCTTTGCAAGCAGTTCTTGGCATCTCAGCGGAGGTCCCTGCGAGTTCCCTCTGGTTTGAAGAGCTCCCGGTTTATGGAAGAGCCAAGGAAGGAGCTGTCTGTTTGCCTCCCGGTCACATTCACCTGCTGATGCCAGTGACCAGGCCGGTTCCTCCACATGGAGCTCTGATTTTGCACCCAATGGGAAGCAAACGCAACCAAAGGCAAAATTTTTTCTGGGAAGCTGAGCACGGTCCTTAAAATGCCTTAAAAAAGAGCAAGCAGCACACCCTGTGGGACTACAGCTTCCCTTTCCCTGGACAGAATTGCTTACACAGGGCATTTTCAAATTAACAGAGATTAGAACTGCAAGGTTATGGTGTTAAACACCATAACAGGTCCATCCTCCTGACAAGCATGCCAGTAACTCCACAAGCTCTCTGCAGCCTCGTTTAGTGGAGCAAAGCTCAGCAATATTCCAAGGTTACTGCTTAAAGCAGGCAGTAGCCAGCTGCTGAAAGCCCCCAGCCACACATCAGCTCTCAGACAATCCTTCCCACACTACCCAAGAAGCCTCCCAGTAGCTCCAGGTACTCCAAGTCTGTAACAGAATCCACAGCTAAAAATATTCAAATATCGGAGTTCAAATCTCTTTAAAAAGGTCAAGCGTAAGACTGGAACCTTTTACAAAGAAACATTAGAAGCTCAAAGGTATCCAGAAACTCAGAGCTATCACTCATGTCTGCACAAAGTGGCTGTTTCCAATCATTTTAAGCTGTAAATCTGGGTGAAGGATTGATGGTCCAGTTCTTCAGGCAGACTCTGCCCAGTGCAGATATTCACATCTCTGCTACTGCACTACATCTTTGGTCCAAATTCATTGCAAGAAATTCAGATTCTCTTCCAGAAAGCTGTCTGAGACTTGCAGTCAGACGTGCTTTGAGTGTGGGCAGCCTCATTCCTCTACATGGAAAAGGTGATCGGCAAGGCTTCAGCTTCAGCTCCCTTTCCACATGGTCTCTACTCAGCAGCTGTCACCATTGCTGGACACAAGTCCCAAGCTCTATGTATTCCAGCAGGTCTGCAGTGCTGTCTCTCAACGGAAAATGCAGGTAGGATTTGGCTGCTGGGTGCCAACTAGACGCCTCCCTTTTCAGTGAGATTACTCGCAGGAAACCTGCAAGAGGAACCTTCCAACACTTTCTGGTTTCCCTGCAGCGTCGGTTTCTGACAATCCTCAATTAAGCAGTCCCTCTCTGCCATTTGTCTTAGGCAAGCAGGACTGAAGCCCAAAAGACTCAGGAAGGGAACAATAATTTGGATGCTACTACCAAAGGCCAAGGTCTCCATTTGATAAAATAGATTCTGCATCTGCTGAACTTCTGCCTTGTTGTTGGAGGGAGGATTTCTTGCCAAGGAGTTTGAGTCGAAGCTGCTACACTTATTTTCCCTTGACTTTTCCAGCCAGCACTGCTGGCAGAGATGCCACTGGCAGCAGCAAGGGGAGGCAGGGCTCAGCGCTGATGCCACGCTGGCAGAGGCGGGCTGAGGAACACCGAGGTTACGAACATGCAGATGTTTGAGAAGTCTGCCCATCTCCTGAGGAACCAGCACTGCAGGTAGGCAGCCTGGGCTCTCAGTCGCTGCCAAAACCCAGACATCACCGTTACAGCTCTAGTCTTTCAGAACCATCTTTTTGGAGCCTCCTTCCCCGACCCTGTTAGGAAGTGGGTTTGACCTGAGGGAACCTGTCACCTCCTACCTTCCAGACTTGGTGAGGACAATAATGGCCCCGCTGCAGCACTTGAAGGACGCTTCCACAGCGCCAACAGCAGCGGCCTCCGTGGGATCACAGTTCAGGGGAGTCAGACGACGCAGTTCCTCAAACAACTGCCTGTGAAAGATGGCGGCTTCGGCCTCCCGGGCAATCTATAAGAGCAACATGCGTGCGGGAAGACAACACTCACATCAGTCGCTCAGGGCAGCACAGGGCAAGGCGAGGTGAACTCTCAGCCAGGTGTCACAAACACCACGTGTCAGCTTTTGACATTACCAATTAGCAAGCCCAGGTCCAGTTCAACACGCTGGGGCGATGGCCGCTATGCTCAGCCACCCAAACAGCACCAGCCTTAGAGGGTCGGCTCATCCCAAGGTTTCTTTTCCAAATTGGCAGTACCTGCTGCGTCACCTCGCCCAGCCAAGCCCACACTCAGGGGACATTCATGCCAACTGCCAGGCACTCTCGCTCTGCTCCTGCCTCCCTGGTGTCCCTTTCTGCCACAGAGAGGTCAGCTGAGGCCACAGCGGTTATGCAAGGCTGACACCCTAGCAGGGAGCTGCGTGCTAACTATTTGCAGTGTTAGAATGGAGCGTGTTTTTACTCATGGCACCGAGCCCCCTCTCCGAGCCCTACCTGCCGGACTCGGTCAGAACTATCAGGGCTGGAGCTAAGCACTTAAAAGAGGCCTCCACTGCACCCACTGCCATGGCATCGGCAGGGTCCCTGTTGTTAACATTGAGGCGGAAAATTTCTTCGAACAGTTGACGATGAAACATTGCAGCCTCAGCCTCACGAGCGATCTGCAGGCCCGAGTCAGAGGGAAAGAGGAGAAAAGAGGAAAGAATAGGAGGAAAGATATACCAGAGGAACATGAGATCACGTTAATGCACTGAATTATCACAGTAATGCATGCAAAAGGATATTAAAGGTCAGGCTGTAAAACTGCTTGGCTCTCAGTTTGTGAATTTGCTGAAGGCAAATCAATAACACGCTGGACTGGCTGGCACACCACACCACTTAACCAGCAGGCCCTGGCCACTGGGCTGGTACTCCCAAGGTGGCATTCCTGCTCTATTTTGAAGTCCTTTCAGAGCAGGCAAAAGCAGGTTGCTTTTCAGGGACCACAGCGAGCCGGTGCAGAGTCAGGCTGGACTGTGCTGTGACTGCTTATTACTTCCTTGAGACTCTCACGCCCTCTCTACCAGCCTGCTGCTGGTCACACCTTCAGTTTCTCAAGAGGAAACCTCGGGAGCTTCCACATCCTCCCTTTATACTCTCCCCACACCACAGCACCACTGCTACAGTCTTCGTGGAGCCAAAATGCAAGCTTTTCAGCATCATCCCTGAAGTTGGAAGGTTGCCTCTCAGCTTCATTAAATTTAGTTTAACATGAGAGTCAATGAAGATTTAATTCAACTTGAGAGCCAACGCAGTTTCACCTCCAAGTGCTGTACAACTTTCCTTTTGGCAATAAAGAAATAATTAGGAACAAGTCTTCCTTATAGGGTTGTCACAACATGTATGTTGGTGTGTTTGTACAGTGCCCAACTTGGACAGATAAAGAGGCAAAAGTCAGGTGTTTCTGTTCAGGTTAAGCATTTCCAACAAGTCCAATAATCTGTTCGTCCCAGTATGCTGGGAATCACTCACATTTAAAAGACAATTCTACCCTCGGATGGCTGCATTAGCCCTTGACAACCCGATAAAGAAGGCTTGTGGAGAAAGGCATGCAAGGGTTGATAATCTTCTCAAGGACAACTTCATCCAGTTACTCCAGAAAGTGAGCAGTTACACAAAGCATGATGAGTTGATGTTTAAGCAGAGACTGAAGTGCCCTCCCTTGTAGTGAAAGTTCTGTAGTCAGATCCTTTCTAAATAGTAATTCCACTACTCTAGTTTTAATGAATTATTTTATGCGATGCTAGGAATTATCCCTCTTCCACAGATATTGGTTTAAGCCAAAGCAGTTAAGTATCTTACGTCTAAAAATAACAGGATAGATGTGATGGGCCGGAACAGCACTCCAGTGCCAACTCCAGCCCTAATGCAGTCAGCTCTGTTTCTGCTGCCTTTATGCTTGCAGTTAGATAAACTGGAAGCATTCTCCTCAAAACACTTACTCCAAAGGCAAGAGCCGGTAGTCAGGCAGTTTATCTTCAGCTCCTGGTCAGGCAGCGCTACCTTTAGAGGCAAAGTTTAAAGGCAGGTCTGCGTTCCCCAGCTGCAAGAGAACACGTGTATACACACACCTGCTTTGAGAGTGGAAGGGCACAGCAGTTTTCAACTCCATGTCACAGCTAACTCTACTCACAGGGAAATGGGTAGAAGGTTCCCAGCTGATACGCAGGTGGAGACTACAGGGATGGGAGAAAGGAAACCGGCACAGCTATTTAAGCCTTTTTCCCCATCTGACAGAATGGCCAGGCCAGCATTTGATGACAACTCTAATTCCCAGACTGGAACTGGAAGGCAGCCCTCTCCCGCAAGCAGGAAACAGCCTGCCCAACACTTTGGAACTTGCTGCTAAACTCGAGGAGATGCCACCTACTGAAGGGCAAGCTCGTTCCCACAAGACCAGCCGGAAAGGGATCACCCAGTGAAACCACAGCAGAGTCCCAGCACAACTGCTGAGACAGGCAGGCCAAGCCTTTAGAGAGAGGCAAGGATGCTACATAGCGCAGCCCCTGATCACTCTCAGCATCACAGCCTGTCTCTGCTGTGTCCTCACTGCAGCAGGAGCTGTACTTGGAATAACTCTGTAGCAGGACTGGGGAGAGAAATATATAAACCCAAACTGATATTATTTTAGACCAGGGAACACAAAATTTGTTCCTTATATTCTCTCCTCACTACGATCACTTGGTTACTTCAGGTGGAAATAAATATTCGCCTGCTGTGGTTTTCAGATCATGGTTATTCAGGGCACTATTGCTGGGCAGGGCTTTCCTCAACTAACACCAAGAAAATTGGCTCATGAATAATCCTGCCTGTAGATAGAGGACGTGCTCCTACAGCCACAGAGCTGGCACCTTGCTGCCTGTGCCACGTTACATGAAATAAATTAAATTGGTATTTGCTCTTCTGCACAGAGGTTTAAAACCTCCAGTGTTTCTGCTGGGGCCCAGCAGGGCGAACACCACCATGTCCAGGTCTGGAAGAAGATGGATGCACGTGCAACAGATCCTGAGCTCATGCTCCAGATGGATTAACTCTTAGACTCAAGCATTTGTAATATCAGAATGGAAACGCAGGTGTAAGCTTGGCTGCAGCAAGTTTCCAGCTCCCGGTAGAAAGTCAACCCTTGTGATTTAGAGAGGAATAGAGGAAGAATCTTCCAGGTGCAATGTTGTGCCCAGTAATCAAGTCACATGCAAAATCCACCACTCCATGTTGATCAGAGAGGTAAGAGATATCTGCACAAGGCACTGCAAACAAACACTAGCTGAGCTGATGGATCGATGTAACCTGAATTGCAAATAAAACCGGTGAGAGTTATTACTGCTGCGATTCACAGCACTGGTAACTGGGGAGAAGCAACACTTGCAGATACTTGACATCAGGCTTTTTATCAGATGAAATGCGAGCTGGGTGAACTCGAAGCAGAGCAGAGGTTTCTGGCAGTTCAGGCATGTAAAAATATGGCTCTGTCAGTACTCGTGCAACAAACACCCCCAACACCGAGCACACCAGGTGCTGAATGCAATGCAATAACACTGTACATCAGACCCACAAGCCTCCCTCATCCCCCCCATGCAGCAGTCAAAATATTTCATTATCTAGAGATAAACTGCTTATGCAGCTCAGTGACCTTGGAGAAGTTTAAGGCACATAAAATGCCAAAACAAATAAAAATATTTGGAGAAACTCACACCAAGGTGACAGCAAAAAACACATTTATCCTGGTCTAAACAAAAATTTGTGTGAGAAATGTGAAGTTTTAGATTTCTGAGCACTGCAGAGCAGTTCTCAGCTCTGCTCGACAATACCTTGGAGCACACAAAGTGAGGTTTCAGGTCCTCGAGACCACACCAGGTAAATAAACACCCACAGTGGGAGTGTGAACAGAGAAATCCCCACTTTGGACTGCTGTGTACTGTGTACCTGGCACCAGATTCATTTAGATGTGCAGGTGCCCAGCTCAGCTGGAAGGTGCAGGGTGACAGAGCACTGCTGCTGTCACCTCTGGGACTGGCTCCCCACCGGAGCAAAGACAGTACTCACAGCGTGCTGCATGCGCACAGCCTCGAGTGGGTAGTCTCCCTTGGCCGTCTCTCCAGAGAGCATGATGCAGTCCGCTCCATCCAGGACAGCATTAGCAACATCGCTGCCCTCAGCACGAGTGGGGCGAGGCTTCTTGATCATGCTTTCCAGCATCTGCAAAAGAACAAGGGCAAAGAAATCACGACACTGCAAGGAAGCCAGAAGCTTTTTCACCAGTGTGCTTCAATAGACTTTATGCACAGGGAAGAAGGCAGGATGCAGCCTAAGAACTCTGGGAGAAGAGTTCTCCTCTGTGAGGCGCAGATGTGTTGCTACAAGATGCCAAGGCCAAGCAATAAGTGATTTGTTCCCAGAATTTGTTTCGCCAGCCCAACAAGCTCACGCTGCACGAGGCTTTGAGGACTAAAGCCCTCAGCCGCCACACAGCAGCCCCATAACCTTATTGTGGAAGATCCCAAACACATCTTTAAGGAAGCGCCTATTCAGCTATGAGCAACACCAGTGCACTCTTGGCATCTCATTTTCTAGCCCTGACAGCTACTGACATTCATCCTCTGCCCGACTCTGGCAGCCAGAAGCTAGTGTTCCATTTCCAGTACCTGAGTGGCACAGATGATGGGTTTCCCAGCCCTGTTGCAGCGTCCAATCATCATCTTCTGAGCAAGGAAGACTTTCTCAGCGGGGATCTCAATTCCCAGGTCACCACGGGCCACCATAATGCCATCACTGGCCTCCATGATCTCATCAAACCTAACAGCAAGAGAAGTTTGTTAATCTGTGTTTTACAGGCACCTCTGAAAGCAAACATTGCTCTGGAGCACGATATGCAGCTACACTGCCAGCACACAGCCTTTCCACCTGCCATTCTGGTATCTGGTAAAGCCAATGGAGCAGGAAGAATAACAAGATCAAGTCACAATGTATAAAGAGCTAGACAAAACCTTCCAAAGCTAATGAAGGCAGACCAAGAGAGTGTGAGCTGATATGAGAAATTTCAGTCTGAAAGGCTTGTCACAGACTTGGTGATTCCCGTTCATTAGCTCACTAATTTGAATTCAGAACANTTATTGTGGAAGATCCCAAACACATCTTTAAGGAAGCGCCTATTCAGCTATGAGCAACACCAGTGCACTCTTGGCATCTCATTTTCTAGCCCTGACAGCTACTGACATTCATCCTCTGCCCGACTCTGGCAGCCAGAAGCTAGTGTTCCATTTCCAGTACCTGAGTGGCACAGATGATGGGTTTCCCAGCCCTGTTGCAGCGTCCAATCATCATCTTCTGAGCAAGGAAGACTTTCTCAGCGGGGATCTCAATTCCCAGGTCACCACGGGCCACCATAATGCCATCGCTGGCCTCCATGATCTCATCAAACCTAACAGCAAGAGAAGTTTGTTAA
>WAAB01009851.1:0-303527 GCA_013389865.1 Piaya cayana | reverse complement strand
AAAAATTCTTCACCAAAACTGTTATGGGGCACCTAGACATCTACCCAGGGAGGTGGTTGAGTCACAGTCCCTGGAGGTATTTTAAAGATGGATAGGTAAAGTGCTTAGGGATATGATTAAGTAGTGGATAGGTACAGTTTGAATTGATGACCTCAAAGGTCATTTCCAATCTAGTGATTCTATGGTTCCGTAAAGGAGGGAGGGTGGCTGTTAGCATCTAATAATAAAAGTTAGGAGGCACAATTCCTTCTTTCATTTCCTTACCCTTACTTTTCTGCTATAAACAGCTCTCTCACAAGAGGTATGCTGGCAGTGACACCAGTGTTTAAGGACTTGAGGCACTATGAAGATCTTGGGTCCTCTTGCACCCACCTCTTTTGAGGCCTATTTAAGCCTGCTTCTCCCATAAAGGTTGGCCCAGCTAGGTCAGTCCTGCACAGCAGCACTGTGGAGTCAGATGTTACTCACTTTTACTTGACTACCCTGGCAGAGCGACTTAGCAGGATTAGATTACAGTACAATTTGGGCAGAAACACTAACAAAACACCCGCTGAGTTTTATGGTCTCATCATGCATTGGTGTGAGCAACCTTTCAACTAGAGGTAGTTAATGGAGGTCTGATTTTCCATTTTTCTGTGATTTGGATAGTCATTTAGAGATGTTTGCACATAGATACAGTGCCATTTAGCAGTTCCAGGATATCAGAAACATGCAAGTGTAGCTAATAGGACAGAGGACCCACAGAAGAGCCCTGGAATCGCATCTGGTGGCAATGCGTGATGCGTTGAGTTCTCCAAAATAGTACTGAGCACCGGTACTGCTCCCTTGCAGCTTAAAATAACTACAGTGTGGTTATAAAAATATTTATCTTCTCAAATGCCTTCATTTTTCTTTGAATTAATTTTGCATGGTTAAATGGCAATATGTAAGGCATACAGAATCAGGTAGTTTCCTACTTGCCAGTATCTTTGTGAACCTTTGGCTATGGGTGTTATGTACTATGGAGTATTTTTGTAAATGAAAACATAGAATTTTAAGCTAAAGTCTCTGTAAGAGATGCAAAATATGTTCTCTCTTCCTTTCCAAGCACTCAGAACCATTTAAAATATCCTGCGATCCACCAGAATGTTTGTTTGCAAGGCCAAATGCCAGTTTTTAATGTATTAAAAAGTACAGAAAATACGTCAAACCTTTGAGAAACTAGTCTTGAAAATATTCATTTCCCTTTTGTAACACTGTCTATAAATTCTGTGTGATTTTCTTTTATGCAGATGCCCAATCAATCAGAAGATCAAGCATGGAACAGTAAAAAAAATACCCAAAACATATTCTGAAAGAAACTCAGCATTTTTGCCCTTACAGTCTATTTTTAAGTATGAAAAATTGCAGCAGCTAGACTTTTCTGGAATCTACTATGTCTTCTGTATTTGATGCCTTTTCTCTGCATAGTAATGTGTCTTTAAAAAAACCCACTGATATATGTTACAAGGAGTCTATCTCTTTCACTGAGACAGAACATTTTAATTTCCCGACACCTTTTAGTGATTGCTTCAATTTCTGAAGATTTTGATAAAATCATGTGGGTTTAGAGTATCAGGATTGAATACCCTGCTCCAGCAGCAATTTAATGAAATGCTGTAGTTTCACAGCATTTCATTTGACATAACCTAGCTCAGAGGTCTAATAAATGCAGTGTGATAAATGTTGGAGCTACGATTGTAAAAATATACTTGTAATTGGGTTAATATGCCTTAAAATACTACCCATCAGTTATCTTTCTTCTTGCCGTTATATCGCTTGCACTGTAAAGACTAAGCAATGCAGTTTACCCTTTTCCCCTGCTATCTCCTTTTCTTTCCTGCTTTTGTAAGAGTTCTTTTTTTTCTTTTCTTTTTTTTTTAAGCATTTGATTATAGCAAGCTGCACATGTTCTCAAGTGCTACAAATCCTTCTTCATACCCTGAAACCTTCTTCTAAGTTACTCACATGTTTCTTCGTAGCCATCTGGAAGAAATTAAGAATATCAGACAGAGTCTTCAAAACAAAAGACAAATATAAATAAGCACACAGAATACAACACAAGCTGCAAAGGTAGGTTTAGACAAGTGTTATTTTCCTGTAATTTATCAGATGTGTTTCAGTAATAAATAATAGAGGTATCACAGTCAGGAGATTAGAACCAGCAATACATTTTGACCTAATTATGAGGAGAGATAGAGTGTGCGCGTGCGTGTGTGTTTGTCTGTGTGTGTGTATGTGTGTGTTGGGGACAGGGGGGCACAAACACATGCATGTGTTATACCACTACAGTCCCATAAGATAGAAACTCCTGTAAACTGTTACTTCTGTATACCATGCTTTGGAAGAGAGAGTCAGAAATTCTTTTCAGCTAAATTGATGATTGGTGTGTTGGAAATGTTCCTGTTAATTTTCATCACAGAAATTAGAATTTCAAGGATTATTAATGATTATTACAATGATTATTTCAGACAACAGGCTAACATATGTATCTCTTGCTGAGTGTGAAGTCCCTTGTTAGGCTTTGAAAACAGCTGTCTGAAGATATATAGCTGTAGCTGAAATATCTGTGTGAAACTGCTGCCTTTGGGGATGTGTGCATGCATCATTGCTCATTGGCTCCACAGAACTGACGTGAATAATACTGCACTTATAATTTTGCTATGTAAACATTGCACATACATGTGTGTGCAGTGTGTTAGGCAAATAGTGCACAGGACAGAGATGAGAGGGAGGAGTGTACTATCCTTTCCAAAACGTTCAGCTTGGAAGGAAGAGGTAAGATGAGAAAGCAGAGCCAGGACTGAGAGGCTTTCTGCCACAAGATTAACAGAGGCAATGGAGAGGTTTCTGAGGCCATAAGAAGAAAATAGCTCTTTGACTAGCTAAGAATGAGCTCTAACAAGGGCAGAAGAAAATCCTGCTGCCTACATACCCTGGGGGTAGCCAACCTATCACTTATCTAATGGTCAAAGATCAAAGAACCATGAAATAGTTGTGAGCATGGGGCTCAGTCCCTATCTTCAAGCAGCAAAAGTTTGCACATTTCTTTTCACCATTGTCTTAGGCAAGTCTCAGTGATCAGTGCCTCTCAAGGCCTAACATAGAGTAGTAAGGATAACTTACTGTAGGGTTTGTAGTAGAATTCTCTGTTGTCGTGAGAACAGTAACATAAATCCAGCCTTCCCATGATTTACGTGGCTCCCCGGCAGGAAGGGCAGCAGATGGCTTTTTAAGTCCTCTGTTCTTCTACACTCATGCTGAAATCTACCATCACAGTCATAAGAAAACAGGCAAGATTCAGTCCTGGAAGGGTTCTCAACATGTGCATAATGAGAGATTCAAGTGCAGGTAGAGGAGAGATTTGTCATTGAGAATTTCTTCCCCAACTACCTCTCTTCATTAGTGAGAATAACCTATTTTCTTCCCTTAAAACAGATTTTTTAAGCCATATCTAGCAATACTGATGTTCCCTCCACCAGAAGTTTGCAAGTGGACACTTTGACTGATGTAGTTAAAGTGGTGCTCAGTCCAGAAAGTCCAAAACCAAACAAAGTGGTTCTTTAATTTGAAAGGCCATCCCAGAGGTTACAGCAAGTAATCTATGTGAGAGAGAGCTCATCTATGGCCATGGAGTTATGCTTGATGCTTGTCTAGTAAGAACGATAGAAATGACATAGTTGAGTGCTTAAAATTAGTCTTCTCATTTACATGGTGTCACATCTATCTTCATGGAGGGTTTTTCCTCACTTAACTCCAGCTATTTGACTGAGATTCCTCTTTTTGCTAGGCGGCCAAAAACCCTCTGTAGTCACAAGAAAGATCTGCACCTCCCAAATGCAATTCACCCATTCCCAACATTATTCTGAGACAGGCAGGATGAAACAGAGGCTCATAGAACTGTTTAGGTCAGGAAAGACCCTAAAGATCAAGTCCAGTGGTAAACCTAACACTGCAAACCCATACCAAACCATGTTCCTAAACACCACATCTACGTGCCTTTTAAATACCTCCAGGGATGGTTACTCCACCATTTCCCTGGGCAGCCTGTTCCAATGGTTGTCAGCCCTTTTGGTGAAGAGTTGTTTCATAATACCCAGTCTAAACTTTCCCTGGCACAACTTAAGGTCATTTCCTCTTCCCCTATAGCTTATTACCTGGGAGAAGAGATTGACAGCCAGGGTCCAGAGATACAACTTTTAGAAAGTAAAAATTAGGTGAGATAACCCAACTGTCCTTTTTCAGAGTAGTTGAACTGATATAGTTTAGAAATAAAGTGCTATTTGCAAAGACATTTTTTATTTTCAACTGGACATATCTTTGAAGACATTATGGAGATTACTTGGTCAAAGGAGGGTCTGAGAACATTCATGCAGGAGACAGTTGTGACAGGGACTTCTTGTGGGACAGCCGTGCAGATAATTCAAAGTCCCTGCGTGTCCCATCATTCCATCGAAAGTGTGTAGCTTACTTGTGAAACACTGGATGCCTGTGTGATGGGGTAAACCAGCTCTGGCTGAAAGACACAGGTTCCAGTCCATCATAGCTACAAGCAAGAGGTAAAGTAGGAAATGGGTAAGATATGAAATGAAATTAAAATGATAGATTTGCCATACTCCCATCTCCTGAGGCTTTGGCTGCAGAGGTAAGGCTAGAGGAAAGCCCCACTGGCAGTTAGGCCGGAGAGTACCTAGGAAGCCTCTCATTTCCATTCCTTCTTTGAGCTTTGTAGCCACTGCCCTTCTTTTCCTCTGCTGTCACGGAGCCTGGGAGCACATTTACATTTTCTGAATAGGGCAATTAGTGCTGACTCCTTTCCCCGTGTCACTTGCACCTGGTCTCTGACATTCGTACCTCATCAGTACTAATGGCCCAGCCATTAGTGGTGATTACTGGTCATTGTTTCTATCCCACTGACCCCCCTGATTGGCAGAAGCACCCTCCTGCCTTGCCCACACCCCCAGCATAAAGCTTGAGGTTTAATAGCCCAGTTTAATACCAGAACCTCTGAGTACATAAATAAAAACAGACAGGCCCTACCTATATTTTATATGGCCAGTGAGAGAAGGATACATGCTTTTTTGATTATGATTAATGCTGCTGTTTATTATTTTTATTACAGTAGTGCTAGGAGGCTTAAATATCATGCCCTATCTAGGTGCAGTACAAATTCATTGGGAAAAGACCCCTGGAGAGCTGAGGAGCTGGAGCAGCTTTCTTCTTGGGCAAGTAGCATAAATCTCTAGGGACTTTTAAACGGAACTTCAGAAACTTTATCAGATAATATAGTAAATACAGCCCATATAGATTATGGGCATGTTTATGGTGGCTTCAGAGATCACTTTTAGCTATATGTGCTTATCTTCTACAGGGCAGGAACCACCTTACTTTCTGTAAATCATGCAATAATACCCTGCTGTCGGCTCTATTATAGAAGAGTGTGTTGTGTTGAAAAGAATAAAGAGTTCTAATATTATATCTCTTTCTCTCTGCTGTCCTGCTTCAGCCAACCATTCCTGGAGGTTCAAGGTCTAGGCACCTATAGCAAGAGTAGTAGGAACTTACCTTTGTTTTCCACAGTCACCTATTCTGGCACATTTAAGAATAAAAAGTCATCTGCAAATTTCCTTTCAGCCTTAGCCCGGCTGTGAAGAAAATATTTAGCCCAGTTCAGCTGAAAACAGCTTTGCTTTTCCATTTGTCTTTGGGCTGCTTTATTCCAGCTGGGCACTAGCACCCAGAAAATTCACTCCTTTGAACCTGCTCCTCCTGCGCTGTTTCAGCCCTCTAAGGCTATTAAAATGACGTGTATGAAGTTGGTTAAGCAGCTAATCTTCTCAAGACCTTTTGGGAGGTAACCTGTCTTTTCTGAAATTTATGCCAGTGTTAATGTAAATTATTTAATGGTGGTCCACTTAAGTCCAGCTCACTGCTCCACCCACATCTTCAGAGATAATTACTGCCCATGTTAAGGGAATTTTTTTAAAGACTTTCCTGTAAACTGTGCCAAAGGATTTGTGCATTGCCCTGTGTTGATTTGAATTTTACCTTGAATGAGTAATGTTATCTGCATTATAGCTGTCACAGATGAAAAAACAACTTCTACAGATGAGTGAATCCATTTGTTGGTTTATGGATCCCAAATCCTCCAGGGCAACAAATCCATCTGTCATCACTGAACGCTTGTGTTTTATTTGGTGCTGCAAGTCAGCTGACAGGTATTAAAACGCACATGGAAGTGGACAGATCTTCACTGACTTTTCAGCAGAGGAGGCCCATGGGTGTTTTTATTCCAGCACATGCAATGAAATAACATAAAATCAGGAAATCCATTCCAAGGGGATAATACAAATTGTCTGAGCTAGAAAAACATCGATATTTGGTCCATAGGCCTTTGACCTAACCACCTGCCCAGGTCACCATAGCCCACTGTTTGCTTCCTTTTCCTTACTGGTCTTTCCTTTACAGCTGGATGCATCTCAGGAGAACATTACCCTCTGGGTCAGTCTCTTCCCCTTCATCTCTTCTTTCTTGTTCTCTGTCTTTGTTCCTCCATTATTAATTCCTTGTTTATGATAGTTGTACCTCAGGAGGAGCCAAATAAAAAGTTACTGATTGAAAACCAACTAGTGGAAATTACAGTTGTAGCGATGTGGGAATTTCTTGTGGTGTTTTCAGTTGAGAAGAGCCTGATTTCTAGGTATCTGTCCAACTTCCTTGTATGAACATTACATATTCAGTTTGGACTGCTAAAGATCAACCCAGTTGCTTCATCATTGGTGACTAGTGCCACCCAAGATATATTAGAGCATCCAAAATGTGTCATTGAGCAATTAAACTGTTTTCTTTGTGTGAGGAGATGTGATCTTCCTTCCATGGGGCCTTAGGCATCTACTTGAATTAGTTGCCCTGACAAAACTCTTGCTAGGATCTCTTCAGAAACTGAGTAAAAGCAATTTATCTTGCCTCTTGCCCCGTATCACTTTCAGAGGAGCTTGTCTTTCTCTTAACTGAAAAAGAAAGCCCAGTTAACTAAGTGAAGTATCAAAAATTTGTATGACTAATCCCTAATTTGGCTAGCCCACAGGCATAAATCATCTAATCTTGGTCTCACTGACTAATGTAGAAGTAAACAAATATATCATCTGACAAAATCAGGAGCCCAGCGTGGACAAGGTTTGAGGGCAAAATCTGTATAATTTTATACAAAGTTCTGCTGAATCATGTCTATTTGAGTATTTGGTATCCGTTTGACTACCCATGGTCAGCATGTGGTGTTCTACAGAACCAGATGGAAAGAAGATTGAGTTTTTACAGAGAGAAAATAATCCAGAGGCAGGCAGGGACCGTTTATACCCTTAACAAATCCACTTGTCACAAAGCCTTAACTTTTTAGACTTCCTCCTTGGGTTACTTTGCCAGTTACTGTCCTTCAGTGCCTGAATGTTGAGTAGGAAAAAGGCCCAAATGACCCATTCAGGAGTTTGCCCTTCTTTGCTGATCTTTGAACTCAAACAACATGCCCCTATATTAAGAGCAAAGGTTCTCTCTCTTTCTGCAGAATCTACCTCATCCCAACAATCCCTGCATCTACTGCTTTTTTTATTACTGCTGGTTATTGTTTAAAGAAAGCATGCATTCTGGTAAATAGCAATTGCTCAAAACATAAGCAGCTTTAAAGGCAAGAAGTAGCCCTTCCAGTCTCTAGATGAAGGATGATTTGAAATGAATTGATGTGTTCTGACTGGTGAGTCAAAATAATTCAGGGGTTTTTTTCCCCCCAGTGTTACACCAAGTCAATTTTTTCAAACCATATTTGATATCTTATTGTTTATTTTCGGTCAGCAGACAGCAATTTTCAAGAACTGCTCTTGATATACAGCTCAGATATCTTACAGGTCACATGTCATTCAAGGAAGGTCAATGATTCATTTAAAGTTTCATCATTCTTCACATAAACAGGCAAATACCATTTCATTCACAGTGTGAGCTTTTGTGGGGGTGATAGGCCTCTGTAGTAACAAAGTCTACGTAATCTTATTTGCTGCCTAAGAAAGAATGAATTGACATTATTATCATTATCTTATCATAGATCTCAAATGCATAACCAGTAAAAGCATGTGCACATAAGCAGAATTTCTTTTAGAGTCAATCCTAAGAAGTTTTTTTAGATCTGTTTCTTGCTCTATTTTTTGCTCATCATTCATAAAAACTGAAATAGTGTTATAAGATTATACCTTCCTGGCTTGTTTAGTCAGAACACCTACAGGTAAATATTACAATTGATCAACAGTGACATACACGTCATTGGCAACTGATTTGTTACTGTTTGCTAGAATTAAATAAAGATTTTTCACTGTTTTTGAATTCTTCAGAAACACCTTCAGAAGAAAACGGACATTTAAAAACCAGCTTCCTTATATTCAAGCAATAATCCTCAATTTAATTAAACCTGAAATACTTTTAAGAAACAAGATACAATTTTCACAGAGTAAGTGATCTATTTTGTATTTTCTTTCTGTGATGTCCTCAGCGTAGCGTTTCAAGTCAGTAATTTCACTGAGCAGCCTTCACAAAATAAATAGTAATGCCAACTTGCCAGTCTGGATCCAAATGAACCTGTTTAACCACTCTCTTAAACCATTGTCACTGGTGTTTTAGAAGCAAGTTTACAATCAGGAATGAAAAAGTAAATCTAAAGAAATAGTAATACATTTTTTTCTATAATATTACAGGTAGTTTAAAAAAATATTGCTGACTAGTGCCATCCTTCTCCAAATAAATATCTCCATATTCAGAACTGAAATGAGACTTTTATCTGTGGCTTTGGATGAGTTAGGCAACAGATGAGACTTCTGAGTGCATATCTGTGCCTAGTTCCTGTACATCCATGTTTTGGTAGGCACCTGCTGCATCTTTTAGAATCTCAATACTTTTCATCATCTATCCCTTCTCATCCAACATCACCCACAATCTTTTCCACCAATGCAATGATTTAAAGGAAGGATGGATCCTGAGAATGTTTTGAAAACTCCATCCAACATCTTCTGTCTCATTTGCTGTTAAATGTCTCTACAAACCTGGCTGTTATTCTCTATAAGTTGATGATGTGACTGCCCTCCACAGAAGAAGAGGTTTGTAGTGTGTTCTGCACCGGTTATGAATGCAGAAGTGTGAACAGAAATTACAGAGGTACTCAGTTAAATACCTCATCCCTACTCTCATTGGTGGTACTGAACAGATGTTAGCAGTAGCAGTCAAAATTTCCAGACGTAATCAGTAAGTAGAGACTTCCAATGAGATTAAAGAGTCCTACTCACTCATTCATCTTGAAGCTTCCAGCTTGTGGTGCAAAACTGAATTAATATTTTTATGCTTGCCTGTGTTTGTATTGCAAAACTAGATTATTGCTTGAAGTTCTCCACATCTCAGTTTTTCAACAATACATGTAAGTAAATAATGCCACATTATGAAGTTGCTATTTTAGTGTTGGATTCTTTTATTTACGTAGAAGCCAAAAGCTTCTAATGGTATTGGCACCTTCTGATTTTTACCATCATATGTGTGCTCATGGAAAGGCAACTATAGAAACTAATAGTTAGAACTTGTCTCTGCAAATATTGTGTTAGCTGCCAACATCTGAAGGGGGATAATAGGAGAATCTTTCCATTGACTCATTGTGATAGGATGAGTTTCATCCCTAGGCAGTGGGGCTAATGTCCCTCTTATACAGCCCTCCCCATGATAAGATAGGCAGGAGCTCATTTCTCTGTTGTTGGGATTCCTCAACTTGTCACTGTACCCGTATGCTCCTTTTTGTGCTTCTGGACATGAGCTTTCGATTGCATAATGTTGCACACACAAGTTCAATGTAATTTTTGCAGTGAAGGTAGTGCTTACCTCTCCACATATACTCCACAAATTGTTTCGTTCAGGAGAAGTTGAAGAGAAAGTTTACTTGTGCTTTGGCAATTATTTGGCATGCAGCCTGTTTGTGAACTTAATTTGTGGAGGAATGAACGTCTCCATTCATACCAGGAAGTGTTGGCAGGATAGGCCATTCAGAAATTTGCGTTTTGTAACGTGAGAGTGAAAACGGCTTTGCTAACTAGGAGAAGGATGAATTTGATAGATTGAATGTAATGCAGCAAAACATTTTCACTTCATGAATTCTTTAGAATGTTTTGGAGCAGGGATCCTCTTTTTTAAACAGTTCCTCTTAATTTTGGAAGCCAAACTCAATTTCTCTTTGACATTCCTGTTCCGTGGGAAGGAATGTAGCTTGTTGAGTGGATTGAAGTAGAAGACTTCCTCTTTGACCTGTAGTGGTTCTTTGCCGGACCTCCATGTGCACCACCAGAGACCTTCTAGGCAAAGTTTTCTGACTGAGGGGATACAAGACTATGTGATTTGCAAGAAATTTTGCAAAGTTTTATTGTTGACATTTTCCCACTAGTCAGTTTTACAGCAGTGTTAAGGATGTACTGCAAACAGCATTAAAGAGGTTATTATCAAGTAGATTGTAGAAATACAAGGAGTTTTTGGCAGGCAGAAACCAAAAAATGCAATTCTTTCTTTCAACAGAAAAAAAGAAATCAAAACAGATAAATGCCAAAATAGTGTCAGGCACTTCCACATAGGAAGAAGTTTTCAGAACACTGGATTCCTTCAAACCCTCTGAGATCACAGTCATGTTCTCGAACGGAGTGACTTCAATCTTTCCACTTTTGCTTTTTCTTGAATCTTGTAGTGCTTTCTGTACCAAAATTGCTGCTCTAGAGTTAGTGCTCTCTATCCATTGATGGGATGGAAAATCCCTGGAGGTGTTTAAAAAATGCGTAGATGTAGGAATATGGTTTAGGGTGGGTTTGGCAGTGTTAAGTTTTCTGTTGGACCCAGTGATCTTAAGGATCTTTCTGAACCTAAATTATTCTATATGGAGATACAGAACATGTTCATCTCCAGTTACAACATCAGGGTAACCAAGGGGTATGACCTAGCACAGCAAGCACGTCATGACGAACATAAGAAAAAAGTCAAACAGGGCATCAGCATTTGACCCTCAGTGTTCAGAATGTGGATTTATCACTCCCACAAAATTTTAATAAAGCAATAAATTACAGCCCTTGTAGATTAGCACTTAAAGCCTGGATTTGAAATGACAATATAGAATTGACGGGCTTTCTGGGCCTTAATATCGATTCACGTGCTGACCAGTCAGTTAAGAATCATTTTCAGGACCCGGTTCATTAAGCTTTGAATTTGCATCCGCACACTGAATTTGTGTGTGTGATTTTCTGTTTGTGCACAAATTGACTGACAATACAAATGGCCACATACTGTACTTAAAAATCTGCTTTAATTTTTTAAAATAATTTGTTATTTGAATTTTGCACTAAGTATCTCTTTGCACAGAACATGTGACTGTCATGCACCATTGTTAGAAGGATGCTCTTGATTAGTGATAATTTTCATTGAATTGATGTTTCACATGGTTGAAGCCTACAATCAACACACAAGTGCATGTGTACGTATTAGGAAGCTCTTCCTGATTTTTGTTGGAGCTATTTGGAGTGTATGCCAATACAGTTTCATTTGTACTTTATTGCCAACTTGGGTTCTTTTTGCTGTTCATAACTAATTGAAAGTGAAAGAAAATGTGATCTTAAGTATCCTTTTGTTGCAATCAACATGCAGTGATGTGGGAGAAAATAGAAGGAGCTCTGCAAGCACCATTCTAATGAAAGATTTAATTAACTCTGCTTTCTCTTGTTTTCAGTGAAGGGTCCAATGTTAAAAGATGTATCAGCAAATATTTCCTTAATTCAATGGTGCTATTCTTCCAAGAATGGATTTTTTCCCCCACAACAAGCCACTGGATAGCAGTATACACAATTCAAGATTGTTGCTAAAATAAATTATACTCACACATTGCAATTTCTCTCATAATTAGCAGAAATGCTTAAGACTGATGCTGATGAGAGTAGAATTTGGTCCATAACGGGTTAAAAGTGTGCCCTATCAGCACAGATCAGTAAGGACAGAAGTGTGAATTCCTTGTTGGGTTCATGTCTTGGGTCAGGTGACATCTAGAGCTCAGAGCTTCTACAAACATATTTATGGTGTGCGTAACTAGAGGCAACACAAACTCTGAATAGCGCTTGTATTTCATTTTCTTGGCATTAAGATTCTCTGAAATGTCTTATTACAATACCTTGCTTTATATTGCTTATAAGTCTTTTGAATATGAACTGGTCTTATTGAAATTTCCCATGATAGATATTTCTCCTGGCTGCATATTTTGGGAAAAATTCAGGAAAATAGTAAAACTACTTTTGAGTGTGAAATTATAGGATATAATACTGGCCTGCATGTAGGAAAATTTTTTTTAGTACTTCAGTAGAGAGATGTGCCTTCATTTTGGTTTAAAGCACGGGACTGACAATTAAGAGATGGCTGCTCTGCCTTCACTGGGAACATCTTAAATATGAATACGTTGTAAGAACTTGTGTAAGCCAGTAGAAACTTCCTAGATGAGGACAGTTAGTGATTTCCTGTGTAGTACTCAGAGTTCTTTCTATGGGAGATGAGTAGGACTTTCCCAGTAATTTATTCTAGCACTGCTGGAACAAGATCTGATGGATTTTCTCTCCAATAAGGGACATGCACTCAAGACATTTCACTTGAGCATGGGTGAAGGAGGTGGAAAGGGTAGCCTGTGAGAAAAGCTGAAAGCTGTTGAAGGAACATGTTGTTTGGCTGGGCAAATACTGGAAATAGAAGAAGAAGGGAGATGGTGGATTGGATAAGGTGAGGAGTGGAAAAAGAAGACGAGCCAGGCAAGGAGACTGGAATGAGGACAGCAGCACACAGCAGCAGGCATGAACTTTCTTATCTGACTTAAAGGGTTAGTGTGTCATCAGTAAATCCTTGAAAGTCAGAAAAGGAGACTGTTTCTCAAAAATGGGACATGTCTACCTTTATAACACTGAAGGTAATTTAGGGTCTTATGGCAGGAAAGCTGCTAGCTCATGCTTGAGCTTGGTGAAGGTCTCACATATGCTCTTCTGAGCTCTAAGTGCTACAACGTGCTCCTGGAGATGTCTTAGCATGCTGCCTCTTCCTTCCTCTGTATATAAACAAACAGAACTAAAACCTGTGTTTCTGGGTCTACCAACAGTTGGGCTTTCAGCAAGTACCCATGAGATTATGGGGAACCTCCAAGCCAGCCCAACTGTTAAAACTTTCTGTGACTATGATTTATTATAGTTACTGCAAGAAACCAAGATTGCTCTTAAGGCCTGAAATCTTCACCTCACTTATGGCCATCCTTGCTTTGAATAAAAAGCAGTGGAAATCACATTTGATGTCTAAATTGTGTATTGAAATCTATTATGGCTGGAAGGCCAAATACCAGCAAAGAAGAAAATATAAGTATTAATTCCATCCCTCCCTAGGAGGCAGTCTCCTAGGATGAACTGCTGTCTCTAGGAGTTGGTTTATTCCCATGGAAGCTGGAGGAACGTGCTGAGTGGCATCAGGGCTGCAAGAAGAGAAAAGTAGTGGTAAACTGAAGCTGAATGAAGCAGCGACTCCAAAGTCAGCAAGGACTGCTATTCTGACTGCAACAGACTCATACTAGATCCCATGAGTTCCTAGGTTATTAGTAAGAACCATCAATTACCTTAACAAGTGAGCACTTTCTGCTGCTTAGTAGCACCTGTGCCAGGTAGAAAAATGTCTATCTAAAGTATGCCAGCACCCATGTCTGCTTCACAGCACCTGGTGGACCTTTGCTAATGCCAGGACCTGTGTCATGCAGCTGAGAACAAGTTTTTATGACGCTGGGAGCAGAGAGATAGGGAACATGCGCTGTGAAAGTAGGTGGGAGTGTAACAGAAGCCATCAATACGGGTCTTAGTTTAGGCAAGCAGAGATGGGAAATGAGCAAGGAAAACAGGGTAAAAAGACCCTTTCTTTTACATTATACTCCAGATCAAATTCCCCTTTAACAACTGCAACAGGCAAAGGAGTCACAGGCCTTATATATTCAAATAACCCTAAATATGACCAAAGCAGGGTGATATTTCTTTCCTAAGGATGGGATGAGGGTAATGTGCAGTACACTAATCACAAGGTCACCCACAGAACGACGACAATAAAACACGGTATTGACCAGCTGCTGCCTTTGTGCTGAATGAGGCAGGACTGCTGGGGAAAAAAATAAACTATTACTAAAGCTTGTGTTGTGATGCGCTATTTACCAGGACATGTCAGTTCTGGCATTTCTTAATATTCAAGTGTAATTTTTCAGACTGTTTCTTGCTGCGGTATACGTATGTGTATATATGTAAGTAGACATATGTGTCCACTTGCAGTAACACACATATTGGAAGATTAATACTAACTGTACACATAAAGATAAAATAAGACTTTGTTTATGCTACCAGTACTACTGAGTCAAGGCCAGTTCTGTGAATAATTTCAAGGTTTGCATTTTGGTTTAAATATACAAGATGTTGTGTCACATACAGCAAAACCCCAACATTGATAATAATCACTAGCAGAAACATGCAGTGCTGTAAGACATTTACCTCAGTGCTTCCATACATGGTACAAATGAGTACACATTTGTATTGGAGCAATGCCCACCTCTCTTAATTGAGCTTTGGATCTTAATGTTACATTTTGGTGCTTGCACAGTTCCACTTGCCTAGAGTTTGTTATTCTGGGGCTGGTGGCTTAAATATAATCAGTCTATCATCATTGTTGTCCCCATCAAGAAAAGGTATGTAAATCCGTTTTGCTCCTGAGTCATGTATTTTAACCTGATGATTATGCAAAACTGAAAGGAGTTCAGCAGAAGCAGAGGGGAGACTAATCCCAAAGGCTGAATATAGTAAATATCTTTAAATGTCATTGTGTTCCAGATTTATAAGGATGTTGTTCTTACGCTAAAATCTTACTTTAAAATGAAAATTTAATTTGGTTAAAGCAGTCATTTCCTTGGTTTAGTTCTGAGCTGCTTGAGCTCTTCACCAAATACACAGAAGCCTACATATATACCTACATATGCACTCACAGGGAAAGTTTTCAACAGTATATTACACACAAGAGCAAGCAGCAGATTGCTTAAGATTACCCCGACATCCTGGACCAGTCTTGGAGCAGTAATATCTTCATGTTTGCTGTCAAGGCCCGTCACCCCAGCTGACCAGCAGGGACGCCAAGGCAACCCACATTACTCAATCAACTTTAAGTGTTATAAATACTGAGGTCCATAAAAAAGTACAATGTAATGATGACTTAAACAAACCCAATTCATCATCCCAGCTGCACACATATCATTTCCCTCAGGGAGACCAACCAACCAGCAGTGAATGTAACCCAGGCCAGATTCAGATTCCATTTCTCTTCATCAATTTGACTTTTGGGCTTACCTCCCTCCAAAAAAAAAAAAAAAAAAATCCCCTTAAAAAATCCCCTTAAAAATGAATAAAAATCTCACAAATCAAATGCAGCTCAGCTACCCAAGTCCCTTTGTTGTTGTTGTTGTTGTACTCATGTCCATGCATTTTGCCTCTAGTGATATAAAGGGAAACCCTTCAATTTAAAGGTCAAATGGGGGCCGTTTGTTTTAACCCAGTGAACCATGGCAATGGTATTCACATATATTATCTTTTGTCCTTCAACAGTTGTTAGACTTGTAGCCAGAGGGGAGGCTTTGGCAGATGTGCTTGCACTGATTTTTTAAGATATAAAAATTACTGTATTTCTGCAGTTAAATGTGCTTGATTGAGTAATATTCTGAAAACCAAATCGATACCAAATCTGATTTTCAGTCAATGTTAAGGCACATTCACCAGCACTATTAAAGTTTATTAGTTTCATTCATTCAAAGAAGAGAAGTGAGGATTCACAATACAGTGGGGTCTGCTCCCTCTTCTGCCTCCATCTTCTTCAATCTCCCTCTTGATTTTGTGGTTCCCCCTTTGCTGATCGTGGAAATGTCATGTAAGAACACAGTTAATTATTGTTCCACCTTTTAATTTCCATACTGTCACCCTGAATTCCCTCTCTTTTTTTCTCTAAGGGTTTGCAATGACTGAGTGGGCAACTCAGCAAAACTACATTAAAGACAACTAACATAATGTGCTAGCGAAGGCAAGATTTCAGCTACTGTTCATTTCCACACAACTGTGGAAGCAAGCCAGCTTGTTTAACTGGGATTAGTCATATTTTGTCCTGAATAGCTGTGCATGTTTTTTCTGCTGCTGAATTACTGCTGCTTTCCTCCCAAGAGATGGCTGCATTTTAAATCAGACACTTTTTGCAGCAGGTACAAAAGCAGAGTTTGCAAAGTTTAGATCTTTTTCCATCCTGTTGAAATTAAATGAAAGGAATATGATAAACAACAGGGCTGGAAATCTGCAGGTGGCATCAAAATTTGGGTTTGGCTTCTGCTTGTATCTGCACTAACAACAAACTGTCTGGAATGCCTCAGTACAAGACCCAGTGGCTACTTGCCCTTGAAGTTGCTGTAGATTTTTCCTTCAAACTGGAAACTTGGCCTGAGTTGATGTTCATTTCCTATGAATTTTTTCAATGAGCTGGTATTTTCTGGTGAAAAAACAGCTGGCAAAAATACTTATTTGTAAATCAACCTGAAAAAAAACCATGTTGTTGACATCCTTTCTCACAAGTATCATACAAACAAAATGTTAAAATAAGACAAAATTAGAAATACATCTTGTGTAAGAAACTTAGATATTTAAGTTTGCTTTCACTAGAAATTCAGGGAAAAAATATTAATTTTCAGCCTTTCATCCTTGGAAGCACAAAACTGTTCCCTTACTTAAGACAATAAATGTGTCATAGCCAGATGTTCCTTANAAAACAGGGTAAAAAGACACTTTCTTTTACATTATACTCCAGATCAAATTCCCCTTTAACATCTGCAACAGGCAAAGGAGTCACAGGCCTTATATATTCAAATAACCCTAAATATGACCAAAGCAGGGTGATATTTCTTTCCTAAGGATGGGATGAGGGTAATGTGCAGTACACTAATCACAAGGTCACCCACAGAACGATGACAATAAAACACGGTATTGACCAGCTGCTGCCTTTGTGCTGAATGAGGCAGGACTGCTGGGGAAAAAAATAAACTATTACTAAAGCTTGTGTTGTGATGCGCTATTTACCAGGACATGTCAGTTCTGGCATTTCTTAATATTCAAGTGTAATTTTTCAGACTGTTTCTTGCTGCGGTATACGTATGTGTATATATGTAAGTAGACATATGTGTCCACTTGCAGTAACACACATATTGGAAGATTAATACTAACTGTACACATAAAGATAAAATAAGACTTTGTTTATGCTACCAGTACTACTGAGTCAAGGCCAGTTCTGTGAATAATTTCAAGGTTTGCATTTTGGTTTAAATATACAAGATGTTGTGTCACATACAGCAAAACCCCAACATTGATAATAATCACTAGCAGAAACATGCAGTGCTGTAAGACATTTACCTCAGTGCTTCCATACATGGTACAAATGAGTACACATTTGTATTGGAGCAATGCCCACCTCTCTTAATTGAGCTTTGGATCTTAATGTTACATTTTGGTGCTTGCACAGTTCCACTTGCCTAGAGTTTGTTATTCTGGGGCTAGTGGCTTAAATATAATCAGTCTATCATCATTGTTGTCCCCATCAAGAAAAGGTATGTAAATCCATTTTGCTCCTGAGTCATGTATTTTAACCTGATGATTACGCAAAACTGAAAGGAGTTCAGCAGAAGCAAAGAGGGGAGACTAATCCCAAAGGCTGAATATAGTAAATATCTTTAAATGTCATTGTGTTCCAGATTTATAAGGATGTTGTTCTTACGCTAAAATCTTACTTTAAAATGAAAATTTAATTTGGTTAAAGCAGTCATTTCCTTGGTTTAGTTCTGAGCTGCTTGAGCTCTTCACCAAATACACAGAAGCCTACATATATACCTACATATGCACTCACAGGGAAAGTTTTCAACAGTATATTACACACAAGAGCAAGCAGCAGATTGCTTAAGATTACCCCGACATCCTGGACCAGTCTTGGAGCAGTAATATCTTCATGTTTGCTGTCAAGGCCCGTCACCCCAGCTGACCAGCAGGGACGCCAAGGCAACCCACATTACTCAATCAACTTTAAGTGTTATAAATACTGAGGTCCATAAAAAAGTACAATGTAATGATGACTTAAACAAACCCAATTCATCATCCCAGCTGCACACATATCATTTCCCTCAGGGAGACCAACCAACCAGCAGTGAATGTAACCCAGGCCAGATTCAGATTCCATTTCTCTTCATCAATTTGACTTTTGGGCTTACCTCCCTCCAAAAAAAAAAAAAAACTCCTTAAAAATGAATAAAAATCTCACAAATCAAATGCAGCTCAGCTACCCAAGTCCCTTTGTTGTTGTTGTTGTTGTACTCATGTCCATGCATTTTGCCTCTAGTGATATAAAGGGAAACCCTTCAATTTAAAGGTCAAATGGGGGCCGTTTGTTTTAACCCAGTGAACCATGGCAATGGTATTCACATATATTATCTTTTGTCCTTCAACAGTTGTTAGACTTGTAGCCAGAGGGGAGGCTTTGGCAGATGTGCTTGCACTGATTTTTTAAGATATAAAAATTACTGTATTTCTGCAGTTAAATGTGCTTGATTGAGTAATATTCTGAAAACCAAATCGATACCAAATCTGATTTTCAGTCAATGTTAAGGCACATTCACCAGCACTATTAAAGTTTATTAGTTTCATTCATTCAAAGAAGAGAAGTGAGGATTCACAATACAGTGGGGTCTGCTCCCTCTTCTGCCTCCATCTTCTTCAATCTCCCTCTTGATTTTGTGGTTCCCCCTTTGCTGATCGTGGAAATGTCATGTAAGAACACAGTTAATTATTGTTCCACCTTTTAATTTCCATACTGTCACCCTGAATTCCCTCTCTTTTTTTCTCTAAGGGTTTGCAACGACTGAGTGGGCAACTCAGCAAAACTACATTAAAGACAACTAACATAATGTGCTAGCAAAGGCAAGATTTCAGCTACTGTTCATTTCCACACAACTGTGGAAGCAAGCCAGCTTGTTTAACTGGGATTAGTCATATTTTGTCCTGAATAGCTGTGCATGTTTTTTCTGCTGCTGAATTACTGCTGCTTTCCTCCCAAGAGATGGCTGCATTTTAAATCAGACACTTTTTGCAGCAGGTACAAAAGCAGGGTTTGCAAAGTTTAGATCTTTTTCCATCCTGTTGAAATTAAATGAAAGGAATATGATAAACAACAGGGCTGGAAATCTGCAGCTGGCATCAAAATTTGGCTTTGTCTTCTGCTTGTATCTGCACTAACAACAAACTGTCTGGAATGCCTCAGTACAAGGCCCAGTGGCTACTTGCCCTTGAAGTTGCTGTAGATTTTTCCTTCAAACTGGAAACTTGGCCTGAGTTGATGTTCATTTCCTATGAATTTTTTCAATGAGCTGGTATTTTCTGGTGAAAAAACAGCTGGCAAAAATACTTATTTGTAAATCAACCTGAAAAAAAACCATGTTGTTGACATCCTTTCTCACAAGTATCATACAAACAAAATGTTAAAATAAGACAAAATTAGAAATACATCTTGTGTAAGAAACTTAGATATTTAAGTTTGCTTTCACTAGAAATTCAGGGAAAAAATATTAATTTTCAGCCTTTCATCCTTGGAAGCACAAAACTGTTCCCTTACTTAAGACAATAAATGTGTCATAGCCAGATGTTCCTTACTCCTTTCTGGGCCCCTCACCACAAGAAGGATGCTGAGGCTCCGGAGTGTGTCCAGAGAAGAGTGATGAAGCTGGTGAGGGGGCTGGAGAACAAGTCTTATGAGGAACGGCTGAGAGATCTGGGGTTGTTTAGCCTGGAGGAAAGGAGGCTGAGGGGAGATCTTATTGCTCTCTACAGCTGCCAGAAAGGAGGTTGTGTAAAGGAGGGAGCTGGCCTCTTCTCCCAGGTGACAGGACACAGGACAAGAGGAAATGACCTCAAGCTCTGCCAGACTGGACATCAGAAAAATATTTTTCACAGAAAGGGTCATTGGCCACTGGAACAGGCTGCCCAGGGAGGTGGTTAAGTCACATTCCCTGGAGGTGTTTAAAAGATGGGTGGATGAGGTGCTGAGGGGTATGGCTTAGTGGTTGATAGGAATGGTTAGACTTGATGATCCAGTTGGTCTTTCCCAACTCAGTGATTCTGTGATTCTGTGACTCTGCATCTGCATAGTCTTTAGTACAAGGTCAGATCTTGGATCTGCCATCATCCGCTCCGTGGAATTAGTGTAAATTTAGAGTGATGCTATAAATTATTGCACTTGTTATTTTTGTCACAATATAGAAGAAGGGTGAGATAGAGATACAGTTTGGGGATAAGTTTTCAAGGAACAGGAACTAAAGTAGCACTGAGATGTTCTTTCAGAGTCTGCATAATACACCAACTTCTTTAGCTGTATTTTTCATTTCCTCTGTTGAACAACATGAACACAAATCAAAGCACTTGCCAGGAGATTCTTGGCTATCATGTGGATTTTGAAAAATATTAATGTGGAGAACTTCTAGCTGCTTAGATGATATAAACTTAGTCCTTTCTGGTAGGAATTACATCAATATGTTAGAATGGTGGTGGAGGTTTTATTTGTTCCTAAGCCCGAGGGGAGCATTGAAATTATCACCTTCTGTCCTGGGGAAGCAAAAAGCACAAACTTCCCTAGGAACAGCAGAGTGACAAATCCTAATAGAAACACACAGTTGTCCAAGAGTGCAGATGTGCATTGCTGTCCTTTCACCACCAGGAGACTTGGTCAGTTCGTAAATATGTCCATCAGTCTTTTAATCTGTCCCACCAGCTGCCTCACCCCTGGCTTTGTACAACAGTGAATTTATTAAGAAAGCAAGAGCTCAGATAAAAATTAGTCTAAGAGGGATGAGATGTGCTTTAGACTGGGTTTGTGTCATTCATGTGTGTATTTTTCTTTCATGGCATTTTTTTTTTCTTTATCCAGATTTTTTTGAGTCCCTGTGTATTACATAATTTGGTGACTCTATTAGATCTGGGCAGTTGCAGCTGACATATTCTCCCTTCAGTTCTGCACATTGCGGTTTGTGTCAGCACAGCATTTTTGAGCGATCTAGTCTGGCAGCCTACACACTACCTCACATTTTCTGTTCTGCTATATGACCAAGCCCTCTGTATCATTTGCACAGTCCCATAATTAATATCTTCCTCTTCATCCTAGAGGCATGAAGAATTTGGCTAAAATAATTGGTAAACCACTTTCCAGGATATTTGAAAAGTCATGGCAGTCAGGTGAAGTCCATGGTGAGGGAAACGCTGCTCTCATCTTCAAAAAGGGTAGAAAGAAGGACACTGGGAACTACTGACCTGCAACCTCATGCCTGTGCCAGGGAAGATCATGGAACAGATCTTCCTAGCAGCTATGCTAAGGCACATGGAGGTGGTTCGAGACAGCCAGCACAACCTCACTGAGAGCAAGTTCTTCCTGACCATATGGTAGCCTTCTATAATGGAGTGACTATATCAGTGGATGAGGGAAGAGCTACAGATGTCATCTATTTGGACTTCTGTAAGGCCTTTGACATGGTCACCCACAAAATCCTTCTTTATAAATGGGAGAAATATGTATTTGATGGATGGACTGGAGATCATTGGTAAGTGATGTCCCTGGGGGTCCACAGTGGGACCAGTATTGCTTAATATCTTCATCAATGACACAGACAGTGGGATTGAGTGTACCCTCAGCAAGCCTGCAGGTGACACAAAGATGAGCAGTGTGGCTAATGTGCCTGAGGGGTGGGTACCATTCAGAGGGACACGAACAAGCTTGAGATGTGGGCCCATTTGAACCTTACAAGGTTCAACAAAGCAAGTGCAGGGGCCTGCGCCTGGTTCAGGGCAACCCCTAGAATCAATACAAGCTGGGAGATGAAGAGATTTAGAGCAACCCTTTTGGAGAAGGACTTCGAGGTGCTGGTGCATGAAAAGCTGGACATGAGACAGCAATGTGGTCTCACAGCTCAGAAGGCCAATCATGTCCTGGGATACATCAAAAGAAGCATGGCCAGCAGGTCAAGGGGGGTGATTCTTCCCCTCTACCCTGATTTGCTGAGACCCCACCTGCAGTGCTGTGTCCAGCTCTGGAGTCATCAGCATAGGATAGATGTGGGCCTGTTGGAGCAGGTCCAGAGGGGGCCCGCAAAAATGATCAGAAGGATGGAAAACCTCTGCTATGAGGAAAGGCTAAGAAAACAGTGTGTTCAGCTTCAAGACGAGAGAACTATGGGGAGGTTTTATTGCCTGCCACCTCTCAGTACTTAAAAGGGGCCTACAGGAAAGATGGGAACAGACTTCTTAGCAGGACCTGTTGCAATAGCATAAGGAATAATTGTTTTAAACTAAAAGAGGTAGATTTAGACTAGATGTAAGGAAGAAATTTTTTATGCTGAGGGTGGCGAAACACTGGAAGAAGTTGCCCAGTGAGGTGGTATATGCCCCGTGCCTGGAAACAGTCAAGGTCAGGTTGAATGAAGCTCCGATATGTAGTTGAAGTTGTCCCTGGTCATTGCAGTGGAGTCGGAGAAGATGACCTTTAAACGTCCCTTGCAACACAAACTATTCTATGATTCTAAGATTTTGGACTCTGGCCATCCATTCCTCTTGGTTATCAATGTCTACTATTGTGAGAAGGCTGATGATACATTGAAAAAATGCTTCATAAGTCATATTTCCCAGAGCACAGTTTCAAATGGGGCCATTATTTGTTTTACTGCTAAATCTTTTACTCTTTCTGTTCTACCTTCTCAGAAGAGGGAGTCTGCATAGTAAATGATTGTCTTGAAGCCTCAAAATCCTTTATGTACATATTCCTCTGTTATTTTTCATTCACTTGAATATTAAGAAACCTTTTTTAATTCTACAGCTAGTATAGTTATTCTTTAAGAATACTGAACTTCCACAGACATGTGCATTACTATTTTGTCCTTCATCAGTTCTTCACAGCCGGAGGCAAAGATGTTAGGATTTGCTTGAGCTGAGCAATACAATATTTCTGTTCAGCGGTGAAGTTGATTAATAATTTGGAAATTAAATCAATATATTCTTTGATTTTCATTACAGTAGGGTTTGAATGTAAACCTTCTCTACAAGCATTCCCAGACTGAGTAGGGAAACGTGGTAAAACTATGCTAATATGTTTGGTGTAATTTTCCCTGCGACATTGCAAAAAATGAAATAAAACTCCAAGGATTAGCAGCCTGATGATAGTTTTTTGCTGTTCATCTTCCTGAATTATTCACAATGGTCAATGCACTTCTTCCAGTCTGCAGTGCCAAGTATGAAGTCATTAACAT
Source organism: Piaya cayana (assembly GCA_013389865.1). NCBI lineage: Eukaryota > Metazoa > Chordata > Aves > Cuculiformes > Coccyzidae > Piaya > Piaya cayana. Next base: position 280,057 of record WAAB01009851.1, on the reverse strand, counting down.
TACTGAACCACTTTTTGTCAGTCAGTTTGAGTCTTTTAGGTAGCCACATGAAAAATAAAGGCCCAAAATTCAGTGTCCTTTGATGGAAAAGAAAGGGTCAAGAAAGATGATTAGAAAGAAAGATTAGAGTCAATGAGTACTCTAATTGTTCAGTAGTGCCGTAAAAAATCCAAGTTACTTTACCCAGGTAAGAAATGTCTTAAGAAGACAGAACCAAACTTCATTGAAATCACTGGGAAGGCTGAAAATTTCAAGAGTCTTCTGGTAAAGTTCTATGTACTCAATTCTACTTAAATATGATTAAAACCTCCACCTGAAAATTCTTGCTGGTGTAATTTACACAGGAAACTTTCAGCAGTGGGAAAGCCTTTATAACCTCATAAATATGTTATGTGCTCCTAGACGATCCTTCAGTCTTTGAATCTGGCGATAGTCCTCCAACACCAGACAAAGCTGGGACAGTCACAACTGAAAATTTCTGCTGCTGTAAGGTTTTTTTCCCCCTCCACGTTAGCATTTTGTGTCTTCAGAACTGTGTGGAATCTGTGTACCTAGCAACAACATTAGACAACTGTTGCAAAGTACCTTTTGTAGTTGACAAAAAGAGTTTATTGAAGTCATTAAATCTCAGTTCCTGAAGGAAACAGGATTAGGATGCAAGATGTACAGCAACTCCCTGATGGGATTGACCACATTTACGTTCAACTCTGATCTTATTTGACTTCTGCTTATATGACATTCAGTGTAATTTAAGGCTAGATTCTGGTTTTAAATGTACCATGTTACTAGAAATCCACTAGAAACAGTAGCCAGTCTTTTTATCTTTCAGTCTGAACCCAAATGCATCTCTGACATTCTCTCTCATCAGTTTTCTGAAGTAGGTCATGAGGTTCAGGAATGAAACTTCCAGCTAAGCAAATGGAGTCTATTTGGAGAGAAGAAACTAGAGCTTCCTTTTACACCATGGTATTATGACCTTACCACTGCCTCCTGCAAAACTACTTTTAAACACTGGGATCTGACAGGTTTCCAACCTTTTGGCCTGAGAACCTGTTGCAGCTGTACTCCAGCTACACGTTGGAACAAAATCTAAGAGATTAAATGAGGCTACACAACAGTGCATCCAGAAGTCATTGATTTGGAAGAACAGGCCTCTGTACCTGCTATTTATGTAATAACATTTTATGGAACAGTATGTGAAGTGCTCCAGTAGGTCAGATGACACTTGGAAAAAAAAAAACTGACAAAAAAACTGATTGAACTCAAAGTAATCAAGAAAACTCATCTTCAGCATGTCTCTGAACCCAGCTGAGGACATCATCGTCATACAGATTGGTATCTCTCATTTATAAAAGGCAAAACCTTTTATAAGACAAAATTTAAACTAAGTTTACCAGGCTTGAACTGAGGTAATTCAGTAGCATAAGACGTGCAATTATACTTTTGTGAAATCACAACTGGCTTAAATGGATACTCGCCTATTTCCAGGCACTTCTGTGGCTAGAGCAACACACAGAATTAGCAGCATTTGAGATGTTGCTCTATCATAACAGGCCGAGATGTAGCTTAGGCAAGATCTTGTTTAATAACTTTGTTCTAGAATATTCCACCGAGTCCCTAAAATTAATCCCAAATACCTGACTGTGGTCAAATGTCTCTCTCTTGGTCAGATTGCCAATCCATTGCCGGTTGCCCTTTTCTTTAATCCTGTTACCTCTTTTGTTTTACTAGTGACACTAGTCTCACCCACCTGACACTACCTACATTAAAAACTGCAGGCTTATCTCACTGCCCATTACTCATCTCTCTGGAGACCTTCTACACTCATCAAGTCTCTGGTCACATATGAAATCACTTAGTCAAGAGCAGGCTGATGGTTAAATCAACTTTGCTACTACCAGTCACAAGTGAACTTCAGCAGAAGCCCACCCAAAGAGTTCTGGGTACAGCCTTAACATTTTGGGAGAGTAACAAATGAAAGCATATGTCTCCCCCTTCTTTTTCTTAGACTCTGATCCTGCAAAAATGACCTCTGACACCCTCCAGGAGGGTAAACATAACTGCACAAAGCACAAAGATCAGCCTTACTGCCATGTTAGGGTCATTTTTTTTTTTTACCTTGTCCAGATGAGATATGAGGCTCACAAGTCTCTTAGAAGTCCTCTGGTTCAAGCCATAGCAGCTTAGACAGCTCCCTAGCCTAATCCCCACATTTATGTGAGATGATGGCTCACACCAAGATAAGCAAGGATATTAAATTCAAAAGGCAAAGGTGGTATCTTCACATGTGTTTATGCAGAATATGACACTAAGGACTGTAGTCCCAAATGAGATTTCAAAGTTATGTTGTAATATAAACAAACAACAATAACAGAGAATGAGTAAGTGTGAGGGGAGGAGGGGGAAGTTATGATTAATTTTTACCAGCGTTCCTTCTCCTCTCCACAGAGCAGTTCAATGTGAAGTCAAAGTTCATTGACACGTTCTCTGTAGTTGGTGGGATGATTGTTTTATATTAGCCATTGACTTGGCCTGCATTGATCCTTGAGAATGTATCGCACAAATCATTTTGCACTAAACTGCTGAATCAATGAAGAAATCTCCTGGAAAATTTATATTAAAAGTCACTGTTTGCCTAAATGAGTTCCCTGTACCCCATATTGAATATTTTGCTGATGAATTGAATGAGTTTAAATTTGAACATTGCAGACCCATTAAAGAATGAATTCTTAAATCAACTACTGCCACTTATGATTGAAATGAGATTTCTTCTGCAATAGACTAGCTGTTATATAAATCAGTTGTGCATTTTATACTGTACCATAAACAAGATATAATTCTTTTAAATACACTACAGGTGCCTTAAATCTTTTGATGCATCTTGTATTTATCTGATGTTGATTTTAGTATATTTGCACCAGGTAACTAACATGGGTTTATAATAGAATATATTTTCTGAAGGTTAAAGAAGCCATAATCTTTGGGTTTAAGTGCAACTGAGTTTTCGGGAACTATACACTACATCACTGATCACAGCTGAGATCTAAATTTAATCACAATTTTCCTTTGCACTATAAAAAAAGCAAACCATCTTGACTAGGATTATGATTAGGGCCAATCTGACTTTTAGTGTGACATAGAGGAACATTTTTTTCTGCTAGCTAGTTTTTAATATTGCAGTGAATAGTTGAATTTCTTTTCTTTTCACTGTGACTCTCTGCACCTTAGGTGACCTCTGTATTTACTGGCTCAGTTAAATGACTCAAGCTGGTATCAAAATTAGCCCATGCACTGGTCCAGTTTTAAAGTCATCCCAGATAAGGAGGTTTTTTTTGACAGCTTGCTGAGCATCTGGTGTCAGGGAACAGTTCTTCACTTTTTCTGCAAAAAAACTGCTTACATAGCCTATGTTAAGCATGAAAGATGATTGCTACCTAATCAAACTCCATGCGGACATCAGTGCTGGAGCCAGACTTACTCTTCTGATCTCAGGGAATGTTTCCTGTGCTTCAAAGTTTGGACCGAGTAGATCTCAGAGGAACAGTAAGCTCCAAATCACTGTCCTCTTTCTCAGGGAACACATTGAAGGGGACATAGACTGAGACTATGAGGGTCAAATCAGCAGCTGAAGTAAATCAATATGTTTTATTTGATAACTAGGAATGATGCCATTGTGGGGTTTATGTATTTAATGACTTTTGAATAGACAAAGATTGCCCAGAAATAATGCGGGGACCTTCAATGATGTACAAGTGAGGAGTAGCAGCTGCATTGTGGATTAGCAGACAGGTAGGTCTGAAGGTTAATTTGACATGGCTCTTTTCCTCTCCTCGATAACACGGTGTTCAGATGTGCTCATAGCAGAGAATTTTTAAGAAATGCCATCCCCAGAGAATGGGACAATAATGAATACAGAAAATTCAATAAAATGTGGAAGCCAGATGAGAAATGCATGTTTTCACCATCCATCACTTCAGGACAGTGTATTTCTCCTCTGGTGTTGCCTCAAGTATATCTTAGGAGCCTGGTCTGGGCTTTGATGCACAGAGAGAGATGGGGCCTCCAGTTTAACCTTCCTCCACTGCTTGTTCTCACCTTCCTCATTTCAGAGCTGAGCAGACACTGGATTTACCTTTTGGGCTTACCCAGATGCTATGTCCCTGACGACAAGCCAAAGTCAAACCTCAAGGGACGCTGCAGCCATTTCTCCTTATTTTGGATTTACTCTCTTTCTACAAACATGATACTTTTCCAAGCATGGAGAATGGGTAGGCACAAGGTACTGTGACTGTTCTTTGCAAAAGAAAACCTTCTTTATTTTTGTTCTGTTCTTGCTAGTAACAGGGTTCAGAAGCAGCTTCCAAAGTAAAGATACCTTTAAATCACAGGTGCTGCAGAAGGGCTGGAATCGCTCACTTTAACCAGGTTGTAAAATCTCACTATTGAGGGCATAGTAACTAATGTTTCATCCTGTGGCTTCTAATGTTTTCATGTCTCTGTGGGACTCTCTCATCCAAGGACAAACATCAAGGGTTTTATAACTATCAGTTGATCATTTCTGCTAAAGTAGGGGAGGTGGATTCTCAGCAAGATAACAAAGGTGTTATCTCTATCCAGGGAGGATATAAAGGAGATTGGGAAGATAACATCTAATTGAAGATTCAATTTTCCAAGTGTCAAATTGTTTTGATGACTAATTGATTTACATAGACCAAATTCATTCACAGAACAAACATTTTTTAGATCTTTCTCCCTCTCTTCTTCTGTAGCAGCTAATATAGGAATTGCTGTTCATTTAAAAAAAAAAAATAGACTCGGATGTTTTAGCTCTTTATTATCTAAACACAGACCACAGTAGGTCACTAATGTCAGTAAAGATGTGATATAAGGATCCAAGCCTAAGACTCAAGCCAGAAACAGTCAGGATCTATTATAATTGCTCTGGCTCAGTGCTGAGAGACCATGAAAAGTAACACAATGGTCTCAGACAAAATTGTTGTACAAGACCTTTTTGGCTCGGTTTAAAAGAGGGATAACAGTATTTACTTGCTTCTGTCAGAGGCATTTTGTGATAATTAGTTGATGCTGGTAAAATGCTGTGAAGGTCAAAAATAATATCTAGTGGGAATGCAGGATGAAGTAGTGTGGAAGATTAACTGGGCTACATTTAGAATAACTTTAAAAGATGGAAAAAAACCACCAATGAACCCTGATATAGTGAAGATTTTTGGATCTATCGCAACAAGTTGTTTCGGTTTTACTGACAGCATTTTTAAAGCAGTTTCAACAAAGTCTTTTAAACAGGAATTTGCTTTCATATCCCTCTGCTGGTAACACCAGGTCATTTCTCAAAGGCCTAGTCAGAGACAGAGGCATTTATTCTCTCTCCATTTCTCTCATCCTTATCTTTTCATTCCTGAGGACTGGCTGATACTACACCCCTCCAGAACGACTCAGTGTTGAGAGCATTAATTGCACTAGCAGGGGTAAATTTGGATCCAGTGCCCTGCTCATCCCTCACCTCCCAAGAGGCTCCCGATCTGCAGACAACAGGTTCATCTGGGTTGATCAGTGCAACCTCAGTCTTCTGCCCAGCAGCATAGTTTTAGATTAAAGGATTCAAAGTAGCCCCCTCTAAGCCTGGTACTGTACATGTTTCTCTGGAATGATGGAAACAGAGACTTAAATGCTGTGGACTAATAAAGATATGTTATTGTAGTCCACAGTCTTTAGGCTTTCAGGAAGGGCAGATTTCAGGTTCACCTTCTCTTCAACCTTTCCCTTTGGGCAGGAGAAAGGCAACTCTGCCAGGACATTGCAGGTGCCTATCTTGAGTTATGAGGAGTTTAACTATTCCCAAAGAGGATACTGCAGCCACTTATGTATTGCCAGTAATTAACACCTTTCCTAGCCAGTGATGTTATCTTAGATATATACAGAATCATAGAATCATAGAATCATAGAATCACCTGGTTGGAAGAGACCCACTGGATCATCAAGTCCAACCATTCCTATCAATCACTAAAACATACCCTTCAGTTCCTCATCCACCATCCCTTAAACACCTCCAGGGAATGTGACTCAACTGCCTCCCTGGGCAGCCTGTTCCAGCCTGACCGTTTCTGTGAAAATTTGTTTCTTACTGTTCAGCCTAAACCTCACCTGGCGGAGCTTGAGGCCATTCCCTCTCGTCCTGTCTCCTTGTCACTTGGTAGAAGAGGCCAGCAACCTCCTCTCCACAACCTCCTTTCAGGTAGTTCAAGAACCACCCTTGTGCATGGTATAGGTCATCTCAGCTGGGCTCAGCTGCACAGAGTGATCACCTATTTAGTCATGTTCCTTAAAAGTTCTGCTGTCAATTTTTGTGCAACTATTTTATATAATACAGTCCTGCAGAGACACTTCAGTAGAAGGAAAACCTCCTCAGTCCTTGTTGGTAGTGGAACTCTTGTTTTGTTGCTCTGAAAGACACAGGTGAGACTCTAGCCTGGTTCTCATGCTGTATCAAAGATCTGCAATGCTGTTACTGATCTATGGTCCAAGCACTGAAGAAATGGAACTTTGTAGATGCAAGAAAAGAACGCATCTTAGAGCCTTATCTTGTAAAATGCTGAGAATGTTGTTCTAAAACCCTTCAATCTTGAAATTTTGAGAGAAAAACCACTAACAAGTATTTGAATTTAAATAGACTCGAGCTCTGAAAACTTTTCAAATGTCAAAAGGTTTTGATGGAATTGGATCATTTTCTGAAAATGTGGAATAACACCACTATATTTTCAAAAATACATTACATGTTATGAACTGTACATTATGAATATAGAAAGCTGTGCATGTAGGTAATCCTTCCCAATTTTATCCAAATTCTGTCTCTATTTTGCTAACAATTGCTCATCCTCCATCATTCAATAAATTCTATAATTATGGTACTAATGTCATTTCACAATACAGGTGCAAAAATAATTTTTAATTGTTGATTAATTTTTCACTGTTCACATTGTGACCATGTTAATGGTCACAGAGGATTAATTTTCTATGTATGCATTTTAGTAGGCAGAACTAGTGTATTTTACTTTTGTACATTTCGATTTTTATCCTCATTTTCTTGTTCTCAGTACAATATTGTCATGTCTGGATACGACCTCTGTCAATAGAATATTCCTATTTTCATCACGGTAAAGAAAATAATTAAAATATTTGTGCTCTTTCACAAATTTCTAAATGTATTGTTTCATATACTAGTATAAGAGATCTTTAGCATTTGTCTTTTAATTTTTATTAGCATAAAAAATTAATTTGTAACTTTTCGTTTTAGCTTTAAAAGAAAACATTTCTCAAAAATAAGGAAAAAAATTGAATTTTTATTACAAATTAATGAAATTATTTTCCCCCCGAATTTGTCCAAAAACATCAAATACAACTGTACCCTCTAAAACCCACATTCATGAGAACTATTAGGTTTAGTAAAATAAAAATAGAGCCTTTATCTGGAGCTGGACTTGATGCAATTGGTCATCACCATGTGTTCCTTGTGCAGCTCTGCAGTTTCACCTAAACTATAACTTACTACAAAATAAGTCTTGTCCAAAATATCAAACTTCCCAGCAGATGGTTTGAATGGAGAAGAGGTGAGATTAGCTCAAGGCCACTACACTCCTTGCATTTGTAACCAAAGACCTACTTCAGCCTCAGGTTTCTCAGGACAAATCTTAGCAAATCAACAGGCTTGTCCCATTGATGTTTGGAAAATTGCTCATCTGTTTTAGTTCAGATGATGCATTTTTTTTTGCTTCCATTTTTCAATGCTCCTTTATGCTGGATAAAAAGCCAGAGCAGGATAAGCAAGCTTCAGTGTAACACTGACGCCAGTCAAATAAAAAGCATGTTTATTTGTAGGTTTGAAGAAAATTCTCAGTTACTTTTTTGCTTTCCGGGTACTAATGAAGAAATGAGATGTCTTTTCAGAAGGCGTGGGTGACAGATAATTTCTTTCATGGGATAAACCTAGTGTATTTTGTTATTTCAAATAATTGTACATATACACAACATTTGCTTCTAATTGGATGAAGGATCTTAATTTCTGTTACAAAAAAAAAATGCTGTTAAATTGATATTACTTCATTGATTTTAATAAAACCTTTGATGATCTGAGAACAAAGGAGCCTATTGGTTCTTTAATTAGTAAAGGATTTATTCAATAAGTTATTGGACAAGTTAATTTACAGGACTTAATTTTGCTATTGAAAGGTTTAGCTTCCTTCCCTCCAAAATTGGGACGATGGACCATTCCAATACTGTGAAGGTGATGACCTTGTGATAACCTGTGTGTTCATCAGTCAAATTACTGTCCCCAGTAATGATAATGCCAAAGCTCTGGAACACTGGGGCAGCTAATCTGTATTCAAATTACACTCAATGAAACAGCAAGCACAATTCAAGTAATAACTCACTAGCACTGAGAGGTGAAGGGAGATGTTCAGACCCTTTCATGCAGATTGGACATTATCATACATTTCTTAGGTGTTGGACAGGTCTGCATGAGAGGGCTGTTAATGAAAATATCAATCAAAAACTCTGCTGACTTAATGGTCAATTTAAATTAATTAATTGGAAAGGAAAAAGTTGAGAAGGACAGCATTGATTGTTTAGCTCAAAGCAGTTGGCAGGCTAGGAGAACAAGGTTGCCCAAATAAGACAATGTTTCCTGTATCAGCTGATGCCGTGTGTAAAATCTTTAGTCTGAAAAGATGGGGATCAGTAGTAGGATGCTGGATTTGAACACTTTGATACCTCCAGTCATGGTTCACTAGGTTTGGGGATGGGGTGCTGAAAGTAATGGTATCATATCAGCCACAGGAAAGAAATCTACAGGAGAGATGGAAATGGATGAGGATGCACCACCTGAGGATTTGACCCTCACTTTCCAGGCACATGTAGGAATTCTCTCATTCATAGATTTATTTTTTTTTAATCCTCACAATTTGTAATTTCTAGCTCAGAACAAGTTTAACTCTCTGAAGGTCAATGAAGGACTCCTGTTGATTTAGGAGAGTGAGAATTTCAGCCAGCATCTGCAACAGGGGTCCTCAGAAGTAAACTTGTGTTTTAAGAAAACGTTTAATGCCTGGAAACATTTTAAGGATCTTCTTATTAATGTGGAAGGAAAAGGATCTGATGTTTTGTGAAACTGATGTAATGTCTTTGCGATGAATAAAGCATTGAACTATATTTTTATTGTATATTTTAAAAATAAATATTTTAAATGAAAATACTTCTTAAACATATGTGTATATTTATACCTGTATTTATAATTAAATATCAGCAAAATTTTACAAGAAAAAAATTCCAAGCTATTTTAAAATACATTTTGCTCATTGAATAAGCAAAACTTATAACAATTTGGTGTAGGAACAGGATGAAACTTGAGTTCAAATTAAGATCTTTCATCAGATTCCTATGTTTTGTACCCAAAACTCAACTTTGGTTTTGAACTCAGTGTTAATTAAAATACAGCAAGATTTTGTAAATTCATAAGATTTTAACTGTCTAGAACACTACCAAAACTTCCTTCTACCAAGATTGAGTTGTGATGTGGGTGTAGTTTAGTATCCAAAACGGTTTTTGAGATCCTGTGAAACTGTAAACTGTTACTCCAAAATATTTTAATCCAAATACTCTGTCTTGCCTTCAGCCAACTATTTTGTTTTGATTTTAATTTGTTTCCTAATGCTGCCATTTATAAATCATACATTGTTATTTGCATCAGAGCAGAATATAGACACTAACCTCAAGTATAATGCAGCAGGAAATAAATGGTGAGATGTAAAATGAAACGTGGATGCAGCAGCTTTATTGTGGAAAACATCTGACAGGCAGCTCTGGGGACAGTACTAATGTTGTTATTATTGCCATTCTTTTTATTATTACAAAGAAGATGGGAAGAGTAAATTGGCCTAATGAGACACAAAGGAACCAAAATAAAACAATTAGCCTCCAAATATGATATGAGGATTATGTATTTAAGTAAATGACAACAAGCAGAGCAGTAGCTGGCAATTTCTAACTGGACTAACTTTATATTCCTTCTTTTACTTTTCCATATATCCTTTCCCCAAAGCAGTATTAAATTGATAATAAGGGAGTAAAATAAATGCATTCTCGACTAACTTGGTCCTTGGTAGACTTAAGAGGCAGGTCTCCAATCAGATTTCACATCTGACTTCTAGAAAATGCTTTGTATCATGGAAAGAGTGTGCATCAGGGCTGCTCTGCTACTGAATACGCTGCAAAGAAAATGTACCAAGGCTCAAAAAGCTCAAACAAACCATGGCTGTGTTAAAGCAATTTACAGTCCCACAAACCCCCTCACTGTCACAATGTAAATATTGTGTAACTTCAGAAGCACTGAGGTACATTTTATAGTTCTATCTGGCAGCCAGCACTCACCTTTTCATAACAGTCTCAGATAATATTTCACCCAGGTCCCAATAGCAAGGAGGTGAAAACAGATCTGACACTGGAAGGAGAAGCAGCACGCCAAGGAAAGCCCATGTTGGCATGGCTTTTTCAGCAGAGCAACTCAGCACAGCCCAGACATGATGACCTGATGATTCTGCAGTTTAAAGATGTGCCTGGGTGAATAGAATTCTGTCTTGCTGGACTGTGTTAATATAATGACTGTACAGTTAAAATGTAATCTCAATAAATGGCATTTGCTGTTTGCAAACATCCTAGATTTGCTTTAGCGTCTAATCTCCCACCAAAACCATTCAGTGTGGCTTTTACTACCCACCACCCTGGCAGCAGTTCTTGAATGATTCTTCCACCCTAATGTTTTGTTGTGGTTTGAGCTAAAATAGAGCCAAAACTGACTAACTCAGTGGCTATAAGTAACATCATTTTTCTGAAAGCTAACTGCATTTGAGACAGTGTTCTTCTCTAAAAGTGATAACACAGGGCGTTGGCATGCAAAAAGGCCAATGCTTACACTTAACCACGGCCATTCTCAAGCTGGCAAAGATGGACGCTCCTGCGAGGAGGGGCAAGTAGGACAGGTGACCTTAAACAGACCAGTAGAGTATTCCATCCTATATGCATCATCCTTGGTATAAAATTGAGAGATCACGAGGGTCTCTTTCTTCTGTGATGGTCAATGTCCACTGAGGACCTCGTCTGTCTGGTTGTTCCTAATCCCTGACCTGTGTGTTGCTGAATCCAGTTCCCTCCTAGCCGTGGACCCATTCCCTCATGTCTGCTCTACAGTATTTGTGGTGATGTACAGTTATTGATAGATGGGGACACAATATAATATATTTGTATACATTTTATTACTTTGTTCTTGTTATTATTATAATTGTTGTTGTCGTTACCATTTCATTAAAACTGTAGTTTTAGTTTCCAGCCAGCAAGGTTTTTTTCCTCTCATTTCCATCTGCCCTTTCCATGAGGGGTGGCAGGGGAAGGGACTCTATGAGCTCAACTGCATGGTTTTAGCTACCAAATTTTAGCTGTGTGGGGCTAAAGCATGACACTCTGAACCAATACAATGCCTCTGTACAGTTGTGTTTATATCCCTAGAGTATTGTATAAGAGCTATAGGAGATCTTTACTTAGAGGTGTATTGGGTCTTTGTAGGGTTGTAACTACATCTACCCTTGCATATGCTATTCTGTTATACTGGTGTACTTGGAGAAGTACGTAGTGATGAAATCCACATTGATGAATCCACATATACGTGAAGAGTAGGGCTGAAAGTATGTGGGAAACCATGGTTACTGCCTTGATCTCAGCTCTGCCTCAGTTTTTTCATTTAGGAGGTGACAATAATAAGCATACATCAGCATATTTTCACTTCTAATGCCAACACTGATACTTTCTGTCATTTTGGATAAGCTGATTAGACTGGCCACAGTATTTCTCCTTTTCCAGAACATCCACCATTCACAGACGTCCAGATCTCTTCTCTGCACTAACTTTCCTGTGTGCAGCATGAGGATTGGACAAATCTGCTCCTGCATTGCCTAAGTAGTGCCTTTCTTGGAGGAACAAATTCCCCAGCAGGTTTCAGGAGCCTTAAGTTTGGAACAAATAGGTTTGTCAATGGGATCTAGTGATAGGTGCCAGACATGGCTATTGGAGCGAAGGTAATGCAAAAATATGTATGAACTATTTTTAGTTGGGCTATAAAGAGAGAATTAAGCTATCAGAGTATATAATTAGAACACAGCCACCATTCTAAATTTAGGGATTAGATACTATGCCTATGCAATTAATCAGGTAGAATGAAGTCAACCTGGAGTATAATTACAGGGACAATTTTATTCTTCTTCTTACCCAAAATAACAGATTCTGTGAGCAGTACTTGTGAAGGGCAAAATGATACTATGGCTGGTGCTAGTCAGAAAATGACTCTGAGCACTGCTGGAGGTGCTGAGGGTCTCAGCCAGCAGGAATTCAACCTCATAGCTCTAAGATCAGCCACTATAGGGCTGATTCTGGCCTGTGCTTCAGCACACGACACCAAGAGCCTCTCCTTAGGCTCCATTAAATCTTCTGCCCTAGTTTTTCAGACCCTTACAAACTCTTAACATTACCCAGTAAATAATGCAAAAGAGACAAGAAGTTGTTTAAAAATGATGGCCTTTGTTATGCAAGCGTATCAGGACCTGGCCATGAGCAGAAGGTGTTAGTATTATTCTATTTTCTTATGAATAACAATAAAATATTACACTGCCTGCAAGCTTGATGTGAGAGCTAGCAATATTATTGCCCTTGTAGTATTTAGTTTGCTTGTATTTTCTCTTGACTCCAGATGGATTTTAATTTTGCGTACGGTAGCTACACTGTGTGCATGTAAAAGCTTCAATAAATCTGCCTGTTCAAACAGAAATAGGCATTTTGTATTATGAGACTGCCTTGCTCCAAAACAAATCCACATGATTAGAGTAGTGGATTTAACTAATTGTCCTCCAAGCAGCTCCTACGGGAAAACAAAATGTTGTCTTTGTTAATAGTGCCTCAAACAGGGATCAGTCAGGATCAGCAAAAGCACGGTATCACATGCTTTAGTACTGTATTGTTTTACCAACTGGCAGGAGGATAATTTACATAAAATCATTATTGCTTGCTTAGGGAAACTACCATCATGAAAGCTGGTATTTGAACTGAGTCCAAAATCCGAAAATGTAACTACTGTTGAATTTCTAGAGAAATGCAGTTTGATATTGACATCCCAGAAATCAAGCTTTTAATTTTGCTCGGGGTGAGATCCTGAAGTGTGAAGAATTTGTTTTTCAGACTAAGCCATGATGCTGTTGTTTATGTGAGATATTACACTGATAGAGTAAGCTAGGTATGAGCCCAACCTTCAGTGCTTCAGTGTTCACTGTAAATAGGAAAAAAAAAAAAAAAGCTGCTCTGTGTGAACTTTGACTTGCAGAGACAAAGTACAAGCAAAAGTTTGTATTTTAGCTTTTCATACCATACATTGCTATTGTAGATGATTGATCATTTGTGGGTCACTTTGCATATTCTGTAATAGAGGAGACAAAACCAATGTGAAACACATTCTGACATTATATGCTCAAGGACCACTGAAGTAGATAGCAATTCTCTAGGAAACTTTTTCCAAATTAGCTTTTATTGAATAAGTTATCACTGTCAGAAGAGGAAGACCTAGCCTTTTTTCCTTTTGTCTAAGTCAGTCACTGTCTACATTTCTTCCCAATATGTCTTCAATGTTATGTTCATAATTTCTGTGATTAGCTATTGCTCTGTAGTATCTTCTGGAAGAGTGCTCTGGGTGACACTGTACCTATTTGTATTGCTTGGTGCCAAACCAGTGGCTTCAGCTAATGCCTATGTGGTGCCATAAATGAAGAGCAATGAATGCAACATCCAGGCAACAGAAGTCTAACCAAAAAGTCCATGATACAGGAGAGCACCTAAACACCAGAGGCAAGTCCATGACAAACCTTGCCAGTATCCGGGGCCAGATTCAGCTGACTTAATTTGTGGTTGGGGTAGCTAGATCTGAAGTAGTCACACTGGAGTCCCTTCTCAGTCAGTGTAGAAAGCGATAAAACGACAGCTCACATTTGTGCAACCTAAAATGGACTTTCCTCTCCATTAGATACAAACCTGGGGACCCTGGAGTACTCTGGAGGACCAGCTCAGTCAGAGTCTCGACTACAAACCCCTCAGACAGTGTAGCTGATTCCCTCCCAAAAGCCACCCCAGTGTCCTATTTGAGAATGGTCTGTGAATAGAGAAATAGTTCGCCCGGCCAGTTTTCATCACTGGCAATTACCAAGCAGGTCATTAATATGCTATGTAATTCCAATCTAACTATTCTAATGTGCATTGATTTCATCTTATGTGGGAAAAAGAGCTCATTGGTTGTTATTGGTTGTAATATATCTCCATGGAAAAGGTAAAAACCAACTGCTGGTCTCATAGAAAAGGCTCTTAGAGGAGTTAGTGCTTGCTGGAAACAGAACACTAGGAACATCTTCCAGCAGAGCACTGGGATGCTGGAGACTCCTCTGCTGTGGGAAGAGTTGCTCCAGGCTCTTAATCATCTTCATGTCCCTTGATTGAATTCTCTCCAGTATGTCCAAGTCTCTCTTTTACTCAAGAGCACAGAACTGGAGACAATATGCCCAGTGTAGCTCCACTAATGCTGAATAAAGGGGTAGGATCATCTCCCTTGACCTGCTGGCAGTACTGATTCACTATCCAATATAGGGTGGAGGTGCTGGGAAGGCTTTGTCGAGGTGTCACCAGTGGCAGAAACACTTTGTCTACTTTGCCATAGTTGCTAAACAAAATTGTTCTGCAGGTGGAAAACACCTCTGTGATACAGACCAAGAGTAACAAAGGCAACAGCAGAACACCACCACTGGCTTTCTTGTGAAGATCTTTTTATTTTACTTCATATAAATTTGTACTTCACATCAACAGTTGCTATAAACAAATTTTTCTAACCCTTCTCTGTGGAGCTCATTCCTGTCTAAACAGACCCCAGGCCTTTAAAGAAGCAATGCATATTCCTGTCTGGCAACTTAACATGGACTTCGGGAGTTCAATGAGTTTCAGTGAAAGTATGGAGGCAAAAGCCAAGACTGAGGGTCCTGTGAACTTTTTAGCCACATTAAAGACAGTGTGTGCAAGTCACCTCCATCCATCCTCCCCCTGCTCAGCCAGGCTGGGTAAGACCAAACAGTCTTCACAGAGGTGCTTGTTGGGTGAAGAGGTCAGTCCATGTGTGTGTATACAACCTGGGTGCCTTGGCATCCACATCTAACCACTCTCCAGAAATACTAAAAGAGGCTTCATGTGAAAATCCTCTTTGAACCTCCAGAGAAAATCACGCAGAAATACCGACTGGCAATAATGCTTCCAGACTATATAATGTAAAGTAACCAGTGTGGCCTTTGCAGAGGTTAGGCTTTTGACCTTGCAGGTCCTTACATGAGTGTGGCCCACATCACTTCCCACCCCATGTACAGTAGCTAGCATGCCTGCGAGGCTCTTTTCAGACTAATTCCTGCTAATGTCATGCATGGCTAGTTAACCTCCATTTGATCTGTCTTTTAGAGATTTATTCATCAATAAAGGCGTTATTACTCCTTTGATGATAGTTAGTATCATTTATATGAATTGTCTATTGACGGACACATTTAACAAAGGGTGTTTATGTGCTGAACAATCACATAGTTTATTTATCCAATAATCATATAATCGATTTGAAAAAAAATTCAAGTTGAAGGACTTCTTTGAGATTTAAAGATTTCACAGTTTCCATCTGTGTCTAAGATGTCTAATTTGTGTTAGTTCTGTATTACATTTCACTAGTATTGTTCCTGCAAGAGCATCTTATAGATCACCCTCTGACAGCTCTCAGGTAAAGACTGAACCTGGCTAGCTTGTTTAAGATGATTGCTTAGGTATTTTTAATCATGAGTGACAGTATAAAAAAATTAGAAATACTGTACAGTGAGTGTCTTGGGGCACTCACAGGGAAGGTTGCCGCCAATTACACTTGCCTTCCAGACAAAGTATTTTTCAGCAATAAGACAATCATGTCTACAGTGGTTACATATATCTACTGATGACCGTGAGACATGCAGCCAGAGCTTCCTCTGACTGATGCCATTATATTTTCACAAGGCATAATATTACTGGATTTCAAATGGAATCAGAAAACCTTTCAAGTCTAGCAAGACCTGCAGGGCTTCTATTCTTCTTGCATTGAAGCACACAGCTTTTGTGTGCGAAGCCAGTGCCAGGTGTCCAGTAAAGCATAGTCAGTGCTCTTGTTCCCCTGAAACCACCAGAATTGGTACCACAACTTCTCTGGGAATCCAAAGGAATAAACTTGGTACTGAATATTGGACCACTGTTTCTAGTGACTGACATCAATCCTCCAATGTCCCCCAAGCCCTAAGTATCAGGCCACCTATCATCACATCATGTTTGGCTCCTAACAGAAGCATTACAAATATTCAAGGGGTGGCTGTCAAGGTTGCTTTTCCTTGATGTGGATGGGGAGACCACTGTTTGCCTGGGTTTAAATAGCAAATGCTCTATTTTCTAAGGTCCTGACCCTGGAGGATTCTCTACGTCAATCATGTGTCCACTTCTCAGAAAGAAGAAGACTGCTTTGACTACCTGGTGACCTACAGGTTCCCATGGGTAAGAAATGTGACTGGGCTTTCGCCCTGTGAAGACTTAACCAGTTATGCTTAGTTGGAGGCACGTGATTCATTCTGGAGACTATTATGTCTATTAGATATGAACAATTTTCATGGATCTGGGCTGCACAGTGCAAAGCCCAGCAGGTGCCTTACCAAAGAGCTGCCCACAACATTGGCACCAAGGGATGCTCAAGGGACAAAAGCTTTTGCTGAGCAATTGCTACACTGCACAACTTACTCCTCAAGGCAGGGAGCAAAGACTGCTGGAATGCAAGACAGAAATCCCAAGGATCAGGGCTGTTGAGTAATTTTAGGAAGCCTTATTTTTCACCTCTTTGTGCAACAGCAAGCAGGAGCTGAATGATCTGAGCTCATGCTGAGATTTTACAAACAGGCATGGAGGCTCTGCTGTGATTAGAGCTCAAGTCCACAGAATCACAGTCATAGTTATCACTTCTGTGATGTCTACCTGTGGCATGGATTCCCTGTTAAAATACTTTCATGCACAGAGAGCTCTAGAGAGGATTGGTTTGCTATTATTAGTTACTGGCCAAAAGCTTTTGCACTCTGTTTTGAAGGAATTTTTGATCTTTTGATTTTACAGGAGACTGGAATTGATAAGCCAGGTGATTTCAGGAGCTGCAGTTTCAATCAGACACCCCTCCCCCCTGCCCACCCATGAGTCTCTGACCACAGGGAAGGGCAAGTCCTGGGATTTAAAGGTTTAAGCTGAGGCCACCAGGTCCCATAGCGCTACCAGTTTTGTAACAGTCTGAGCTAAACTCTAGGAGCAGTAGCTTAGCTGGCTGATGCCTGCATTAGATTCACTTGCAAGTGGTAGAGAATAAAACACTGATCCTGTGAAACCTGGTGGCTGGAGGGCAGCTGGCTCCGGTGCCCAAGCAGTATCAACGGGGTGATGAACTTGATATTCCCTGAATTAAGGTTAGCATGTTCTGCTTTCCTGAAAATAAATGCCAGAGAAAACTTTCCTTGGGAGAGGTAGGAGATGGGGACAGGCAAAGACAAGACAAACCCACACTTTATATTCCCTGTCCTATTCGCACAGCTGCTCCTGAGAGCTTCTTTCTTGAAGGTGACACTGAGCCAGGTGTCTCAGACCTCATAATCTGAAGTGCTTTTACCTTGAAGTTTTGGGGCATGACTGAAACCTGCTTTACTATTTTAAAAATTATTTGTGTGCTATTTTTTGTTAATTAATTCACTTTCCTGAGTGAAAACTGAGGCAAATGGATACTTTCTTTAAACTTTGTGCTTTAGAAATATTCTTACCTAGTCTTTGCTCAGGGACTCTTCTAAAGTCTTCAAATAATTCAAAGGACAACAGCAGCAGCAGAGAGATGCAGTTGCTGAGACTCGAACTGTGGCAGTCACAAGTGCATCAGAGCTGAGACTCAGCAGATGGAGGCTGTTTCCTTCCCAGGAAATATGAAAAAAACTTCACACCTCCTTAGTAAGCAGCCTGGATGGATGTGCAGGGCAGTTCTACCACCGGAGACAAAGCCAGTGTTGTATTCTGTATGTGTATGTATTCATGTACATGTATGTGTTTTATATATACTGGAACCTACATTTCTGCACATGTCTATATGTATGTCTATAAGCATGTATATATGTTTATGAATGAATAGCCACGTACAAACATGCATAAGCATGTGCAAATGAGTAGAGCTATGTAGGTATTTCTGCAATACTCAGCTTCATAAGG
Source organism: Piaya cayana (assembly GCA_013389865.1). NCBI lineage: Eukaryota > Metazoa > Chordata > Aves > Cuculiformes > Coccyzidae > Piaya > Piaya cayana. Next base: position 261,634 of record WAAB01009851.1, on the reverse strand, counting down.
AAGCAGGGACTGTGCTTTGTATGCAGAACTGTGTAGAAAAAGCATCCTTAAGTGCAAGTGCCTTTGTTACAGGAAACAAAAATACATAATGTCCTGTTGGGGTGATATAGATATAACAGCAGAAGACAGACAGCTTCTGGAAATAGCATTAACCTGTACATGTACGCCTTTTTTCTTGGCCCTGGATCTACTTTAGCACTGGTGCCAACTTGTTTTGTCTGGCATTGCCAAGAAATCTGCCTTTTATGTCTGTGACAGTGAGAGTTGCTATTTGCAATTAATTTATCCTGCCTAATACATTGCAGAAAAGAAGGGAAAGGGAAGGGAAAGGGAAGGGAAAGGGAAGAGAAAGGGAAGGGAAAGGGAAGGGAAAGGGAAGAGAAAGGGAAGGGAAAGGGAAGGGAAAGGGAAGGGATGCTCACCAGGTGCAATGGGATAACATAGCCTATGCTGATTACTCAAGCTGTAGAGGAAGAACAAATTCCTTAGGTTAGTTATTCTTTAAAATGTATTTGTCCGAGGCAATGATGTGTCTCCTATAACAAGCTCTGTGTCTAGAACAGTGGGTATCTATACTGCCCAGTGTGAGGACAAGAAGGAAACACCTCTGCACATCAGACTTCATGGTCTCTTCACCCTTGCTTATGGGAAAAGCTATAGGTATGTCACCATGCCACCGAGGCAAACAGGATGCCATAGCTCCAGGAGATGCATGGAATCATCCATGCCTGATAGAGGGGTGCTTGCTGGCATAAGGATCTGAAGCTCAATTTCATGGGACAGAAAAGGTGTATAATCTGGCTTGTCAGAAATCCAGTGCTGTCACTAGGGTAACACATTGGCCCGGGTAATTCCTTTCAAGGAAGACAATGGAGCTGCTTTTCCACTTGCAGTTCACCCTTGTACCTGTGCTCCCCCATGAAACTAAATTGTCTGGGCTTTAGACCCCGGATAGCTAGGTCTGTATGGCATGATGCTCAAAGGCAAAGTTTCTCTTTTTCTCCCTCCCCAAAAAGAGGCACGTCATAGGCACAACGCAGCTGACAGAATCTCCGGCTATGTAGTCCACACCCACAGTTAACAAGTGAGAGTGGTGATCGCTACAAGTCTAATTTGAAATCATGTTTCAGGACTAAAGAGTGCCTGTTTCTCTTCTGCACAGGTAAGCGATACCTGAGAAGCACAAACCTAGTCCTTCATGCAGAGAACTATAACAAAAATTGGAAGCTTTTGATGGGTCAGAGATCCCATTACCAAATTTCACAGAATCACAGATCCACAGAATGACTAGGTTGGAAAAGACCCACTGGATCATCGAGTCCAACCATTCCATCAATCACTAAACCATGCCCCTCAGCACCTCATCCACCTGTCTTTTAAACACTTCCAGGGAAGGTGACACAACCACATCTCACCACATTTGGTGAGATGCTTTGCAAATTAACTCGACAGTGATGGAGCTCAAGCTGAGTTCTGCAGAAAAGTTGACTGAGCTGCTTGGATGCCTGATGCTAGGACACTCAAATCACTCTTTGGGGGTTTAGTGTTTGATAGGAATGGTTGGACTCGATGATCCGGTGGGTCTCTTCCAAGCTGGTGATTCTATGATTCTTGGGTGCTGGAAGGATGCTGGAGGTTTCTGGCTAACACCCTGAAGGGTGTTTCCCCTCCAGCCCAGCCCCACCTTGCGGCTCAAGACCTTTCCGTGGGCTTTGGTGCCATCAAGTGGCAGCGATACTGAAAGGAGAGATGCACAAAAAAGTGTTTCTTGGGCGGTTCCCGGGTACACACGAGGAGCACACAAGCAAGATTATTTTTCCCAAAGTTTGGAAGCATGTGACAGTGCAAGTCCAGTGGTCAAAGCAAAACTTCTACCAATGGTTGGAGCAAGTAGGAAAGTCAGCGTTTATTAAAAGAGGGAGAAGCTTGGTTCTGAGAAATGATTAACACATCTGGCAGCAAGAGTGTGGCTGAAAAATTGCATAAATATTCTCTGGACTTTCAAGTGTTCTGGGACTTGAGCCAAATAAAATAGCTGGATCTTCAGCTTGGGTAAACTGCTGAGAAACAAAGTCAGAGAAGCCAAACTTATTCCACCAAAAATTAGGCTGATCCTAAAAAAAATAGCCTATTCTGAAATATGTAGGGCTTAGGGTTTAATTAATTTTACTTTCATCTTGTTTTCTTATGTATTTAAACATAGCTTCACTGAATTAAAAGCAAAAGTGATTCATGGAGTTCATGTTGTCCACATCAAATTCTCTGTACTGAGACCGATAACCTGCTTGACTGAAGGTTAGCACAGCCTTGACTAAAACACATCACCCAGAGTATGTCCAGCTGAAATTTTAAGGAAACTAGAATTTTTTTCTTCATTGGGTTGTTCCCATGGGCAGGCATTTGATCTTTTAGAGATGGGGGCATCTTTCCAATTCAAGTTTGTCTCTCTAATGCTCCAGACATGGAATGTTGTTACAGCTTTCACCATAGACTTCTGGTTCTTTTGTTCCCTGGGGCTACCTTCTCTCTTAATCACTGCAACATCTGTTTGCTTTGTGTTTGTAGCTGAGGAAGACTGAAAATAGAACTTTATATCAAACTCATGGATTCTCTCTTTGGATCTATAAAGGGGTGGGAAAGCAATGATCTTCTTTCTCCTCTTCCAATGAAAGTAGCTAGCTAGCTAGGAAAAATAGCTTAGAAAAAAAGGTTAATGATTGGTTTTTTTCTGGGCTTTTGTAATTATAACTAATTTGCCTGCATAACTCCTATTTAAGTACAAATTTGAGAACTTGAATTTTTTTTTAATAAAGAATGTATTAGGACTGTTAGAAAACATGCATAATTTGTGTCCTCAACACTTGTCATTGAGACCAAGGTAGAAAATATCTCAGCTACTTTTGAACTTCTTGATTTTAACCTAGCCCAACATAGACTGAAAAAAACCCCAAAAAACCCCAAATAACCCAACAATACTTAAGTTATATTCTCTTAAAAATCCACAGCATGTTAGTATTACCTTGCACCTGCACGTTTTGAAAGCCAACAGCCAAATCTTCAGCTTGTATAAATCACTACTGTATAAGATAAATGGAACAGGAGAAGGTTATTATCTTCCTTTTATAAATGCAGAAGTCTCCAGACAGGGGAGTCTTTAATACATACTACACTGAATGTCTCTGTCTGCATTTATTTGGGATTAAGCAGCACGGGGTGCATGAGGANTGTTAGAAAACATGCATAATTTGTGTCCTCAACACTTGTCATTGAGACCAAGGTAGAAAATATCTCAGCTACTTTTGAACTTCTTGATTTTAACCTAGCCCAACATAGACTGAAAAAAACCCCAAAAAACCCCAAATAACCCAACAATACTTAAGTTATATTCTCTTAAAAATCCACAGCATGTTAGTATCACCTTGCACCTGCACGTTTTGAAAGTCAACAACCAAATCTTCAGCTTATGTAAATCACTACTGTATAAGATAAATGGAACAGAAGAAGGTTATTATCTTCCTTTTATAAATGCAGAAGTCTCCAGACAGGGGAGTCTTTAATACATACTACACTGAATGTCTCTGTCTGCATTTATTTGGGATTAAGCAGCACGGGGTGCATGAGGAGCAGTTGAGACATCCTGCCCTCTTACAGCACGTTCCTCTGTTTACCTGTAACCCTCTCTAGCTCATGTGGATACATTAGACACACTCTTTGCATTTCCATGATTTTTTTTTTAATTGATCATATAGCAGTGGAGAATCAGCCCTAACTTGGATAGATTTTTGAGCTAAATAATACATGAAAGTAACTCTCTGGCATTAAAGATAAACAAGTCTCCCTTATTTTGGACTTCTCCTGCAGCACAGTTGTGTTTGCTGTATATGAGCATCCCACACTGAAGTCCAGCCTCCCTCCTTGGGCAGCATTCAGCTTCAAACAATATTCCCATTCTGGCTCAGCATCTCCTCCCAGAGTAAAAGGCAGTATTGATAGTTCTAATTTTGCCCTGCTATTGGTGATTGTCCATTCTTCCCCATCATGCCTTCACACTATTTTACCGGAGCTGATGAAAGGCAGACAAACCATGGTAAACAGAGTGTAAATAGTGTAAACTAAATTTTGGCAGTGAGTGAGCGGCAACCCCCCCGTTCTGAGTGGGACTATGTCAACAATGATTTTATAGGATGTATATGTCCTGTCATTTTGCTACTTTTGTGTATTTTGTCCCGGAGTTCAAGGCACCTCTGTCAAGGATTGAATGTCAGAACAAACACCCATTTGTTGATTTTGCATTGCACTTTTGCTATCAGGTTGTAGCTCTGTGAGGTTGTCTCCCTGAAATTATGACATCCCATGATGCCTTCACCTCTCTAAAAGTACAGGGAAGTCAACAGAGCCTAAGCAGTAAAAAAGGGACTTTCTGTTCTGTCTCCTCATGTGTGCTAATGGTTTCTCCTTGTTTTCACTGTCAGTGATGTTGTGTTATGCTATTGCACCTTACAGTTACATCTTTGTGATGCAGTGGAGGGTATATCTGATGACTTTCTGGAGCCGCAAGTGATGTTTCTTTACTCTTTGTGGTCTTCCATTTTTCTGGCTTATGTGCTAGCATACTGCCTTTCAAATACTATCTCTGCTTATTTCTGCTTGTTAAAAGTATTATTTTATCATTAACATTCTACCACTGAAGTTGTTAAAAGTTAGCAGGGGACTTTTGTCAGAAGATAGCTTTTGTAAAATTGAGCTGGAGAATTGACTACATCACTTATCATCTGCTGAAACAAAGAAAAGACCCTTAGGCCTTCACAGTTTTCTCGTTAAAGGCAGATCTCTTTAAGATGCCTCTCAGCGTTTTTCTTTGCTCCCTACAAGCTTAATATTTGCATTGCTGTAATTTGGAGAATCACCAGAAACACAACAAAGGCTGTGGATTTGCAGGGACAGCTTTGGGACCAGCAAACACGCAACAACCAGACAGATCACTCTCTAAATCTCTTCGTATTTCATCACAGCTCCTTCCCAAATGTAGTGTAAAAAGCAGAAACGTAACTATTAAAGGCCCATTTATAGTGCCTGAGCAGCATTTTCAATGCCGGCGGCTGAGACTGGTTTCTAAGAGCATCACTGACACTTGGTGGCGTGAGGGGGAACTGCACATCTCTGCTCCAGATGTGCAAGATGCTTTTCCCCATCTCTGTTGCTTTGCACTGTCTCTTTTCACCTTCTTGAGATGACAAACCAAACCACTGGAGCCAGAACGTAAATATTGTGGCTCTTTCTCTGCCTTCTTCCATTTCTCTCCAGTGTCCTTATCGTGAAGGCACTGTTAAATAATTGCATTAAAGATATTTATGGAAGGCTAAAGAACCTTGAACTAACTTTGTAGAAAATAGTTGGTCAGGACCTTCCTTTCAGCTTGCTGGGTCGAAATCTTTGAAAGATAAAGGATATCCCTAGCTCAGGGAGAGTAGTATCCTAATCTCTATATGCCAATGAAGAGATGTGGGCTAGTTTAAAGTGTAGTTCAGCCTACTGGAGACCTGCTGGCTTTTCTAGAGGTGCATATTTATTTCTGTACAATAGCAAGCATCAACAGCGAGTAGACATCTGGTGCTTCAGTTAGATTTCTCAGGTTAGGTAGGATGATTGCATTCACAGTGGGTTAGTCTTACCTCTAAGCTCATATATATGTAGATGTGTGTAAAAAGGAAAAAAATAGAGCTCCAACCCTGTGTGCGTACAGAGCACTAAGAACATTTTTCACACAGAATAGTAAGAAATGGGCAATGACAATGACAAAGACAAAATTAAAGCCAGAGTGGAGTCCCATAAACACCAACAATTGGACAACAACAGCAGAAAGATGGAAGGAAGAAGAAGGTTGCCAAGCTATTGTCACAATCCAGTGGTCATCCTCCAGGTCTCCAGATTGCATGAAAAGATGAGCCTAGATGAAGCTAGACTTTCTTAGCAGGTGCCTGTGTTATGGTATCTGCCATCTGTATTATTTTCTGTTCTTTTCACACTGCCACAGGTTTTCAGTAATGATAATTGGCCAAAGTCTGCAGGGGAAGTAAAGAATTGATTGTGTATGGCTGTCCCAAGGCCTGGATGTCCTCTGGGGAGATTCATCAGTGTCAAAGACATTATTGAGCTCAAGGCAAGGGGCAGTGGTGTGAAAATGCACAGGAGATTGGAGCAGAAGCTTGATTCTCTCTCAAAATCATTGAATTTCTGTAGATTATTTGAGAGGGACAATGTAAACCTTGTCTAGTAATGAGGAATATTAAAATTCCCATACTCATTTTCAGAAAGTTTATGGGTTGTACTCTCCACACAGCTTGTGTGGTTCTCCCTCCAGCCAGGTACAAAGCAACCTTGGTATGGAACATAAATTAGTAATATAAGAAACAAAATTGTGAGTCTCTAAGACTAAATGCAGCTAAAGCCTCCCTATGTTTGCCAGGTGGAGGGCTCACAAGAGGGAAGCACAGCGATAACAAGAATGGAAGTGAGCAACAGTCTTTGGTTATGGCTCTGGACTGCAGCTCAACTGTGGTTCAAATTTTTCCTAACTTTCACAAATCTGGCTTGTATCCTTAATAATATGCTATGTCTTACTGTCTTATGTATATCTGCATCTCCATTCTCCAGCTGCAAAATGCAACACAGCATTTATTTTATTTTATTTTATTTTATTCTTGTCTATTTTTCCCATTTGCAGCATAGCCTCTGCATAAATATGCCTTTCTTTCAAGAAGTACAAAAGGCCCTTCATCTGGAGTCTTTCAACATGACAAAAGATAGTGTCGTTTTACTCCCCATATAGCATCTGTCCAGTTTATTGCAGACCTAGCTGTCTGCAGGAACAGTTTAACATCATTCAGAAGAGTTGGCTGCACTAATTTGCTCCTAAAACAAACACAAAATGCCACCTAAGTCTGCTCTATTTCTGCCCAAGTGACATTTTGTTGTAGCGTTCACAGTTAGGTTTCAAAAGGATCAGCTTTGCCTTTGTTTTCTGGCACAGTGAAAGAATTGTGTTTTCTGCATTGCCTTTTTATGCCTTGTGAGCTGCAACTTTGTTCTGCAATCTGGGTTTGCTGGAGGAAACACATGTGTCACCTAGCATGTTTTGTACCAAAACGCCAGGGAGGGCTGACCGCTCTTGCTGCAGTTGCAGAGGAGCAAAAGCAGATTTTTGCTGTTATGGCTAGTGATTGAGAAACCAAAACTGGAATGTTATCCTTGTGGGGAAACTTTGGTGCAAATACCAAGTATTACCAGTGTGTGGGATTCTGGGTGAAAATCCCAGAAAGAAGGAGCTGCAGCCAATGTAATTCTGGACAGTGGCTGTAGCTGAGAGAAAGAAAGTGCTCTCTACCACTAAAGCAGGGGGATTGTATTCTCATACTGTGCAACCAGATGCAAAGAGCTCTGCTGGCAACTGCCAACAAAATGTGGAGGGAGCTTGATGGCTACAAGTCTGTTAAACATAAATTTGAACTGTATATTTACCCAACACTGATAAATGTTTCAACCACTCCAGTACCGTCTGTGTACTGTGAATCCTCTAGAGAAGTACCTTTAACATCACATAGGAAAACAATGGCCTTTCATAGTATTGCAAAAATAGGCCATCCTCAGAAGTGCTTCAGTCTGTACAAAGAAAAACACTATTTTCCCTCAGCCTGAAGCTGTCTGGACAGTGTTTCTTACCTTTGGAAAAACCTTCAGGAAAAATCACGTGCTGTGGTGTGATATTGCTATAGTGTCTCACACGTTGGGTTTTTTTCCAGTCTAGCTATCCAAAAAGTGGTAGTGGTGGTGGTGGGGGAACCTGGCCCAGGTGCATATCAGACTTCTAAGATGAGGTATGACTTTCACTATCAAACTAATAAGGATTTTAAAGGTGTTCTTGGCTCTATAATTAAGATCATGGTTTGAAACTCAGTTGATTTGAGTCCAAATCCTTCCCCTTGCAACAGGTTTCTTGTTATGTTTGATCAAATATTTGTAATAGTATTTCTGAAGTACTCAGGGGAGATCTAACATTATTGTCTGCAAAGCCCAGGGGAATTTTTCCATTTACATGAGTGAGAGCAGAATTTACAAAAAAAAATGAGATCTTTTGAAAACAGTGTGAAATTGTCCAGTCTTTGTTCATTCCTCGAGAGTCTTTCCTGCCTCCACTGTTTAAATATTTTGTCTTTATGTGATCAGCCCTCAGCAACTTTTCTGTCTCTTTGTAAGTTTATATAGTATCAAGTATTATGTGCTTTGAGACTGGTCAATGCCCACGAGATATTACAACAGTAAAACCAATAACAATAATAATAAATGTCCACGGTCAGGGATGTTGCTCATGATTTGAGAGTCTTCCTATTATCTTCTATAGACATTGAGAGCTGCTTTTATCTCAAAATTTCTCCTGACATGAAGGAAAACAAAGCTAGAAGTCAGCCAAGCCTGTCTGTGAAGCCGCCTGCAGAGAGTCCTGTGGCAACTAGTCCAGAAATGAATGGGATGTCCTGGATTGATGTGGAGTAGATAGACCTGGTCTGTGGATGACTGGGAAAACAGCAGGAAATTCTCCAGTTGTGCAAAGCAAAGAGCAGCTCCACCTCTTTGTGCTTCAGGCTCATGGCTATGCCTGACTGCACATGGAAGGAATTTGCATTGCCAACAGGACCTGATCAATAGGAGCTGTCTGGGAAAGCCGCTTGTTACTTTTAGACAAGCAAGGGGTGGCAATGAGAACCGAGTGGCACGTGGTCTGGGTTCGTAGGGAACTGTAATGGGTTGCTTTGTTTTGACATAACTGTAATGGTCTTTCATGTGCAGCTGTATGTAGATAAGACAATGCCAGGATAATACTGGACATTCAGATGCAAATGAATTTTATATCTAACTGTATATTTTGTTATTTTTTCTTATGAGGATTTTTGGAAGATTTTTTTTTCCCCTGTGAACTGCACTACCCCCCAAACATGTAACCTCGCCTACAGTTAATCTTCTTCTAAAGAATATTCTTATTTTCAGATTCTATAACTCTGGTTACCAAAGATGAAGTGTTAGCAATGAGTCCTTTCATAAAATTAGACATTTCCAACTCCTCTTCCCCTTTGTAAAGAGCAAAGACTCTGGCTGATGGGGAATGGAGGGCTTTCTGTATGGTGGAAGTGAGTTTTCATACTCACACAGTCAGAAAAACTTGTTTGCTTCACTGGGAAGCTTGGGAGAGGGTATGGTGGGAAGGATGAGGAGAGAGAGTGGTGGACTGATGTCTACAGAGATATCTTAAAGTTTCAGATTTGTGCAGATGAAACCATAGACACTGTAAGAGGATGAAAAGAAGAGAACAAGGTCAAGATTAACATAGGGGATGAAATCAAATCTATGCCACAATAGCAGAAAAAAATGAAAGTTTCTCAACGTGTTACCTCAGGCTTTGTATGTGTGACTTCTTTCCAGCTGCTCATCTTGCTTGCCACAATACTTATTTTACAAGACCAGATGACTAATGTGTCCTGGAGTTACAGTTTTACAATGATGGGAACAAGTAAGAGTCCCTCCTTTCTGTTTTCCCATATAACCATAGATGCATGTCCTGATAATCTCAGGATAGTGTCATAGTTGACATTTTGTTCTTAGAGAATGACTGGAAAACATGGAGTAAACTCAGTCTTCACTTGTGGCTTATTAAACACACGATACTGTAAAGGATTAACTCAGAGATTAGCTGGTGGTTCTGTGAATTATCAGTAGAGTGAGCAATACTTTAAAATTAGGGCTATAAAATATACTTTTTTGTACAGCTGGGGACTGTAGAAAAGAGCTGTCCCAAAGTAGCATCAAGGATGTGAAGTGAAATACTCAGAAGTAATAAAAACTTCTATTGCTCTATTTCCTTACATCCCTAGTGCTTGATACAACCCCATGACTTTGCTGAGATATCCTTGCCATAGCTAAGACAGGATGCAGAGCTTAAGTATCTCCAGCACTTGTGTTTTGGGTTGCCTCTCTGCTTCCTCATGTGCAATAGGAAAAGCAGCCTGTTCTAGCTGACAAAAAAATTCTTGGGTATATGGAGTTTCTGACAGTTAATAGTTTTTATTCCACAGAGGATTTTCTGTCTTAGGAGATCTCTCAAAAACACACCTACGTATTGTGGCACAACCACAACCCTGAGAGACTTTGAAGATTTTCTGTTTCCAGGACTGTTGTTCTTTCCAGACGTGGAGCAGTGACTGGCCACAAATTATTTCAAACAAGAAGATATGGAATAAAATAAATTCTGTTCTGTGAAAACCTTCTCATCACCACAGTCCCATGAGTGCACTGCAGGGCTCCACCTGGGAAAACATCTTTTCTGAAGGAGAGCTGTAATAACATTATTTTGAAACAAGGGAAGAAAAGGGTACTTCACCAGAATAAGGCTATCCATAAATTACTTCCTATCCTGCATTTTACACTTGTCTGCCTATGGTGCTGGAGGTGCCTAACATCTTGATTCAAATCCAGTCACAACCGTTCCATTTTTTCAAGGTCACCACTGATCTGATCAACATCTGAAATACTTCAAACCTGAACATCATCTAATTCTGACTTTCTGTTTCAGCTGTTCTGTATGGCTTTAGGTCTTTTCTGCCACAATGCAGCAAAGCTTGAAGAATATTGATTGAGGGAGGATCAACAAAATTACCATTAGTTCCTTTACTGTTCCCAGTTTTAACACTTTTCTTTTGTTTGATTGCTTCAATTCAGGTTTTATTCTCCTCTCACCATGAGTGATTCAGAGTAGGAACAATTACTCTGATGTCATCTGCTAGGTTTTTTCTTTGTCTTACCCTAGTTGTACTTCATTGTTTTTGAGAGGCGTGGTGTGTGTCCTCTTAAGTCCAACTCCTGTATACCACTGTGATGTCCTTTATACAAATATAAATGATGAACAACCTGGACTACATTTTTGAATGAAAAATTTTATTCAAAACTAACACCTTCTCCAATCTCCACTTTTCACATTCCAGACAACTCTAAGTGCTGTTCACAGCATTGCGCAATTCTGTCACTTGTTGGGAATAAAGTTCTTCAGAAACTGAGGCATGATTACAGTGTTACTAAAGAAACCAGAAGGCCTCATTTTCTGCAAATAATTCACCCAGTCGATCAGACAGGACAGAGAAGCCATTTCTGTGTCTTCTCTTACAGCCTTTGTTCCCCACGATGAAGCTAACTTGCTGTTGACTCTGCAGCCCAGATCTCAACCTCCTCTGATGTCTAAGCATTTGAGTGTCATGTAAACATGCATGTCAATGTGCTACATGGCCTCTGGTCTGCAATATAGACCTACTGTGGAGGGAATAACTCACAGTATGACATTTGCTCTGGGTTTTGGACCAGCTCCTTTCTGATAGAGCAGGTGCAAAGAGACTGATGGCTCTTGTTTCGCATGTGTGAATCCACGGTGTGCTCCTTGTCTTGTCTCCTACAGGATACAGGCACTTGTCAGGTCTCTGAACAGAGAGAGCGTGGTGAGAATCATCTGTCTTATGTACTGTCACCCTGGAAATTGAATCAGTCAGGTACCCCTGAAGGTTCTTTGTGACAGCTCCTGCACAGCAGGAGCATTGCTCGCTATACTTGGTGGTGGCCCAGGGACCGGGTCCGACTGATGCAATAAGGAACACATTGTTTGGTTCTTGCAAGGGCTTTACTAGGGCAGAAGCAGGTGCAAAGGATCTTCCTCTCTTACACCCCTGTGCCAGGTGAGAATAGTGAGAGTCTTAGAAATGTGAGCAGTTTGCCAGTTTCTGAGGCAACTCTCCTGATAAAGTTGGGCAAAATATAAGACAGAGATACAAAGCCCTACTCTGCATTATTTTCATCTCCTGAGATGGCAGCTGGAAGATTAAATGCAGTAAATACCTTACCTAACATGAAAACAGATGTTATTTCAGGTAGTGACAGAATCTGAGGCAAAATGAAGAGTGAACAAATGTTGCTTGTGGAGTATGATAGCGTCACACATTCTGCAAGTTGGCAAGATAATATAAGCTGTAAGAAACAGCATGTGTGACCATCCTAGAACAGAGACCTGGACTTACTTGAGTGCCCCCACATAAGGAACTTCTTGCTACAGCAAAAAGGTAGTTTTAGCCACAGAACATACTGGGAGCAAAGAGTGTCTTCTTCCTCTTGAGGAAAATACCCAGAGCCCTCCTTCGCCACAGGACTCTGGGACAGTCAGGTGGTGCTGCCTGTCTCTGTAGCAATAAATGAAACAGGCTAGATCCTGCTCTGGCCCTGAGGAGAATTGGCACCACATGGTTCATGTCTGCATGCCTAGGCTCCAAAACACAATGTCCTCATCTGTAGATCTCATTGGGAACAGCCTGTTTGGGAGCAACCTCACCCATGCTGTCCCCCAAATTGCGCTGAGGCATGTCTGGGACAGCATCCTTTGAGTGAAATGGCAAGTAAACAGTGTAGGTAATTTTAAGGCACCCTCAGGCCCATTTCTTGAACCTGTATAGTTCAGTGGTATGTATATTGCTGCTGTGACCCAGCTAGTCTGAAAAGTACATAAAGCTGATCTAAGAGTTCAGCACTGTACCCAGTGTAATGAAAAACATGCCAGTCTTGATTATTTCTCTGGAAAACAATCAGCACTAACAGGGATCCTTCACAGTTCCTCTTTGGAGCAACCTGCCACGCGTCAAAAGTAACCCACAGACAGGCTCTAATTGTGAATAGAGTCCACATCCCCGCCAATGCTGTGTTGTATGGCTGGCTGCCAAACCAGGCTAATGTAATTAAAAGAAAATTGCATCTCTGTGGGTTTTCACTTCCTTGGCCACAGCAGGTGCCTGTACTGGGTGGTAAAATGCAACTGCAGCTGCTACAGCTGTTCCTCTGGCACCAAAGCAAGAGTTCAGTTAAAACCCAGGAAGGGTATACTATGTTCTACTTGCAAAACCCAGGCAATGGCTTGCCATCATTTCATTCCAGGGCATTTATTGAAATTAGCAAGTGGTGGCTGGGGGCTTTGTTGTTTATTGTGTAGGCTTCTCCTCACCCTGTCCCTTTCCCCCCCCCCCCCGCCTTTTTTTTTGAGAGTAAAAGGGGATTGGTTTGGGGTTTCTGTTTTAAACCACTGTCTGAGGAAACTATCTGAGCCAAAGATGCTGCCAACCATTCTCCCTATAGAAATGGCTCTCAGTGCAGTGTGAGGTAATGAATGACACATGTGAAGAGCACCCGCTTAGAAAATACTGGGCCCACTGACAGCAGTCAGGCATTTGGTGTAATTAGAAACCAGTTTGTTGAACTAAACGGATCGTCTGAGTCACCCTTAGACAACCAAGTGCCAAAGCGCTGTCTGCAGTGTAATTTGCTGGTCAATATTTTTCACAAAAGGTTCTCCCTCGGTGCTGCCTTCAATGCCTTTGTTCACTGATTATAACTGCTTGTGAGTTGCAGTAGCCTGGCAGTTTCTTTGGCATCCAGTGATTTGCTTTGAGAAACTTCTAAATCCATAGCAAAGCTCCTGGTTTTCTTTCAAATTGTCATTCACTGGGGTGATCAGGGGCAGAAATGGAGCTCTGTAACAGAAAGAAGCTTCTAAAGACCTTTAATGTTGTAAGTAACTGAGATTACATAGAAGGAAGGAGGAGAAGAGAAAACTGGTCTATCAACAGTGCTGGGATAAAGCCAGTTTTAAAGCATTAATTTCCCTTTGAATAAAGAAGCCTTTGCCCTCTATACCCTGTACTTCCATAGCCATTGAATCAAGAGTTATCATTATAAGGCAGCAGCTTTTTTCTCCATAATCAGGGCAGAGATAGTTTTTAATACTTAACATTATAATAGTATCTCACCTGCATCATTCTGATGTATCGGTTCAGCTTGCCTGTGAGATGTAAATAAGTGGAATAAAAAGAGAGCAGTTAAGTTCTTGGCTGTGACATCTCAGTTTCTGTGCAAAAGCTGACCTGAAATGGAAGAAACTCAGTCAGAAGAACAACAGCAGCAAACAAGGGCTCTGCTAACCTCCGTTCTGCTCTTACATAGAGGAAGAGCCAAAACGTTCTTTCGTTCAAAAGAAGAAGAAAGAGCAATATTGTGCCTGAGAAAAGCCAGGCAAGAGAGGAACCTTCAGCAGTAAAATAGCTGTGTCTATCAGGAGCTGACTGCATGGGTAAGTCCTTGCTTGTAATTATATATAAAAGATGACCGCCTCTGGGTTGCAGAGAAGATGATAAAACTTCTCCATAGGAAATAAGAAGCTCAGATGTTACTGAGAGCCTAATACTGACTGCATTATTGGGGTGGTCTTCACCAAAGGACTGGTCTGGTTGTGCTGAAGAGCATACACTTCCACAGATTTGTGCCTCACCTATGTTTGTTAGAATAACTGTTTATTGTAGGGGCTGTCACTGATATCTCACACACTTTATACGACTGCGTGGTTCTGCATGTCTCTTGCAGGGACAAAGCCTTCCCCATTCCCTCCAGGGCGTTTATGGAGAACAGTCTTTACCATCCCAGAGCCTCTGCTCTCTTCATTCTTTCTGTAGAACTTGAAAAAAATAAGAAAATTATACTTATATATATATATAATGCCTTTCCTAGTTTTTGAGCCCTAATCAAAACACGACATCATGAGGAATGCTCAAGCAAGTAACTGTCCCCACAGTGTCTGACAGCTCTGTAAGGGCCTAGTCAAAACTAGACATTCAAAACTGAATGCCAGTGACATAATCTAACAGCATTTTAGGGCAGGAAACTATGTGAAAACCTACTCTGATTTTATTGATGCCACAGACCCTGTGGGCTCAACTTAGTTGACTAAACATGTTTCATACCATCTGAAATCTCCAAGTGGATGCAAGACCACCATTTAAGGTTGACCCAGGACCTCTGGTAGAAACATGCATCTAGAGGGGCACCTGGAAATCAGGTTGACTCTAGTCAGCAAATAAGCACTATGCAGCTGCTTCCTCATTCCACTGNAAAATAATAATAATTATGGCAATGAAAAAGAAAATAACAAAAAGAGAGGGAGACAAAAGAGAAATAAAACAGGAAATGCAAATGAAAAGCAATTGTATACCACCCGCCACCCAACACTCAGCCAGTCCCCAAGCAGCGATTGCCCCTGGCTAACTCCTTGCGGTTTATACACTAAGCATGGCATCGTATGTTATACAATATCCTTTTGGACAGTTTCCATCAGCTGTTCTGACACTCAGCTACCAGTTGGGTACCCCTCTCAGCTCATCACACACCTCCAGCCCTCTTGCTGGTAGGGTATGANCATGTCTCTTGCAGGGACAAAGCCTTCCCCATTCCCTCCAGGGCGTTTATGGAGAACAGTCTTTACCATCCCAGAGCCTCTGCTCTCTTCATTCTTTCTGTAGAACTTGAAAAAAATAAGAAAATTATACTTATATATATATATAATGCCTTTCCTAGTTTTTGAGCCCTAATCAAAACACGACATCATGAGGAATGCTCAAGCAAGTAATTGTCCCCACAGTGTCTGACAGCTCTGTAAGGGCCTAGTCAAAACTAGACATTCAAAACTGAATGCCAGTGACATAATCTAACAGCATTTTAGGGCAGGAAACTATGTGAAAACCTACTCTGATTTTATTGATGCCACAGACCCTGTGGGCTCAACTTAGTTGACTAAACATGTTTCATACCATCTGAAATCTCCAAGTGGATGCAAGACCACCACTTAAGGTTGACCCAGGACCTCTGGCAGAAACATGCATCTAGAGGGGCACCTGGAAATCAGGTTGACTCTAGTCAGCAACTAAGCACTATGCAGCTGCTTCCTCATTCCACTGTCCACAACCAGTGGGATGAGGGAGAAAATTGGAAGGGAAAAAGTAGGGAAAGTCATGGGTTGAGATAAGAACAGTTTAAGAAACATAGTAATAAAATAAAATAATAATAATAATAGCAATGAAAAAGAAAATAACAAAAAGAGAGGGAGACAAAAGAGAAATAAAACAGGAAATGCAAATGAAAAGCAATTGTATACCACCCGCCACCCAACACTCAGCCAGTCCCCAAGCAGCGATTGCCCCTGGCTAACTCCTTGCGGTTTATACACTAAGCATGGCATCGTATGTTATACAATATCCTTTTGGACAGTTTCCATCAGCTGTTCTGACGCTCAGCTACCAGTTGGGTACCCCTCTCAGCTCATCACACACCTCCAGCCCTCTTGCTGGTAGGGTATGAGAAGCTGAAAAGTCTTTGACTTAGTATAAGTACTGCTTAGCAACAACTAAAACATCAGTGTATTATTAACATTATTCACATACTAAACCCAAAACACAGCACTATGCCAGCTACTATGAAGAAAATTATCTCTATCCTAGCCCAAACTAGGACAACACTGCTTGTGGTTTATACATATACTCTATGTACTGAGCAAAATCTGTGAAAGCTGTATTCTGGCAGCAGAGAGACCAGTGGAAAATCTTCAAGAAAACAGCTGAGGCAACTGAAAACAATCCAGAAATTTATGTCAAACTTTCCTGACTTACCATATACCCAGAAAACCTGAAAGCAATCAAAAACATGTCAAACACTTGCTTTTGATTGTCTTTCTTAAAAAAATCTTTCACATTGAAATCTACTTGTATTTATTTTTTTAAGGTTAAAAATGCTTTCCAATAAAAGATGAAATGTTTAATTTCAGAGTGTCTTTTTCCATAGCTGCCATTTTCCCAATGTTAAAGTTCAGTAAGAAAACCAAGAAATTGCCTATTCACTCAGCTCTGTTGTGAAATCCTTGCTTGTTTTGAAAGCCTACAAAACCCTAAATGTAAATATTTTCAGGCTTTTCATGGCAAAATCAGATGTTTTCAGGGCCTTTCTGAATTTTCATGGCTTGAGACAAATGAGAGATGAATATTAAAGATATTTTGGTTTTCCTGGTTTTGATAAAAATACATAAAGAACTCTGTACACAAAGTGAAAAATTCAAAGCTTACACAGAGAATTTACTTGAATAATTAGAAGATTTTTTTCCTAAATACTTCGCTGACACATAGCTTGCCTCATAAACACTAGAAAAATTCAGCTGACACTAATCACTGTAGCAGAGAGGACTTCCATTGAACTAATTTAGTTTGCCCCTTTTGGATACTTTCTGGCTCATTCTTAATTCTTGGTCCAAGTAACTTTCTGAATATGTCCCTTAAATATTTCAGAAGTGGGCTATAAAGGTTTGGTTTATGTATTCAGTACCAGCATTGCATTGCTAATTTGCAGTTTCTCCAAATAAAACAAAGTTCCTCTTTCAGGTTTACCCAAGTCTACTCAAAGGAAGCATTTTCCTTCTCCTATATGCTGGTATCAATGGGACTTAACAGATATCAATTGGATTTTCATGTTTCAGGAGCTAAGTTTTAGGCTTTGGATGGTTGGCACGTAATATAATGTTACATTATATGTGTCTTATGTGATGCAATGTTTGCAACAAAACTCTGGGTTGTTGATTTTTATCATCTTTACAAATTATATATAGATCTTTGGCATCAATATGCCATATTTCATTGGGAAATGTAAAACTAATTTTCTTTATTAAATGTACGTGAAGATTTAATTTGGTGACTAAAGCGAAACACTTCAAAATATTTGTCCCTATAAACTGTTTCTAAAACAGGCAATTGAAGTTTCCTTTCTTGGAATTTTTTGCTTCGTATTAACCATAGCTCTTATTTTTCTGATATGATCCAGCCAATTGTTGTAATCACAGTGGTCTTGTTAGGATATTTCCTTGAGAAAACTGCTGCTCTATTTTTTCCCTGTAGAATTCTTAGAATGAAAACATCATTTTACTGTCAGAAATGTGATGTGTTTCAGGGGAAGGAACTAATGACAGGTCATGACTCTCTTCAAGAAGGAAAAACAAGCCTTCTCCAAGGTATGAAAAGGCAAGTTGATTGCCTGCTCAGTGTCTGGGGATATTTTCTGAAGCCAAAGGATACATGGTGTGATTGTCAAATTCTTGCAGTCATGGAAACACAGAGTGTCTTAAAAACAGTGACCTTTGGCTCTCCATCTCCCACTGAAACAGCCTATAAAAGAGAGCCAAACTGAAGTAAATCAGTGCAGAATTCTCCATGCCTGATCACTCTCTGTAGCACTGTAAAGTTGGTTGTTCTGTGTTTCAAAGATCAAATCTATCAGATGCTATGTTGTATTTTTTTTGCCTACTGCTAACCTTACTTTCTAAGCACAACCTTTTTACAGTGGCTCCTCTTCTCCACACACACACGAACTGAGATTAGCTAGGTGTTCAGCACAATTCAACACAATTACTCACCATCAGAATCAATGTGCACTTTCAAAAACACTCAAGCTCCTGCATGGGAAAATAATTGTATTAGAGTAATATTACATTTAGGCTGGTGCACATTTAGGTCTGGCTGAAATCCTGATCCTGGTCATAGAATCATAGAACCCTAGAATCATAGAATCACCAGGTTGGAAAAGATCCACTGGATCATCGAGTCCAACCATTCCTATCAAACACTAAACCATGTCCTTCAGCCGCTCGTCCACCTGTCTTTTAAACACCTCCAGGGAAGGTGACTCAACCACCTCCCTGGGCAGCCTGTTCCACTGCCCAGTGACCCTTCCTGTGAAATTTTTTTTCCTAATGTCTAGCCTAAATTTCCCCTGGTGGAGCTTGAGGCCACTCCCTCTTGTCCTAGGTCCCCTGTCACTTGGGAGAAGAGGCCAGCTCCCTCCTCTCCACATCCTCCTTTCAGGTAGTTATAGAGAGCTTGTTTTGGGAAGAGATGGTATGTCTCCTCCACACTCATCTATTCCTGCACCAATGCCTGAGTGCACACCAAGCAAGCTCATGCTACCACCATTCCTACATCAGCTCAGCTCAGCTGCAGTAAGCACGCTGTCCATAGTTCCTTCTCAGGGCCTCCAACCTAGCACAAGGGAGCATGCTTGACCCTGGTGGACCAAACATGGGAATTGCTCATATGAAAGGTACCCTACAGACCTATCCTTGATAAACAGATTTTGGGCCAGGAACCACATTGTGATTATGGATCTTAGGAAAGAACTGCTACATTTCATCAGTGTTTCTGTTGTTCTTGGGCCATTTTCAGAAGACAGTGCCTTGTTCAAATTGGAACAGGATTTGGGTTTAGCTGTTTGACCTCATAATCTCATGAGAATATTAACTCACTGAAGGAAATAATGTATGTCCTCTACTGTTACCACAAAAAGAAAGGGAGAATGCACAGCCCAGATGACTCCATTTCCCAGTCTCACTGACAGTATAAGGTGTAAAATCCATTTGTAAATGGTAAGCTAAGGGGAGCGGAGGCAGCTCTCTGCCAGCATGAAGTGGTTTTGCCTTCCATCATGCCACCTGGTACTCATGTTCTTGCCATGGCAGGAATCTATCCAGCTTGGTGTCATCTGCGTGGCTCTTGGCCAAGATACCAAGAAGGATGGAGAAAGTTTCTGCTTTCTTCCAGTTCTCACCTGCCTTCCCCAAGGAACCTATAGCCACCCACTCATGTTACCACAGCCCTGGTGCTAGGGCATGTCTGCAAGGACTTTCATGGTGAGCAGCTCACAGCTTGCAGGGAACTGCATCCCTTCCTAAAAATAATCTCCAGAACCCAATCCAGAGCTAAAAGCATCATACTTGTTGGCGTTGTACTGAGTGTAGCAATTCTTTTTCTTCACAGAACAGCACAATTGACAGGGACACTTCTGACAGCTGTTTATAACTTTTTCGTGCTGCTCAGATTTCCCTGGTTTTCTACTGTGTGATAAAAAGACAAGGTGATATTTTATACTGCCCATCTTAACTTTTTTTTCTTTTTTTTTCCCTCCCTTCTGATTCCAAAAGTCCTGATCCCTATTACCCAATGTCACATAGCAGGAAATACCTCACAGCAATTTATTCATTGGCTGCTTTTGTTTAATATGTATTTGGGCTTGGCTATTCCATTTTCAGCTGTTGCTAATTTTTTTTTTTTTAACTGCAGGAGTGATCTACATTTTTATGAGGAAAAAATCAAAGTTTGTCAATGTGGTAAAAATAATTTTAAAAAATCAAAAAAAAGCTCTGTGAGACCAAGGAAGATTCGCTCTGTGTCAGCACAAATTGGTAAACCGTAGTTTCTACCTTATGTTTGTTATCTTAATATCCAGCAGCACATGAAATTCAAACGAAAGAAGATTCAGCTCAGATGTTTTTCTGAACCTCCCAGACTATGAAATTTTCTTCCACATTCTGTCTTAAAGTCTAACTGAGGCTCAGGTCTTATCTGACCCTAATCTGGTAATTATGCCAGATTACATAGTGATTAAGTATTACCTAACAGAAAAGCAAAACATATCTTATTGCCCACTTTGATATGATCTCAAGATTCTAGAGAACGTGAATTAGGCTGAAGCTGGTCATTTGTTCTCCAAGTTATTCTTTTCCTAATTTATCTACATATAAAGCATAATTCTATATCCATATCTTCTTGGCAGTAGCAGGGTAACCTTGAGAGAAAGTAAACAATCTTCTGTCTAAAAATCTTTTCTTGGTGGAGACATCATTTCCTCTTAATAAAACTTCTGAAGTCCCTTCTGGTGAGAGATATTCTGTACATTTGTTTTATGTCTTTTGCTAGACGAAGATCTTCAGACTCACCAGACTGATTGATGAAATGCCTCAGTTAAGGTGGGGAAATGCATTGAACTGGCAAATTTGCTTTTTTGCAAGTAATGTGATGAACACTAAATTTATATTATTTCATATTATTTCAGAAGTACTAGGAGAGGGAACAACTTTTTTTCTTTTTGTTGAGGCTAAGCACTTTTGAGTAACCTAGGGAGAGCGAAACGGGAAGTTTGAGATTTTCTGTCATTCTAGGTAATACTGAGCAATTTCTACTGAGGTAGTACTTGAGGGTAAAATCTATGTTTAATTTAACTGCAAACTCTTACTCCACATTCAAATAATCCATTATTTAACTAACTCTGCCAAACAGGAATCAGTCAGACACACACAGAGCACATTTCTTGACATGAGTGTCCCAGATGTCCTTTGCATATGCCCCATGCTGGGGCTGTCCATCAAGCTGAAAGTTTGCCTGGATGATTTACACAGGACAGAGATAACCAAAGGATTTCAGTTCAGTATATTGCAATGTCTCTCACTCCCAGTGAATACCCATAGCCTTGGTGCACTTTGTTTGAACAAGTGTTGCTGTCCAAAGAATTTTTAATAAGGTGCATAATGAAGTTTAATAATGTACAGCAAGCAGACATGTTTAAGCATATATTAATAGCATGTCTAAATGACTTGTTTATATTTCTGTGTGTCTGGTACTGCTATTCCAAAAAAAAATTATATGAAGAAAAAATAAGGTGAAAAATTACCAACCATATGACTGATATTATTATTCTTCTGGAGGATCTACTTTGAAAATATGTTTCTTGTTATGACATCAGGTTTATGTTGTGCATTGCAATTTTCTGTGCCTGTCCAACAAACATTTAGCTCACAGGCACTTCCACAGAAGTTGTGTGGATTTCTTTCCTGTTCTTGACAGAATATCTGCTAATAAGAAGTCCTTGCCACTATATTCAACATAAAGAAAAACAACAACTTCAGAAATATAGACAGGCTTCCAAGTTTCTGTTGATAATCTTTTTTTCCAAGAATTAAGCAATTTCTAGGTCAAAACTCATTGTGAAATTCAAAGATAAGAGTCTTGATGTCCCAAAATTATAGTGTGTTTGCTCCTGCTGTCTTTTTCCATTCTCTTTATTTTGTATGACAGTCTCTTTATACAAATACTTGGTAGTGCCCAGAATAACAACAATTATTTTAAATAACCCTTTTCCACAAAACACCAACAGTTCCCACACAAAAAAAAAACCCCAAAAACCAAACCAAACCAAAACAAAAACCTGGCCCTAACTTATATCTAGAATTGAACAGTTAAGTTTGGATAGCAGCATAGGTCTTCATCTTCCAGTATTTATTCCAAACAGAGAATTTCCTCTTGCTGTTCCTACAAGCCTGCATATTTCTCAGTCAGGCAAGTCTCGACGACTGATGTGATGGTTACATTCATTCTTTATTGCCTTTTTTTGCAGCTGAAGGAAGGCATCCACTGTTTTTACTTGTCCTCATTTCTTCAGCACTCTGGTCCCTAGTCTTCTGTTATAGCCAGCATTCACCAACAGAAACAAATAGACAAACGAATAATATTGAGAAGCCAGAGATTTGGTTTTGTCACCTGATGTGTCTTTCTGCCTTCAGGCTCCTCCTAGCTGCTAATGTGTTTGTGCCTGGCTCACATCACCTGGCAAGGACCTGCAGCTTCTTTGCTTGGATCATGTGGCAGCAGCAGCTTTAAGGACTCAGGTAGATTTACCTCCACTGGCAGCCTTGCATGGATGTCAAAGGAGACACCCCTGTCACCTTGACCTGGTGTCTGTTGTGTGAGTGATGTTCAATCCTACAGTCCATGATTGGCTTTATCCAGCCACCAAAGAGAAGGATTCTCTAACTTTGTGTGCAGACTGGCAAATCACCCAGAAGCCTTGGCCAAGCTAAGGGAAATCAAAGCAATTGCTTATGCCATCTGTAGCATAGACTTGTCCTGCTCAGTGACAGCTTATATATAATGCCTAATAACAGGTAAATGTCTGTTCAGCTGGGGTTTTGGTACCATTTTCAGAGAACCAATATCTGGAAGATCTTCATTTAAAACCACTTCAAATTGTTGGCAGAAGAAGTTCCATTATTGATATTAAGCATATTTTTTCTTTTCTGATTTACAGCATGTTTTATTCCTCGTGAAGCTTAGAAGCCCAACAAAGCAGACACACTGAAAAACAAATGTTGCTGAAATGATTAAGCAGCATACAGATGGCTTATATGTTCCCATGTCAAAAAGGCAGCTTTATAAATGAAGCCTGTGTGATAACCATTTATATTTTCTTAAAATAAATGCTGAGCATTTTTTTTAAGAAAACATGCTTTCAAAGGAAAACATCAACCAACTTGATTAAGAGACTTAACAGCAAAAATAGCTGTCTAGCCCAGATGCTTGGTAGCAGCTGTAACCTTGTGAAAATTGACCTGTAACATAGCCACAGGGTTCTTGATTCCAAGAAGAATCTTCTCTTTAAGAAAATTGATTTGCTTTACAAACCTTGACCCCTCACTATTTTTCATCCTCCATCAACCCCTGGGGCCCAATGACCTCACTGCAAGAAGTCACACATATGAGACATCCTGCTTCAACTGAGTGGAAAGATTTCCATGCAGGCTATGTTGGGCCAAGGCTCATAGCAACAAATCTTTCTGTGTTCTGCTGCAAGATTAAGTCAAGATGACTGACATAATTGACCAAACAGTTTTCTAACTGGCTTTTTACTTTTGAGATGACCTCTGTTTCTCCCATTCGTCTGCTGATTACAGGTCAATAATACTGTCAAGGAGAGATAAAATAATTTTGTCACTTAGAAATATTGTAATGGGATAAACCCCCTGGCTTGTCATATCACTAAATTTGAGAAGATAATTGAGCTGTCAATTTAAATATCAAATGAATGCTTCCATGGAAGCAGTGTTAATAAAAGCCATGAGGCAGGCATGAGCTCAGCTGGCAGGTGCGGGGGGGGCTGAATTTTGGTGTCTGAGAGCCCAGTAGATGGGATAATTCTCTAAACTTACTCTGAATAAATCTGAGCTTCCTGTGTCTACAAGACTACACTGAGTGCAGTTATTTTATGAACATTCTTTCATGCAATGCTTGAACCAGCCACAAGTGGGAGATGATCTTTATTGAGAATGTCATTTCAACCTGTCAGCTTCTGCACCTATTAGGAGGTGTGGAGACGTGAAAAGTAAGTTTATTGACAACTCTTTTTTACCTCTTGCTAGTGAATAATCCTTTTGAAGGTCTTGTTTGTTTGGATGTCATGAAGACAGGGACCAGTTTTTATTCCTTGCTAACTACCATGATGTTCATGTAATTCAAATTTACTCCTATTCCTACAGCAGTAATTACTATTAATGGACTAGAGTGACTGACTGCATCATTGAAGGCCTGGGGGATAATGTTTGCTCTGGGTTTCAGTTACTATTTGCTATATGTGTTCTGCTGGCTGTATTTGCCAGGCTTTTGCATTTATTAACTGAATTCCATGATGTGCTTGGCTCTTTTTTCTGATTTTGAATTGCCCTCAGTTCTCTCTGGCAGACCCTGAGAGTTACATTGGTATAAATGAGAAGCAATGAACTCGGCTGAGGACGTCCAACTGCACTGAGATCACACAGGGAGTGCTCAGCTCTTTTTGGCATCAAATGTCCAGTCTCAACTGGGAATATGTACTGTTAGCACTAGTCACAATCAACATTATCAAAAAACAGGAGCTGTAGAGTGAGAACCAATAAAGATTTTTGTGGCTGGCTCACAAAGTTTCATAGAAAATAGGAGTTTGATGTTGGCCACAAAGGTAATGACATGGACTAGGAATGAGAAGCCAATGTGCTTGTCTGCGTGCAGCACAGGGAGAAGAAGAACAAATTTACATCACGGGGCAGCCAACATTTATAAAGCCAGCAACCAAGCCATGGCTCATATGAATGAGTTATAGCCCATCTGAAGAACAACATCATTGTGTAGAGGCATGAATGAAAAGCCTTTTTCTTTGTGGAAAGAAAAAAAGCATACATCAGGGTCTACAACCATGAAACAGAAGATGAAGTCTGCAGCATTTATTTAGGGCTGATGATATAGATATGACTAAACCCTATTAATTTCCACAGTACAAGATGACTGCAACCCAGAACTATTCCCGATGAATCCTTAATCAAAAGCAAGTTCCCAGGAGTCTTTACATTTGTGAAAATAATCCAATTGGACATTTTCACTATAAATGTATCTTCATCACTTTCATGTTCAGCTTTCGATGTGGGGGCAGTCTTTAATCAGTGGTTTTACAGCTCTTTGGGACAGAGAGGCTTTTCTATCAGCTCATGGATTTTGTTACACAAAGTTTTCTTTGTATATTGCAAGGCTGGAGAATTGGCTCCATGTGAGCCTGAAGAGTTTATAAAACCTGCAAGCTCTAAGCTCTGTTGGCTTCCCTTGAAAAAATAAATGTGAGTCTGGAAACTTATGATTCTGACTTGAAACAGGACCCACAGATACATAAAATCATCTTGAAACAGGAATGCTCCATCCAGTGTCCACGTAACTCGGTGGTAAATACCAAGCATTCAGAAGTCTTAAAACAGCCTGCAAAATCTTGATGTTAACCTTAAAGTAATTTTCTGCTAAATAAGTAAATAAACACATTTTGGGAATCTTTGATTTCTTCCTGTTTCTGGGCCATTCACAACCACTCTTTCAAATTCTTCTCTTCAGTGAAGAAATCTAGAAACATTCTCTTTTTAAAATCATAACCGAGTTTTATAATCAGATGTCTCCAGGAGCTGAGGCTTGAAAGACCCATGACATGCCAATCCTTGTCAGTCATTCAGATTCACTTGCAGTAGGTAGTCAGGGTGCAGGACAGAGGAAATTCGGATCCTGCCCCTCTCAGACATGTAAACAACTGTGTCTTCCTCTACAGAAGTAACAGCTAGTTGAAATAAAAGAACATGCACCTCCCAGGCGAGGGCTTCAAAGATGACCAGAGGGCTGGAGCACCTCCCCTACAAGGATGGGCTGAGAGGGTTGGGCTTGTTGACCCCGAAGAATGCTCCGAGGAGACCTGAAAGGGGCTACAGGAAAGCTGAGGAGAGACTCTTTATAAAGGCTTGTAGTGATAGGACTGAGGCCAACGGGTATAAGCTGGAGAGGGGCAGATTTAAACTAGACATAAGGAAGAAATTCTTCACAATAAGGGTGGTGAGGCACTGGCACAAGTTGCCCAGGGAGGTTGGATGGGCCTTGAGCAGCCTGATCCAATGGGATGTCCCTGCATATGCCAGGGGGGGTGGAACTGCATGATCTTTTAAGGTCTCTTTCAACCCACACTCTACGATTCTATGACTGTGTGTAAGTGGACATTTTATTCTTCCTGACTTGGCTATATAGGTGAGAAACGCTGCTTTCCAGCCCTTCTTTTATAAAACACACATGNGCTGGAGCACCTCCCCTACAAGGATGGGCTGAGAGGGTTGGGCTTGTTGACCCCGAAGAATGCTCCGAGGAGACCTGAAAGGGGCTACAGGAAAGCTGAGGAGAGACTCTTTATAAAGGCTTGTAGTGATAGGACTGAGGCCAACGGGTATAAGCTGGAGAGGGGCAGATTTAAACTAGACATAAGGAAGAAATTCTTCACAATAAGGGTGGTGAGGCACTGGCACAGGTTGCCCAGGGAGGTTGGATGGGCCTTGAGCAGCCTGATCCAATGGGATGTCCCTGCATATGCCAGGGGGGGTGGAACTGCATGATCTTTTAAGGTCTCTTTCAACCCACACTCTACGATTCTATGACTGTGTGTAAGTGGACATTTTATTCTTCCTGACTTGGCTATATAGGTGAGAAACGCTGCTTTCCAGCCCTTCTTTTATAAAACACACATGTGCCTGTTTCAGTGTGTGTGTGTGTACAAACGCCAGGTCCCTAAACCTTTGTGCAACTCCACAGCTGGACGCTTGCGTGTGCATTTATACATTCTCCTCCCTCTTTTTGAATATAGATATTTTTGTAAGCAGTTTTACATACTTTGTCCGTCAAGGAGCAAAAAAAGAAAGGGTAGGAAACCACTCTAGCCAAAGGAGAAATGTGGCTGTTATCTGCATGCTTGCAGTGCTCATGCTGTTTTGGATTTTTTTTTAAAATAAAGAGGGAATTTGAGGTGAGTGAGGGCTGATGAAGCCAGTCAGAGCAGTGGTACACAGGAGCAGGACCAGGGCTCATGTTGAAGGGGGCTGATGAGGTCCAGATGCTGCGACTCTGGACTGTGACAGGTGTGGGGGACCAGGGCAGCGTTGGATTTTGGGGAGCCCTGAGCTGGGCCAGCACAAGGGGCAGCCCCATTGAGGCAGTGTGGGCTGTCACCACAGCAACGTGGGCTGTAACTGCTCACTAACCCAACCACCACTGTGCAGTCACACAGCCTAGTGCAGTCCTGGCACTTTCCTCACCAAAACTTAGCCCTTTCTGCTGCTCCTTGTGTATGACTTTCCTCCTGCCCTGACCACCTTCTCAGTCTTTCCAGCTTATTCAAATTTATTTCAGTGAAGCTGCCAGTTGCCACCCAAATGTCTTGGTGAAGGTGTTTTCACAGTAGGCATTTTGGATAACAGGTTGGAAATAACTAAAGGCATACTTATATCTAGTGGCCTGCCTCACTACCCCAGCTTGTGTATTTCCAGTCATCTTCCGACCCTTCTGATTTCAACAGTTTGTGTACAGTCAACACAAGTGGAAGTTCAGCCTCAGTACAGGTGGTAACCTGGTTTCAAACTCTTGGTCTCCACCTCATGGTTTCTCTCATGTCACAGCTGCCTAACCCTAGAAGAGAAGCCATTTTACCAAGCAAACCACAGAGAAAATTAATTAAATCTAAATGAAGTCACCTCTTTCTTTTCCCTTCAAGACCACTCACATCTTAAAGCTGCACAGTGAAGTAATTAAATGTTATAGGAGTTGCAACTTCTTAAATAAAGATTTATCGTATTAAATACAGCTGGGATAAGCATTAATAAGGTATTAGCTTGGTCTGAAAGAGCCATGAGAACCAGCAGCCCCTAAATAATTAGCTTGGTTCTAATGCTGGTGTATTTTGTAAGTGCAGACAAATGATTTACCTTCTATGCCTTAATTTCCTCCTCTGTATTATGAATATTGCATATTCAGTATTGCAATGATGGAATCACGTTTTCTTGGCTTCTGGAAAACAACAGGTCACATTGTCTTGGGAAAAGGGAAATAATGGTCTGGGAAATAATGAGAAAGATTACTCTTCTACTGCCAATTGTCTTTCTTCTGTGGGAAGGTCTTTTGTCACCCCTTCTCAATGTTATTTATTTCCCATACATGATCATAAACTGGTCACATTGAGGCTGGATTCACTTCACTTAACTTTAACCGATTAAAAATGAACCCTCCATCTTAAGCAGGTCTCCCAACCTCGCTTTACTCAAAGGAAAGAGAGAGACAACCACAGAAATGTTTTAAATACCTCTGGATGAACTGCCTCCTGGAGATATCTGTATCTCTCCATTAGTTATAGAGAAGATAGAACAAACACTTGGCTTTTATATGGCCAAAGATGAGTTCCCATTCTGAGTCTATTTGGGAGTTTTCTGGAAGTCTCCAGGCACTGAGCAGAATATAATGCTTTGTTAAACATGCCAACCTATGATAAGGAATCCCTGGTTTCTTTGTTGTGATGAGACAGCATTAACTTATCCCAAAAGTTCATTAAGAGCTTTCACTGATTTGAGGCAGTGAAGAGAGTATACTTACTTTTCTGCACAGGAGGGTGTTTCTTTCACCATGATATTCAAGTCCAGAATCATTCACATGCGCTTACACACACAATTCATATTAAAAATGGACATTGGTTACACAAGCAGGAACCACATTTTCCTTTCTAATGGTCAAAACAAGGAAAGACTTGGGCTAGGGAAAGGCTGGAGAAACTGGTAGAGGTTCACAACCACTCATCTCAAAGTCAGCAATTAGCACACACAGCAAGGCTGGGAGACAGTAGAAACTCCCATCATCTGACAGCTGCTTGGCAGCTTTTGAGAACTGAGTCATCAGGTCTTGACCTAGTTTCTAACAGATAGGTATGCTGGCCACAAAACCCACCATCGCAGGTGTCACTGTTGTTGGTAGGCTTGGCAGAGGGACTACTGGCTGATCAGGTAGCAATCAAAAAGGTCATGGATCTGAATTCTTCTACCAAGCATTCCTCTTGGGCACATTTACCTATGATTTGCTATGGCCAAGTCTGGTGATTTGCATGTTTTGCTTGGCATTAAACTTGTCTAGTTACATCCTCATTTGATGAAAGATATTCACTGAATCTTTGATGTGAAATTCCTAGAAGGACAATTTGGACCTGGGAAGAGCCTGTAAGTCTCAGGATAGAGCCATCTCTACAGACTATTAGAAAGAGAGGGTTACTTTCAGCTCCAGGACCAGATGTCAACCAGTGTAGAGTTACTGCCCCGAAATGAAGATTGTTCCTTGGTAAGATTTGTATCTTTGCCTGGGTATTGGGAATTAAATTACATTTATTGAATTACATTTACTATTAATGAAAAGCTGTTTATCATCACATATTTCTATTCCTATACATGGTCCAGATTCAATTGCAGTCCCAGTCAGCACAGTCCCACTGAAGTCAGCATCCCTAGTGTGACCAAAAAGCATGACCCCAGGGTTTTAATATGTAGTAGGATTCTGGCACTGCTTTCTGAGCTTCACACGCAATTTGTTCATAAACTACCTTTTCAAAAGTAGACTTTCTAATAAAACAGCCACCATTGACACAAATAATCCCACATCTCTGATTTGCATAACCTCTGGGAAGCTGGAGAGCAGAGGAAATAAGCATAATAGCAGTGTAAATGGCCTTAAGTGAAAATGTATCAGTTACATTATACCAACTGAGTCTATGAAGTTCAGTTTATGATGGTGGAAAAAATAAGGGTAGACATTATGTCTTCATAAAAGCTTGACCTGAAGTGCTTTGGAAGACAGAAGAGACTACATTCAAGGCAAAACAGACTTTCTGTGCACAGTTATCCTTCAAGGGACTTTGCTAGGGTTCATATACACATACCCATTTTGCATTTGCTTATGAAATGGGAGAGGAAAGGAGAACCTAACAAATGAATGTGTGTAGCTCAGAAGCCCCAGCTGGCCCAGTTCCCAATGTATTTTGCTTGATAAACAGCTAATCCCTGAGTATAGTGTGGCTTGCATTCCTCCAAACTTATCATTAATCATGGAAAAAAACAAGTTGTCCTTGCAGTGTGTGAGTGCCTATGAACAGCTCCTTTGATAAGAGTGTTTTTACGTGCCTGGGGGGATTTAGCTTTTTGGATCTCTGTCCAATAAGTAATAGGCAGACCTTCCTTTGCATGTGAGTCTGCTTTCATTAAGGGTTTCAAGTCACAGAGTATTAACTGGGATGTTTGAAATGAGAAGTTGCACTGTGTTCATGTTCTTCCATTGTCTTTGTGTTTCATGGCACCGGTAGCATCGCATAGTAGTATAATTATGCATTGTTGGCAGCCAGAGAGGAGAGAGGGGGATAGAAATAGAAAGGAAAATTTTAAGTGGAAGAAGGAAAAAGTGAAATGCTAGCTTTTAAGTGGCAAAACATCAAAACATTTAGTCACTCAATTATGTTTCTTGTTAATACAGAAGGGGAACAGAGCAAAACAATAAATTATTTACTGATTTACTTTATAGGTTTCTTACCATGCTGCCCAAGCAATGGGAAAAATAGACAACTGTCTTTTCCACAAGTGTGTAACAGATAGATTGTCTTTACTGTATGTAGTTATTGGATATACACATAATATATATTGATGTATCATTATAATGAGAGCTGTTAACAGCACATAGAATCACTTGGTTGGAAAAGACCTTTGAGATCATCAAGTCCAACCATAACTGTCTATCAATAAAACATATCCTTAAGCACTTCATGTGCTCATATTTCAGATACCTCCAGGAATGGTGATTCAACCACCTCACTGGGCAGTGTGTTCCAGTGCTTGATAACCCTTTTGGTGAAGAATTTTTTTCCTGATGTCTAATCTGAACCTCCCCTGAAGCAACTTGACGCCATTTCTTCTCATCTTATAGCCCATCACTTGGTTGAAGAGACCAGCACTCACCTCACTGCAACCTCCTTTCAGGTAGTTGTAGACAGGATAATGTCTCCCATCAGCCTCCTTTTCTCTAGGTTAAACAACCCTTGTCCCCTCACCTGCTTCTTATAAGACTTGTTCTCCAGCCCCTTCAACAACTTTTTTGAGCTTCTCTGGACATGTTTCAGGACCTCAATATCCTTCCTGTAGTGAAGGGTCCAAAACTGAACACAGTATTTGAGATGCAGCCTCACCAATGCAGAGTACAGGGGCAGAATCACTTCCCTCATCCTGCTGGCCATGCTGTTTCTGATACAAACCAAGACGCCATTGGCCTTCTTGGCCACCTCAGCACACTTCTGGCTTATGTTCAGTTGACTGTCAACCAATATCCCCAGGTCTTTCTCTGCCAGGCAGATTTCCAGCCATTCTTCCCCAAGCCAGTAGCAGTGTACGGAGTTGTTGTGTCCCAAGTGCAGAACTCAATGCTTAGCCTCGTTAAACCTCATCCTGTTTGTCTCAGCCCATCGATCCAGCCTGTCCAAATCCCTTTGTAGATTCTCCTTACCCTCAAGTAAATCAACACTTCAATCAAGCTTAGTGTCATCTGTGAATTTACTAAGAGTAGATTCAATCCCATCATCTAGATCATTGATAAAGATGTGGAACAGAACTGGACCCAACACTGAGCCCTGGGGTCACCCCTTGTGACCAGCTTTCAACCAGATTTAGCTCTATTAACCACTACTCTTTGGGCCCGGCCATCCAGCCAGTTTTTAACTCAGCAGAGGGTGAGCCTGTCCAGGCCAATGGCAACAACTTCCTCAAGTAGAATACTGTGAGAAACAGTGTCAAAGGTTTTGCTATCGTCTAGGTACACTACATCCACAGCATCATCCATTAAGTGGGTCACCTTGCCATAGAAGGCAATCAGGTTAGTTTGGCAGGACCTGCCTTTCTTAAACCCGTGATGAGTGGGCCTGATCACCTGGCTGTTCTCTGTGTGCTGTGTCATAGCACTCATGATCACCTGTTCCATGACCTTCCCTGGCAGTAAGATCAGACTGACAGGCCTGTAGTTCCCTGGATCCTCCCTCCAACCCTTCAGGTAAATGGGCATAACACTGGCCAACCTTCAGTCATATGGAACTTCCCAGTCAGCCAGGACTGCTGATAAATGATGGAAAGGGCTTTGGTGAGCTCTTCTGTCAGCTCCCTTAATACCCTTTGGTAGATCCCATCTGGCCCCATAGACTTGTGAATGTCTGATTGGCTGAGCAGATCTCTAACCATTTCCTCTTGGATCATGAGAGCTTTGTTCTGCACTTACTCCCTGCCTTCTGACTCATGAGGCTGAGTACCCAGGGAACATCTCACTTTGCTATTAAAGACTGAGGCAAAGAAGGCATTAAGTACCCCAGCCTTATTCTCATCCTTTGTCATTATTGTCCCCCCTGCATTCAGAAAAGGATGGAGATTCTCCTTGGCCCTCCATTTGTTGTTAATTTCTTTGTAGAAACCTTTTGTATTATCCTTCAGAGAATTGGCCAATCTAACTGCTAATTGGGCTTTAGGCCTTCTGATTTTCTCTCTGCATGATCTCACTTCATCCTTATAGTCCTCCTGAGATGCCTGCCCCTTCTTCCAAAGCTCATATACTTTCTTCTTTTTTTTCTGAGATCTACCCAAAGCTCTCTGTTTTCTTCCAGTTTTCATCCCTACTGGATCATTTTTCAGCACATACCTCCATTGTGTATCAGACAGTTTTCATAGTCTAGACCGTGAGCCAGGCTGGCTTATTTCAACTACTTGGTCTGGCCTTGTGCACAAGAAAGACAAAACTATTACTATATGATGGAAGCCAAATAACTTTCAGCTGACATAATATCTCATGCCTTTTACAAGTTAGTCCTTGTCTGAAATGGGCAAACCTTCGCACTCTCAACTATGCCCTTTATTTAAAAAAAAACCTTGAAACTCAATTCTGGTTTTAATTGTTTTAACCTCAACTTTCAATCCATGATGCCTATCCACTACTGAAATAAAACAGCTGTCAACCAAGAGATATTTTTACTTTATGTAAGTGTCTGCAGTCTTTAACTTCCTTAATGTTAAAAACTAGTTCAGAGGATAAATTAAAACATACAACCGTGACAGGCATTTCTGGACCTGAAGAAAGGTTTTTAAGAAATTTAATAGGAGATAGTCAAGATTAAAAGGGTCTTAAAATGAGCAGATTTTGTTTTAAAGATACACTATGAGTGTAAGAAAATATACATACTGATTGGCCAACCTTTACCTGCTTTGATGAACTTCTTTTGCAAGGAAGGTTAGCAAGGTGTCATCTCACAAGAAGAGAGCTCATGGCATGTCCCCAGAGAACAGCCACCCCTCTCCATGTCCTTGCACACAGATACAGACACATACCTCTGCATACACTATTCAGTTCATGAGCCACAGAGATGAGAGAAAATAGACACACCTCCCGAGCTCCATTCCTACAGTGAACTAGGAGCAGGACGAGGGCAGTATCAAGTGAAGGATGGGCATGACTTTATCTTTGGAGATGGTATTTGCCAGAATCATAGAATTGTAGAACAACCAGGTTGGAAGAGACCCACCTGGTCATTGAGTCCAACCATTCCTATCAAACACTAAACCATGCCCCTCAGCACCTCGTCCACCTGTGCCTTAAACNTTCTCCAGGCTAAACAACCCCAACTCTCTCAACCATTCCTCATAAGGCCTGTTCTCCAGCCCCTTGACCAGCTTTGTTGCTCTCCTCTGGACTCGCTCCAGAGCCTCAACATCCTTCTTGTGGTGAGGGGCCCAGAACTGCACACAGGATTCGAGGAGCGGCCTCACCAGTGCCGAGTACATAGGGATATGTAGGCAAAACTGAGAATGCCTGTTTTAGTGAAGGTAGATTTAAAACAATCTTTCTAAAAAGAAACACAAAAGGAAACCAGAATTTACAATGCATAATTTCATGTGCTGATTGCAACGGTCTTAGTCATTACAAGTGCAAGAATAAAGAAATAATATATCCAGAACATCACATTGTGATTTTGAAGCACTTTCCAAATAAGAAAGAAGTACTCAATTACAGAGAGGTAAAAGGTCTCCCGAGGCTCTGATGGCAGAGCCAGGGCTGGGACACTCACATCTCTACCCGTGTTGTGGAGCCTCTCCATTGAACTATAGTGACTTCGTTTTGTTTGTTACGGTGTTACCTAAGATGCTAAACTTCAAGAGTACTTGTTACTGAGGTAACTGATGGTATGAACAGAAATGCTTGACAATATGCATGAACTGTATTTACTGTTCTGTAGAGCATAAACCTCTACCCATGATAAGGAAAAGAGAATGCAGGAGTGTATGGTCCTTTGCTGCACCACACAATAACTTAAACACTTAAATACTCCTTCAGAGCAGCAGTTTAACTCATGGAGCTGTGTCCTTTGCCACAAGGGCCACATGACTGGCATATGAAATTATTAATAAAAAAATTCTCAGCCAAGATGAAAGGACACTTTGTGCACAACAACAAACAGATGTGGGCTAATCCCTGCTCTCAATTTCTTTATCTTTGGGCAGTATCCTTCAGCTTTTTGGAATGGAGCTGATCAGTATATATATAAGTTCCTAGCTATCTCGGAAGAAAATAAAGACAACCTCAGAGGTATCCATTTCCTCTGGATTAATTCCTGGAGCCTGGTAGACTTCTTTGAGCCAGTTCCAAGCTGGAATTGCCACTTAAATTTCTCTTTAATTTTAGGAGGTGCTGGAATTCTGGAGTTGGAGAAACCCAGGCCTTTGATGTGATGTCCAACAGAACAGTCAAGCAAGTAACTAACTTGTTTGGTACCAGTTGGGATACTTACCAGTTTACTGAAAATGGTTTGAGTTTTGTTTGTGCTACTGAAATGTCTAAAATGAAAGCAAATGCCCACTGCTCAGAAACCTCAAACTCTTGAGTGTTACAGACCAAGAATGACAAATTAGAGCTGGGAAAAGGAAGTCACAAATGCCACTTCGGTGTCAGACTCAAATTTGCTGCCAGCGAGCTACTGTCGAAAAGCCATCATAAAATACCAATACCGTTTACTGTTCCTCAAGAGTGAGAGACTGTAGCACACACAGAGCAGAGAGATGTCCTTGGGAGAGGATGAAAGTACCAAGTCATTAGTGTCTATTGACATACATGTCTTTCCAAAGCTATCTAAAAACTTTTGAGGTGGATTTATTGCTGTCAGTAGAAGCACTTTTCTCAAGGCTTTATCACAGTGGCTTTTCCCCATATATTTCCACCTGTGCACATTAAGTTATCCATATCCATTTCATATGTTTTTTCACATATTTATGCACATTCATACACTACATTAGTTTATATACATTGTACCCATGTGCATGTGAACATTGTCAATATTGTTTTCTTGGTAAATATTATCTCTTAAAAAGATGGCAACAGAAATGGCCATATAAATAAATAAATAAATAAATAAATAAATAAATAAATAAAAAAAATAAAATTATTAGAAAAATAAAAACAAATAGGACAAATTTTGACCAGACTGTAAATCCAGATTGCAGTTATTCTGGTGTGAGTGCTAAATTAGATCCCATATTTCTGAACAGAAACAGAAGGAAAGCAAATCAAAGGGAATAGTTATGAAATGACTGCTTGATAATTAATTTAATTTCAGCATGAGGAAAAGAAAACATGATTAAATTAGCAGAATTTATAGAAGTTTTCAGCATTTCACTTTAAAAGGATATAAGTAAGTAAGTATATTGAAAGTAATCCCATAATCTATCACTTAATGGATACCTATATTCTAGGTGCTTCTGTAAATGATGAAGTTTAGTGTCTATGCTTAATATTTAGACTACATACTGTGCACATGGTACATATTAACCTGTGGAATCCAAAAAAAGAAATATATTGTCAGACAGAGAAGTGATCTCAAACTCAGTGGACTGGATAGTCCCCAGCTGAGATGTCCTTAAACTCACTGACTGAAAATTGCTGTCATAAGGGGCATTAGTGGACATTCAGAGTTAAAGTACTTTTAGATATATATCCTTTCTGAGTGTACTCGAGACATCTTTTGTACTTGCACTTTTTTTTTGCTTCACTTCTAATTCAAATGGTTCTTTGCAGCATATTTTACCCTTGGCCTCTTATAGCTGTTGGATGCTAGAATGCCCCATATTTACATCTTGTGTCCTACATGTGTCTAAACTCATGATCAGTGTTTCACAAATAAATAGCTGTGATTGGAAGGGGGGAAAAAAAAAAGATGTCTAAATTTAGGCTTCTAAACCTGAATGTTGGCACCCAAATAACTGGCCAGCTTTCCAAAAGCCAAGCCCCTGGAAATTTCGAGTAATCACTGTTGCCATACCAACAGCTGTCAGCACTCTTGCAAAAGCAGGTCATGTATTTAGGTGCCAATATGTAGCAAGAGGGGTCTAATTTCAAGCTTTTCTTTTAGAAGGTCTGGCCAAGAACACTAATGATAAATGAGAGCAGTTTCACCTCTGCTGCCTGTCTCCAGCTTCTCCAGCTGGAGTCACAAGACTGCCACGGCCTTGCAAAAGTTCAGATGTGAAGCACAAGGAGTTGGCAGTTACTGTCTGGTTCCATCCTGGGGTATAAGCTTTGAGCTAACACATAGGTACACAAACTGATTTTGGGACAAACAGCCAAAGAAGAGCGTGGCTTGGTGTAGGCTAATTTACCAGGCTATGGCTGAAATATCTGGACAGATGGGGTGCTCAGTTTGTTGTATTGCAGCACGAAGTACTTCAGAGCTGCCAGGTAAGTGGGCACATGTCCAGGTGTTCACTTCCATCTTCATCCAGTGCTGGGCCACTTCCCTCTTATAATCTTTCCAGTCTTGTTGAGACCCTGGACTGCCTGGTTGCCAACTTGCAGTCCCCTTTGCTGGGCATCAGCCAAGGCACTTGCAAAGGTGAGGACATCTGTGTCCCCACTTGGACACCACACTTTGAGCACAGCCCTTGTGTAGTCTCTGCCTCCAAATACCTGTTTGGCCTCAGGCAAGTCACTTAACCTCTCCATTTTGAGGCAGGATAAAGATAACACTACTTCCTTCTCCCTGCATTTTGTCTGTCTTCTCCAGCTCAGGTGTAAGCTCCTAAGGGCAAGGTTTGTCTTCTCAGTGTGTTCAATGCCTATCAAAACAGAGCCTTGATCTCAGCTGGGGCCTTGAGGCATGACTGCAGTACTGTTATTATCACTAATAATAATAGTAATGAATGCAATCAGATCAAAGACACTAACTGTATGAGTCATTTTTGGGGTAAAGTTAGTCATTCCAAAGAGCAGCAGATATATGTAAACTTTAGCCACTGCCAAGGTTTCTCCTTTTTCCCAGCATTTAAAAATTCACCCTTGGGAGTGTGGGTGAGCAATATGATCTGAAAGGTCTCAGCCCTGCCAGTGTTTCCAATTGCACAGGCACTTGTGCTCACATGCTGACGGTTGCAAGGTTAATGGTGTAACTTTGTTCTGTATAATTCAGCTACGTAAATACCTTGTGTGGGTTTTCTGGATCATAGGTGAAACTCCTTTCTGTCCTGAGCGTTCTATGAACTGAATTCACTACCTGTCATTGCCCTCAGTTAGTTGCAACTGAGCCTATATGAAAACTGGAAAATAGTACTAGAAGCCAAAAAAAATGTTTTGCTTATTGTTGAGTTTTTTAGTTGTTTGGAGGGGTTTTTTCTTCATCAGTTGAATGAATCCCAACAAAGTTATTCTACAAAGGAAAAAAAAATTAAAAGAATTAATTACTTATTAAAAGCATTACAATGAGATTTTTGACCTGAAAGAAAAGGCCTGCAGCCAAACAATAGGATTATACAGGTGCAAAACAAGACACAAGAGGGAGCTCACATAATAAATAATAATGATAAGTAAACAGCATTTTAAAAATGGTTAAATACTATGGAGAAAAGGAAATAAATAAATTCTGCAATTCCTATTTGCCGTTACTGTTCTCAATATCTCCACAGTTATTGTTACAGGCTATGGGAACATGCTCACAGACAAGCATGCCTGTGCACCTAACTTTGTCCACAGAACAAAATAGCACTGCCTGGTCGCAAGAGCTTCTTGTCTGGGGGTAGCACAGAATAGGAAGACCAAGCCAGGAGACTACAACAAGACACTCTTTGGAAAGTGACCTGAGCTTAGAGCTGTTCCAGGAATTATTGTCAAATATTCAATATACTTTATTATTTTTAAATGCTTTTAAATATATATGTGTATTTACGTTGCATGAAAATAGTGGTTTATGTTCAAGACATTGTTGCATATAAACATAAAATGAAGGACTTAACACTGGGCCTACAACACCAGTAGTTACATTTATGTGGGATCAGAAGGAGTTGCATTTCAGTGCCTGCAACTTTAGTTCACTCCAGCACCCAGATTTCCTAGTTCTCAAAACTGAGAGAAACTGCTCTTTTGACAAACTTATCTTGATTTTCAAATGTTAGCCTGATCAGTCAAAATGTCTCTGTTCCTAAAGTTCTTATGAAAGTTAGGCAATATGTATCAGTAACTACAGTGGCCTTGATCTGTTGTAAGACACCCACCCCTCCCGGCAGTCAAACGTATTTCCAGAGGGCTGGACCTTGGATCTTCCATCTCTCCTAGGCTACAACTGCATGTCCCAATGTACATATGTCTCACCCTCTCTCCAATAAACCAACAGAAAGATAGAATAGCTGGAGGGCTGCCCTATAAAGCAAGGTCTCTATATTATAACAGCTCTGGACATGCATCATAATTACTGTCTGAAAGAATGTTTGATAGTCATCAACGGGACATTAGTTTTCAGAGGATCCACACACAGTTCTCGAAGATGGACATTATCCTCTGACATCCAGCACCCTTGAACAAGAAAGTGCCTTGGACTGAGTTGTCACTGGGACTGGAAAGGCCCTGGTCCATATGGTGGTGTTGGTGGCCACCACAGATAACTCAGATATCTCCCTCTAGAAGTGCCAAGGGAAGAGACAAGATGTGTATTTCTGTAGAGTCTGTTAGTAGAAATCCACGATTAATCTAGCTGCAAGGAGTGCACATTCTTTCATACTCCAGGACCTGTCTGGTCTTCAGCATCACTACAACACCCACAAGCCTTAGAAAGCCATTGTGTACCCTTTAGCCAAGAGGAGAGCCAATTCTTAAGTTGTGACCTCTGAATCCATTGTATGAATGTATCCACTCACACAAGCAGTTGCTCCATTGCTTTCTTCTGTTCCTATAGTGCAAATGGGCTTTTCCAATCAAGAGTGCCCGTCATGGGGAATTCAATAATGTGTTCAGTTCCTGACAGATGTCTAATGGCCCATTGAGTCGCTCAAAACCAACTGGTGCTACTTATGAGAGTGTATTAACCATATGACCATGGGCTGCTGTTTTTACAATGTGGCATCCCTCAAAGCCCATCCACGTACTTGCATCAGGAGCTCCACAGATGAGAGAGAAGCTAAGGTGTATGTACCGGATCTGACAATAGAGTGTTACCCTTAATGTATAACTTGCTGGAAGGAACATTGTCATTGTAAGGATTCTACTACTACTTAGACTTGTCATATACACAGTAAAAGGGTATAATATCTTCAGTAAGTGAAATAATCAGTTTATGCAAACATGTCTAAGCTCTGTGATCGTTCCTTGTTATAAAACTCCAACATCCAATGCCCACTCTGTAAAGCCACCTTCACCCTGGGTACCCTGAATCTCAAGACTGGCATTCACTCTTCCCACTCGTTGAGTGAAGTGATGAATTCTTCAGCAGAAAGGCAACTTTGTAGCCTGATTCCACAGCTGTGGAATTACAGAAAGCCAGGCCGTGAATCCTGGGCTGGCAGAGACCATTCTCACCCTGTGGTTGAGGCATTTGATCTCTGGAGAGGAAGAAGGACACACTCGGCATGGCACCCTGGCCAGCTGGCTTGGGAGAAGCAATGCTGGCTTTGACTGTGCAAGCAGGTGCTTGCTTCCCCTCCACATCAGATGGGGAGATTTGAAAGAACAGCTGTAAGTGGAACAAGGTTTTAAAAACTGGGGAAATGGAGCCTTTAAAAAAAACCTAAACTTGCCTGCCTTGCATTGGAAACCTGTCATGTTTATAATCTAAATTGAAGTTGTGCTAGTATTCTGTAGTAAAACAATTGCCTACTACCAGAGCCACACATTTCTGAGAAGTGAGAATGAGCCATATGTCTTCCATAAAAACATATTGATAGAGTTCAGCCTGTTCTTTATGCTTTCTTGTAAATATTTTTTTTTGCAGGCCACAGTTAAAATGAGAAATATTTTTGTTTGCCAGAAAGTATTTAAAGTACCATACTCTCCTTCATCTCTACCAGCCTTCACTTGTTATCATTGATACATGGTAAGGTAGCTTTAATTACATTTAGGCTCAAGTACACAGAATTTTTATAATTCAATTGTGTCTATTTAATTTCCAGTATCTAAGCTACCATAATGAAAATGTTACCCAAGGTTTCTTCTTCAACTCCCCCCTTTTAGATCATAATAAAGACAGCTCACCAGAGCAAATAGTTCCTTTGAAATGTTAATCCTTCTTAGATGTGTTTCTTGTTAGATCAGCCGCACTGTTAAAACCTTCATTTTCCCATTAGTTTGAATGCAGAATAACTCTTATTAGCCATATGGACACAAAATAGTTCATTGATGAAGGCAACTTAATTAAAGCCTCATGTTAAGCAATGAATTAACTGTGATATGGGATATAAACCCCACAATTACATAAGTCTGGGTCATTTATCCCTCTGCTACCTAGCACAATCTCTCCTTAAAGGAAGAAAAAAATATAGTTAGGATAATTGCCCCAAGTGCTACCTAAAATCCCTACAAAAGCGTAGAAAAGAAGGTGAATGCAAAAGCCTCCAACTAAGCGGCTTACTGGAACATTATGTTTTGAATGTGTTGATTTATATTAGTCTTTATTTGACAGTTCAGCAATGAAATTCCAACAAGCTAAACTTTTCCTTCAGAAAAGCATGTGAAAGTGTATGTCTTCACTGCCAATCTGGCTCTGTGATTGTTTCCTGGCTTGAGACCCTGGCTTGGCCCAGGTGTGATCAGCCACAGAGTGAGGTTGCATGCTTGGTGCTGTTCCTCCCTCTTTCTCTACCCACGTACCCAGCCCAGCAGACTGCTGCGCTTCAATAAAGCAAGCAGTTCTGTGATTGCTTTTTAATGAATAGTAAGGGAATGTGTATGGTTTCCCTGGGGTGTGGAAAGAATCTTAGGTAGGTCATCAGCATTCAAATATTAAATTACCTGCACAGGTTGTGTAAGGTTAGCAGCCAAGGAAGTAGAGCTGGAACCCCAACCCGAGCCTCCATGTAAATCAGTAGGCACAGAAGAAAAGTTCTACTATGTTCAGGGGAAAAGAATGTGCCTAGGAGGACATGAAGAATAATACCAGGTAAGAACCTTGGTTTGTATGCAGCGAAAGTATGCTTAAGTTTCAGTAGACTTCAGTAAACATAATTTTTTTTTGAAATTCTGCATGCAGTTTCAAAACAGGAGACATCTGAGTCCTTGGTCAATTTTCAGTCCTAGTCTACACTTCAATGAGAGCTCAGCCTCTCTGAAAATATGTCCCTCTTTATTGTTCTTTGATTTAAATATTTTGTACAAGTCTGAACGTGGATATACAACAATTAAGCAGTAAGAGCTGGGCAGATGAAGCATCAGTTTACGTGGACAGCTTCCAGAAGGACAGGAAATTTGTGTTTGTTACTTAACCAGGAACAATAGATTAGTTGCTATTCAGCCAACATTTCCATTGTCTGCTCATCCTTCCTTTCGAACCCTCAGCTGCTGCACTCCTACCTGCTCCCTCCACTGCCTCTGGCACTTGGTGATACTTCTAACAGCAACCAGACAGATTTCCAGATTCCAATAATTGACAGAAGGCAACTTTGCAAATCTGCACTTGGCTAACATGATTAGACCTGCAAATATGCAAATCCTCTGAATGAATTTTGGGTTTATGCAACTGATGTAAATAAAAAAGGATCCTGTTTATGTACTGCCTAATCAGCCGCTGTACAAACTGGATTGCCAGAGATGATTTCATTCACCTCTTTAGAGAAACATATAGAAAAGAGCGGTGCAGGTACCCCCAGGGTGTAATTTTCATGATAATCAAAACACACACACTCTGTACAATAGTTTACAGCCAGAATTGAAGGCAGATACCTAACTCGGGGGAAGGAGGGAAGTGTTCATAGGTGCAAAATATAGTGGAATTTCACCAGGCCACCACAGCTACTGTGCCTCTGGATTGTGGGGGGGCAATAAATCAAATGAACCTTTTCGGGTAGACCAGATAGGAAGTTCTTCCAACACCACTAAGGGTTGTGACTGTATTGTGCACTCATACAAGGAGGAATACGTTGCTCTTGATCTTGTGTTTTGGCTGGGATCAAAGCCTGAAAATTGTATATCCTTGCTATTTGTTTGACTGATGCATTCTCCTACAGAATTTTTTGACATGAGAGCATGCCTCTGATTTGGGAGGACACAGTCCTAAGTAGAGTGCCCCTTGGATAAACTTTTCCTTAAAAACATCCCACAAGTTACCTTGCTTTGCAGCTTATTGCAGTGGAAAACATCCAGTGCTTCATTCAAAAAAACCTCACACAGAGATCAATCAGGTTCCTCTGGTTAATCCCGAATCCCTCGCTTGGCAGTGGATTATAACCTCCCTCACAGAGTAATTTCTAGTTCCACCCAGAGAAAGAAAGGTGGATTCCAGCAGGCAGGGAGCAATCTGCTTGAATTTTCTGCGGGAAGGCCACAATGTTGTGTAGAGGGTATGCTAAGTTATGATCAATGATTTGGGCTTGTGATCATTTTACCTGGGGAAAGAAGAGGTGGACATTGAGTAGATGGAAACTATTTGTGCTTCCCCTGGGGAAGGAACCCGCACAGCTACTACATGTGAAACCCTTGATGAGAAGATAAGGTATTCAAAGAAATCTTTGGGTCAAGGAACTTGAGTGTGCTCTCAATGCTGATAATATAGCTAAATATCACCTGTGTACCTAGAGGCAGTTATGATAACTTGAGCCAAATCTTCATGGGAGAAAAAAGTAAAACTTTTATTTGAAAATCATTATTTTATTAAAATTGGAAAATATTTAAACCACTTGGATTTTTCAATAAAACCTGGAAATTCTGGTATTCTTATGTTTTACTTTTTCCCTACTCCTTTTTCATCTTCTCCAGGTTTTTTTTTTTCCAGTCGTGGAATGAGTAGAGAGGAGAAAAGGCTGGGATGGGATGGAAAAAACCAAATATCTAGAATTCTCAGTTAGGAAGATGACAACAGGCCAGTTGATTCCTTTTAAAAATATTTCTTCTTCCCTGTGTGTCTGCTGTGAAGCTTGGGAAGAAGCTATAGGTTAATGATATTTGATTGCACTCACATATACAGACAAGCATAGCTGAGATTGGAATGAACCCTTGGAGCCTGTATTGTCCTGGGCCCCTGTTCAGAGCACGGTCAGGTAGAGCAGGTTTCTGCAGCCTGGTTTAAAGTGGTCTTTCAGCTCCTTTTGCAAATCCAGGCTCTCAGAGTGTTTATTCTTCCTTTATTGGGTCCTGTAGTCACAGGATCCTCAGTCACAAATAGCTGCTGATTCTTAATAGTGAGGGATAAGTGCAGAGGCCTCTTCATCCTGTTTCACAATCCATGTTATTTTATTTCCAGCATTGCACAAGGAATAGTCTAAACTCTCCAGAGAGCAAGGTCACTCAATGACAAGCAATAAGCTGAAAGTTACCTATCACCAGTACTTTTCCTACAATAAAGCCTGGAAATTCACAGGCAAAACAGCCAGGATACACTCTCAACTGTTTATAACAGTCCATCAAGTGATGTTAAAAGGCAATTTGGTCTAGGACAAGTCTTTTGGTGCCCAGCATGTGGCACACTTTAGAGAATGATGCTCAGTGTCATTTGTGCTGTCCCAAAGCCACCATCAGTGCCAGTGGCACCAGACAACAGTCAGTGAACTAAGGGTTTGCAGCTCAACCTCTGGACTGGATCACAGATTTTGGGTGAAATTTCAACCAACTATTTCCTTTAGCTTCCAAAGTGTCTGAAGTCAGAGATGACTGTCCACATGGGTCTGTCCAGTACCTAGTTCATCATTTTTTTCCTGGAATGACCACAATACCTATAAAGTCATGAGACTGAGTCATAGTACAAAGGAAACTGAGCTGCCACAACTTTAGCTAATCTGTTTGTATTTCAATTACTTTAGTTGTCAAGGCCAACAATTATACAATTGCTGTACCTTTAATACAGCTTCCATTTTAATATAGAATTATTTTTTCTCTTCTTGAGTCTCCAGAGCAAAATACGATTTTTAAATACCTCAAAATTATTATTAAAACTTAGCACACATTCCCTCTGAGAGGATCTTAGCCATTTCTAAAGCCAAACCTTCAGTTCTGAGCTGTGTTAACTCTACTGTTCTTTTGTTAGTTGAAATGGGATATTTTAAAATTTCCCTAATTTATATTTTAATGTACTTTCTAGGCACACTGGTCATTCTTTCAAAAGAGCATAAAGTAGTTATTGTTAATACATACATGCTGTGTAACAGCAAATGTTTCTGGAGTACTGAGCATTCTGTAATGACATTAAATGAAGGGAAAAAAAGGAGATGAAGTAATACTGATTTCTATGACAGCCTCTGTCTGCAGGACAAGGATTTAATTCAGAATTAAGCCACATTAGTGTTAAAGAAGCCATTACTCACTTGCAAATTTTTCCCCCTCAAAAACCATTTCATTGCTCAGTGCAATAAGAAGGTACATTTATCCACAAACATTTGAAGACTGATGCTTTATTTTGGCTTTGAATGTTTCTTTAATGAAATCTGGATGCCTAAAAATACCCACTAATATGGTTAGCCATTTTGATTTTGTGTTAACAGAGCAGTTATTCTGTTGTCATTTGTCATTGACTTAGCTTTGATATGCAACCCCTTTAAAAAGAAAAACATAGATCAGGTA
This sequence comes from Piaya cayana, assembly GCA_013389865.1. NCBI lineage: Eukaryota > Metazoa > Chordata > Aves > Cuculiformes > Coccyzidae > Piaya > Piaya cayana. Next base: position 216,653 of record WAAB01009851.1, on the reverse strand, counting down.
TCAACACAGATACAAATGGAATTTTTACTGTTTATAAATGGATGTGTCTTTGTGTAGATTTTTTGTCCTTTGTTAACAGGCACAGATTTACTTATGTTTTGCATTAGCTACGGAAAACTTCCCTTGAGCTTTATCAAACTGTCTTGTTCTAAGAATGCATAAAACATCTTTCTTCCAAGTTTAGGATATACTTGGTTGTCTTTTAAAAGTTATGGTGTAAATTTGCTGAGGGACATTTTAGTCCAGCAATACTGAGAGTACAGCAAAACTATTTCTAGGATAAATGGTACTTCTGGTCTCTAAGGAGCTTCTACAGCCGCCAAAAATCCCTGGGACATATGCACAACCCCTTTTCCCAGGCTGGGAAGTAATGTGGGTATGTGTTGATAAAAGAGAAGATTAATATTATACCGTCTAAATATTGCCTGACACTAGCTGAATCTCTCCTATTCATGTCTGTGTTGGGTGTTACTGTGAGGTGAAGCCACCAGAACAAGAACTCGGATGTAGGTACCAAATAGACTCAGCAGGCACTTTCTGAGTTAAAAAGGGGGAAATTTTGCATGCTGAGCTTCTTCCTTTTGCCCGCGCCCAGAGTGGGGTCACACCTGTCTATCAGGAAAAAATCTGAAAAGAAGAAAGCTGGAAGAGAAAAAAGGTGCAAGAGAAGAAAGCTGCAGGGCTTTTCCCAGAGGAGCCAACCAGGCTGATGGAGGGTGGCTGCTGCCCTCAGCTCACCTCCCAGCTGCCTGAGAGCTCTTGCACAAGTGCATTTTGCTATCACCATCCTCATTCTGCTATTTCATTCATAGGCCCTGATTATTTAAACAACTGAAACCAAAAGAATTTGTTTCCTTGACTGTGTGTTCTCCTGCGTAAAAAATAAGCCAACAAGAGGTTTCCAAGAAAAAGGTTAATGTAGTTCCAAGTGATTGGTATCTTGCTTTAGACCTGGGGCTTCTGCCACCCTTGCTCCCTCTCCTTCTGGCACCAACCAATAGTCTAAATCTCACCAACAAGACAGAAAGTTTCAGCTCCATCCCAGCCTTGTAGCAGGTAATCTGACCTCTCAAGAATGTCAGAGACTGAGGTCTTCTGTGATCTTTGGATGTTTAGCACTTGAAAATGAGCTCCAAGCTGCTTTTGAGAATCTGGTTATCTATATGGGTGTGTGAGAAATGCCCTAAGATAGGAAAGATGAGTCATACACAGGATCCTATTTTAATTAGAACAAATGCTGCTGGAACTGCCACTTTAACCCTGACTTGTCCACCTCTTAAAGCTCATCCCCTTCATTAAAGCTTGTTGCCATCCCTGGCCTTGAGAGGATCTTTTGTCACATCCTTTCCTTATATACCATTGACTTTTTGTTTCTTACTGCTTACTTCTGAGAAATTCTTTCTGTTTCTTAAGGGTTATTTGGCCCTTTTGTAGCGAGGCACTGTGCTCTCTCTGTTGACATGAGCCCTGCAGAGAATTATCACTTGGACGTACCCATTGGTGCCAAATGCAGATAATACCATCTTTTCAGACCGAACCTTGCCTGTAGGAGTGTTCTTAGTATGATTTTCACAGTTGTAACTGCACTTAATCTTAAACTTGGCACACCCTTCCTTGTTCTGCATTGTTTTTAATGACTCTTTCAGGGTGGGAGAATCCTAAGGGTTTTGCAGCATTGCATTCACCCGATTGATTCTTGCCAGGCTGGAGTTGTTAACCAAGGTCCAGCTTAATAGTGACCCTACCACTTATATTACAGTGCAGGAAGTTATCTGTCTTTTTCGGCTGAGCAACATTAAGAGAAGGAGGAAGCATTTTTTTCCTGAGCAAGCAGGAGGGACCATGTAGCAAAATGGTCAGTAAATATGTAGCAGCCATTTACAGGGTTTATTTTTAATCCAGGATCTATGTTGAGAGAATGACATGAAGGAGGGAAATCAATGAGGCTGTTGCAAAGCAAGCTTGAAATGAAAAGGAAGTTAGGGAAGAAATGGTAAATAACACACAGGACTGATTGGTTTGGGGCAGTTAGGGCCTTGGGTTTAAAGTGCACACGGTTGCACCTAACCCTTAGTGTGTGTGATGTGCAAAATGCATGTGCAAAGCCTGCAGACACCAGGTAAGAGACTGTTCTTGCCTTTCCTAGCAATGATTTCCTTGGCAAGAGCCAATCTGTTCTTTGGAGATGCTCAGCAGTGTGCAAGACACTGTGCTTAGTCCACTTGTGAGTTCTAGTCTCTTTCCACTAGCACAGAGCATATTTACTTGACATGAGTTAGGGAGAGCAAGGGAAAAGTAGCTGTAGAGGTGACATTTCTGCTCGGTCACAAAGTTAGGACACAGACTAAGCATCATATATAATTTGTGCCGGCCTGGGTTTCAGGTTAGATCAACCATAAAACACGTCTTTTAAATTTAGAGGTGGTGAGCATGCTGTGTGACCCCAACATGGACATGCTCCCCAATAGCTCTAGAGGAGGTGAAGCAAATACTACATTTGCAAATTTGTTCATTACTACCCCCACCAAGAAACAAAATGATCAAAAGTTAAGTGAGATCCAGGCAAACTGTATCTGCCATTTTGTTTAAGCTCATCTCCCTTGGACGTTTCTGGGGAAACGCAGAGGGAGTTTCACTCAGTTTGTCCTTATTACAGGTCTGCTACAGAGAGGTAGGACAGAACATTTTCTGTAGCAGATAGACATAGACATCTCCAGCCTGTTAGTACAAGAGCAAAAGGAAGTACGAAATAAAGTGCAGCAAATGCATGCTTCCTTGGGTTTGGGGATTCCTGCTAAACCTGAACAGTGTTTGGAGATTAATGTTCTTTGAATAACAGTGTGGCTTGTGGAAGATGTCTTAAAAGGGAGCCAGGAGAGTTGCTCTCTGGTTGTACTTTCCTGTGGATTTTCTGTGTGTTGTTAAGCAAATTCTAAGTCTGCAACTCTCACATGCTATTTCCATTGGGAAGTTTTCTGATTAAGTTTGTGAGTTTCTTGGACAAAACAATGGTTCCTAAAAGGCAGTAGGCACCAAAAGCAATCTCTATCTCAGAGCACCCATAATTCAGACTGCTGTAACTCTACTTTCTTTCTTTTCTTTGTATCCTAACTGCCTATAGATGTTAAGACACATATGCAGCCTAAAAGTGGATGCTGCTGGGTCAGCTTATGAGAATCACCCTTCAGAACACAGTAAGTTACTTTCTTTGCTTGTTTTGTTTTCCTTGATCCAATGATCCCTGCTATCCACGCATAGTGCTCATCTTGTTATTTCTCCATCCTGCATTACAATTCTGATCCTGCATTGTGATGTTTCTCAAAGTATGCCACTTGGGCTGGGTCACTTGCACATGCAGGATGGGTTGTGTTTCCAACGCTACTTCACCTTATATGTGGATGATTGATTCTGAATGCTTGGATGGACATGAGACCAGGAGANACAAGATACAGCATGTTCAGGGTGCTCTACGTACCAAGCCCAGGTCCTGGAGCTTCCAGAACTGAAATGCAGACTGTCCTAAGCATCAGTTCGAGCCATATATCAACTATCAGGCTGAATCAATGTTGAACACAGAGTAAATCCGAGCAAAACACTATTCACATGCATGGGTGTCACATGGGTCACATTCACATGGACTCCAACCAAACCGGATACTGGGACTCGTATTTGTTTTAGGGCTCTCCACTCTGGGATTTGAATCTGTTTTCATCTGCTTGTAATATAAGGTACCTGGCAAGTGGACTGCAAATGACCCACACTCCAATTACTCTGCATCAGCATAATCCTCTCCTTATAAGCGGTTGACTTATGCCGACCAAGCAAGAGCCAAAGTATACATATTTTCTTAATAAATTCTCCAACTTTTCTTGAGCCTGAGCTAAACCGTCTTATCTAATATCAAGTAATTTAGGCATTTTTAACATTCTAAAGACAACTTAATCCTTTTATAGGGAAATTCAGAAAACGGACTTAGAATGACATTTTAACAATGTCTGTGGTATGTTAAGCCCATGAAAAATTCTAACAGAGGGTTCAAGCATTTTTGGCTAAAATACTTCTGTGATCTTAAAACATAAGGAAATACAAATATCATACCAAATTTCTAGCTGCTTGTCAATACTGTAAAATGATGCATATACTACCAAGACAAGTAGCTTTTTTTCCTATTAACTTCAGTTCTTGCACTTGATTTTAGTAACATGGCACATTATGACTCTTAATTTGACTTCGTCTTAGAATTGCATCTATTTCCCTCCTTTTTGCTCCCTACTTTTCCCAGGTAAGTTTTGCTGCCAAGTGGCACTTGATTTATATCTGGTTTTAGACTCTATTTCCACAGTTTTTCTGTTTGTTTTTTTTTCAGAGTGTGGCATTTTCAATGCATGCCAAACATAAAGGACAGTCTTCAAGTTCTCTACTCACAGAGAAGAAATAATATTTGAAGTTGAAACATTGATGTGTCCAATACATTCTGCAGAAGTTAAAAACCTATCCTTGAGATTTCCTTTTGTTAAGGCTTTATTGTCTCTGTTGGAGGTGGCGTAAGGAACATCAGGAAAGTTTCCTCATTTTCTGTTACTATTTTTGCTCAGTGTCTAAAGGAGCAGGGAGTTTATTAAACAAAGCATGTACCTCTTCGGACTGGCAAATTTATCTGCAGGGCTGACACACAAGCCACTCTGTATCATGTAGTTTGACAGCCAAGAAGTCCTGACGGTTAGTAAATCCACTGATTGATCCAACTTTTCTGTATATCTGCTGCTTAAACATCCACTGAGGTGCATCTATTGCCTGGGCCTGGGAACAACTGCTGTGTTATCAGAAAGTTGATCCTATTCCTGCAAACCCTCAAGCACCCACTTGCTAATTACCCACACATAGAACACCAAGAACGCATGCCCCAGAGCTTGCTACGCTTGGGTCTCTGTTTGCTTTTTCCAAGCTCAGTTTGCATTCTAGTCTTTCAATGAAGGGAGTGCCCTCATGGAGGAATGCAAACCTAAACCTTTAGCTCCATTCAACCTAAATACAATTTGAGACACGTTGAGCTATTTGAGATGGCCTCATGCCTAGAATAGGTCTGGTAGGAGACCTGTGTCCTTCTGAGACACCCGAGTGTATCTTGCATGGTTGCAGGGGACTGCCTAGGGTAACAGAATGGAGTCCTCCAGAGTGCACCTTGAAAGCAAAAACAATGCAAGCTGGCTGTAAACACTGGATGAAAATGGAAAATGGAGCTAATTCGTGTTTGGGAACAAGCAGCCATTAGTCAATAGGCCTCAAACACGGTCATAGAATCAGAGAATCATAGAATAGTTAGGGTTGGAAGGGACATTAAAGACCATCTAGTTCCAACTCCTCTGCCATGGGCAGGGACATGCTACTAGATCAGGTTACCCAAGGCCCCATCCAACCTGGCCTTGGACACCTCCAGGGATGGGGCATCAACACTTTCCGTTCGCAACCTGTTCCAGTGTCTCACCACTCTCATGGTGAAGAAATTCTTTGTAATGTCTAGTCTAAATCCTCCGTTCTCCAGTCCATGGTGCTGTTTGGCAACAGACCTGATGTTGTCCTCAAAAACACCCGCTCTGCCTTTGGGTCACGGCAATCTGCAATTGTAGCCTCACCAAAGCCAAAGGATCTGCTTTGGCACATAGTGGAAGCCTAAATGATCATGACTGGGGCTTTACACTCTATTAATAGTTTAATGTATCATCCTCATCCTCAAAGACATGAAGTTTGAAAGAAATGTTACGTTTAGAGCTACAGAGAAAAAGTCCCAACCTCTATTCCCAGCTCAGGCAGACCCTTTCTGCAAAAGCTGCAGCAGAAGTAACTGTATTTATTCCTCTTTCCATCTGTTGAAAGCATAGCTCACACTTTCCAGTGCTGAGAGAAAGCTGTGGAGAAAAAAAATCCTTTCATGATGGAGTGGGATCAGATACTGTGGGGAAGAGGCTAAATAACTTGTGGGGGAAAAAAACCTGATGACTTGTTCTCAGATTTATGTCTTTCCCAGAGACGTTTCCTTGGATTCCCATTCCTGACTTCTACAATCAACACATGACTTCTGGTTTATGGTATCATATTTTTTTTTATTTTTAAAGCAAGCAGATAGATAGGATATTCCTGGTTCACAGTTGCAGAAGGGGCAAGTGCATGTCTTTTAACACCTTCTACATCACCCACAGGAAAATGGTAAGAAAACAACATACAGCAACCCTTCTGCCCAGTGCTGAAACAGCCTGCAGCAATGTACAGAACAGAAAACTATCTTTACTTAGGTTTCTTTTATAAACTGCCTTTGGTTTATAAATGATCCCTGCTTTGCCATTAAACATACTGGGAAAGTTTAAAATGTAAATTCATCTCCCAGTCACTAAAATTTTGAAGGAGGGACAGAAAAATGTGGAGTTATCTATTGTGACCTTTGATGATTAGCAGTGAAAAGCATTTGATCTTCACCTGACAGTAGCAGAACAGTCCGAGCTACTTAAAAAAAGGAAAAATTGCAAAGCTTTCATTCCCTTATGGTTCTCTTGAAGATTAGCAGCAGTGAACAGCAATTTCTATTTGTTTTTACAATAATATCCTGTTTTGTAATCCACAGGAAAAGGAGTATGAAAGTAGCAACCTTGGCAGGGAGTAAGGGCCAAGGGACTGTTTTCTGAAATCTCAAAGCTCAGGAACACAAAGGCTTGGAGGAATTTCCAAGTACAGCGAATGCCAAATGGTAAAGAAACTGTCATGACAATGAGAGAGAGAAATGATTTATTCATGCTGTTAATAAATTCTTCCAGGGTCATTTTTTTCTTCTTCAGTGGTCAATTGACAGGCAGCTACTCCTAAATGCTTTTAAGTAAGTACCTACTGCATGTTTAAGCGTTGTTAATGTTGGGCTTTTTCCAAAGATGAAACAACAGAATATAATAATAATATAAATTGGGACAGTATAATTTAAAACCGAACAAATGAACAGCTGAAAAAATCCACAGAACACAGAGAGCCAAGCAAATAATTGTATTATTAAAGGGACCAAAGCACATTTCTCTTCACTGCTTACCTGGCAAGCATATCAGGTTGTGTTTTTCCCAATGGAAAATAATGACTGGTTAACCCATCTTTGCAATTACAGTCCAAAGACTTAAAAGACAAGTGTGTTAGAACCAGAGAAGATATTGAAAGGAAGACCATGTCTACTACAGCACTGTTTCAAACAGCCTTAGACTAGAATAAATATTGACACAGTAAGGAAAAAATACACAACAATAGCAATTGTTCAAAATGAGCACAAGCTGGAAGCTAACAGATCCACAGTGACCTGAATAAAACTGGACAGGGACCAAGGCTCAAAATTTAAAGTTAGTTCTGGAATTTAACTTCCACTGATTTCAGTAAAAACTAGATGTGGAAATACCTTTATAATTCTTCATCTGATTTGCTAACTGTCATTATTTTCAACCCATTTTCCAAACACAACACCTTCCCTCTATGGCAAGGAAAACCAGAATATTGTGAAGAACATGAGTCCTGATACAAATGGTTCGCAGTTTCCCTCTTGTCAGCCATAAGACTATTCTAGGTCTGCTTTCAAGTCTTCATCCTGCCTTTGTTCTCTTTTTGAGTTCATTACTCCTAATTATACACTTCATGCTATTATGAAGTGTCTAATAGTTCTCCCTCTTCTGTCTTAACATCTTTTCTATTTAATTCTATTTGCATCATCCCATCCCATCCCATCTTCTAATGCTTCTCGCTGACCATTAGTTTGCCACATCATTTGGGTCAAAACTCATCACTGAATAGAATCACCAGGGTGGAAAAGACCTCTTGGATCATCAAGTCTACCACAGGCATGCAGCCTGTAATAATACATTTTTTTTTTTACCAGTTAAAAGTGTGTTCTTATATGCTGGTTCAATTTTTCAGCAAATACTTTAATTTTTATTGCAAATTCCCAACTCAAAGTCTAGATGGTTTTCTCCAGATAATGTCTCCAGCTCTTTCCATTTTCATCAGTTCAATAACATACTTAAAATATTTTTGGAAATTATTTCAGCCACTTTTCTTTGAAATTAAGGTTTCTGACAGAAAATCCAAGGGAAAAAAAAACATGGTCAATTTCTTTAATCTTCATTCATGTAAACACTAATTGAAATCAATAAGCTTGAATATCTTCTCACACCTATATTTCCTTGATGTATTTTTAATGGACTCCATTGGAGATATTCATAATTTACATATTGATATTCAATGGGAGGATCTGGTGAATTTGCCTTGGAATCGATCCAGCAAAACCCACAATACCTGTCTAGTTGCTTAGAGTAAGAGATAAGAAAATATAAGGTTAAAAAAATTGCTGATATAATTTCACTACCATATTAGCAATCTGGGCCTAATAATACAGAAATAAGTGAACTTTCAAAACAACACCAATTTCTAAAGTAAGAATACCAGAATACCATGGAAGAATGTATTTAAACACTGTACTATTTTTCTAACACCTTCAAGGGTTTTACTGCACTGAAACAATATTTTCATATTAAAAGTTTCAAAATTCTATGGCAGTTTTTGCATTCTGCAGATAATAGGCATCATCATGGTTTCTGATCAACTGCTATTGGCCAGAGTGCTCAGATTATTCATCAATGTCCTCCTTGAGCAGTGAGGTCATTTTAATTGTGCTGATTTAATTAGAGAGAAGAGAAGAAAGAGTTTCAAACCACTTTGATATTTTACTGTAAAGCCAAAATGTAAATGCAGATTTGCTAAATGCTTTGGTAACTGCTAAAAGCAAAGATTTAAGATTGATGGCATCACCAAAAATGCCTCCTTTACAGCTCAGAGAGACAGCTCCAGCTATCTTAACATGTCTATATTCTTGTAAAAAACTGCATTTCAAAGTGAAGCTTCCAGAGTCAAGAAACCTTTTGACTTCCTTTTCCAGATTTTTTTACTGATTAAGTTCTTTAAGTGATTTTCTTGAAGTAGCTCTAAAGTCTCACTTTCAGAGATGATTGGGACATGTAAGTATCTGTTAAGGGCTTATCTACACGCTAACATTGTGTAAATGTATAAACCAGCGTACGCCCAATTTTGCATGTAGTTACAATGCTGCCAGTTCAGTTTTACCTAGGAAGGAAAACAAGCCAGAGATAACATTTTCAGACCTGTACAAATTTACTTGCTCTGTAGGATGGACTTCGCTGACTAGAAAACAAAATTAAGGTTTCCTAGATATCACTGTAACAAAACCGTGTGTAGAAAATAAATCCATCCCACTGGAAATGGTTTTTGAAAATGGAACTCAGAAGCCAAAAGATAGGCATCACCAGATGGCATTCCCAGAGGTGCTTTAATGAGTACCCAGTAGTGACCCACTAAATGTCTTTCATTACAGAGGGTGCACTCCAAAATTAAGATTGCAATGCAAAGGAAAGCACATGAAAAGCAAAAGTATTCACTAAAAAAAAAAGTGGATTGAAGAACTCCCTCTGTCACAATGGATAAAGATGCTAATTTTTTTCCCTGAAACTGCCTGTCATGTTCTTGTCTAATGCGGTGCATATGACAGAGATGAGGTGAGAAAAACACCCGGTTGCAGCAGTGGTGACATTTTAACAAAGCTGCATTGTAATGGGTTAGCCAGGGTGGCTTCTTATCTTTCGCATTCTACATTCCTGGTTCAAACAAGTAGTTAACACACATTGAAATTAAGGTTCCTGATAGTTCACCTCTGCCTTCCTGAACTGGTTTATCCTCCTTGCTTCTTCTGCCTCCTTGCAGGTGTAGAAAAGCTAAAATCTATGAAGACCAGGCACTGGAAACAAAGCTACAAGTAAGCTTTGACCAAGGAAAATTTTCTTAACACATAGTAATATACCAAGGAATGCAGCAAGTTCAAATGACAAGTGGAGAGACAAAAAAATTAAGTAAATGGGAATTACAGAATACGACGGGAAACCCTACAGCTTAGGAATCTTTTGTAGCCCTGACTACAAACACAACAACTAGGGAAAACAGTCTAGTTATGCTTCTGTGGTTGTGATGCATCAGGATGGTATTTTCTAGGACAGCTAATCTATGGGGTGATTTTCCTAGCACAGCACCCAACCCCTGCATGGGCCTTCAATCTGGCTATGACCAACAGATATTCAGCAGGGAGCGTGGCTAACACCATCTGGCTCTCGTGTTTTGGAAGATGATAGCAGCTATGTGATTTTGAGCTCTGAGTAACAATCTTTACAAGTGTTCAGGTCCGATGCTACTTAGCAAATTGTCCTGCCGTCATCTGTCCTGGACGTAGATGCCAGAAGTGTGAGGAAAACTACCTCAGGGTAACAGTTGCAAGGAAAATACGAACTACAAAACTTCAGCCAAGACTACTGTCAATACTGGACTTACAAGTTAATAGTGATAAACATTTTATTAAGCAATGGAAGTTGTGACAGTTATTTCATTGGGGCCACAGTTGTTCAATATTTCTTGAAAACTCATAATATTTATACAATACAAAAAAAATAATTTATGTACTTTCTGCTAGACTCTTGCATTTGAAAATGTGGGGCTAGGTATTCACAACAAGTCACAAGGAGAGGTCTGTATGGACAAGAAGCAGGACCAGGGATCATGTGTTTCATAATGGGAAATAGCCTAAAAAAACCTCCTTCCAACTTTAAATATTATTGTTTTCTTAAATTAACTCTGGGAGATTTTAATCTAGATCTTGGATCTCTGCCAGGGAACACACACCGCTCCCTATATCCCTGAGAACATTGTGGAGTACTGTACAGTAAGCTGGAGTAATAATGAAATAGCAACAAGTTAACTCTATCGCTTCTTCATAAAGCCTTCTTCTCTACTGTTACTCTTCTTTTAACTCATTATAGTTTCCCAATTAGCACCCTGTGCAGGGGGACCTAATTCCTATGTCATCTTTTGTGGGTTTTTTACAGAGGTCACAGTTTAGTGAAAATAAAAGGAAGACAATATACCAGATCACTTCCTACAGTTCAAAGAGGTAACTCTTCAATAATACTGATTAACAAGTCAGTTAACAGGCTGGATCACGGAAGGGTACTTAGAATGCCTCGAGATGGTGGCTGAGTCTAAGGGAAGGAGGCAGGGATTTATGGTGACTGGAAATCTCTGAGAGCACTTTGAGCTGGAATTCAAGGAAGTCACAGAGAAAGGTTGGGCAAACACAAGACAAGTGAAATGCAAACAGGGTGCTCTTCAGGGTATTCCCTTCCATTGCACAAAAAGCATACTTGTGCTAGCTTTTGGTCCTACCTAATAAAAGCAAATGGTGATGTTACTCATTGCTTATAGATCACTGTCTCTAGTCCTTGTCAGGTAAAATTGTTCTGATGAACCCCATTGGATATAACCTGAATAGAGGAGAGAAGGTGGAGCATGGAGTTTTGCCAGAGTGCTGTGGAGATATGTCTGGGTTAGTTTCCAGTGAATCCTCACAGCCATCTGGGGGAAGGGGGAGGAATACCCTCACTTCTTAATCAACCTATCTGCGTTTTAGAAGGGAAATGGTTTTCAGTAAGATGCACTGTGCATATCTGGCACTTGGCCTCTTGTTACTGCCAGCTGTCACTCTGATAATGTGTTATAAATGATGGCACACCAAGCAGACGGGGCTGCAAGCCCATGTGATTGTATTGCATTATCAAAGTGACAACCAGAAAGAACGAGAGCTCTGGCTGCTGAATTGGTCCATAAGTAGAATTTGTGTTGTTGATCTTATTATTTATGTACAAAAATAAGGTTTAAACATTTTTAATATTTTCCCAGCAGGAGTCAGGGTATTGTTAGGACTTCAGTACACAGCTAAGTGGTGTAAAGCACAACATAAAACTTGTTTAACATTCTGTCTTCGTAGTCTAAACCAGGCAAAAAAAAAAAAAGGTTATCAATCAAACTAATTCAAGTACATATTTCTAATTTCACATCTCTAAGCACAGGTATTTTAAGTTATGTAAACTGATATCGCTCCCTCAAGAGATCTGTGCCTACTTTACCAGGTGCCATGGAGATAACTCCAGCGATGTATACATGCGATAAAAAACCTATTTGGCAGGCAGAGTAAGGAGATTCAGCAGAAGCAATGCAGATATAACCATAGGTATCCATGAGTGGAACATGTTGGTGAAATCTGCTGCAGAATCTGAGTTGGGGTCCTTGGACCAGTACCGATATCCAGGAGATACTATCACCTTCCAGCTCCATAGCCGGCTCTGTGACTCTGTTCTTCCACTATTAGTTTGATTGTTCAGGAACATGAGTATGGATGGATGAGAGGAGGGCTTCCTCAAGCATAAAGTGACTCAGCATGAGCTGAAGACTCAACTCAATCCTTGTCTGTAAGCCTCTTCAGGGCCTTATTACTCCCAGAAAGTCAAAGAAAAAACTGTGTTAAAGGTAAAAGGAGTCGGTCATAATTGCACACTTGCTAATTCTTGGCTTCATCTGCATTTGGAAAATAAAGTAATAAAATGCTAAAGGAAAGGCTGTTCTTAGAATTTGCTTGTTTGGTCTATGATGACCTTCTATAGCAGAAAGGCTTTTCTAGCCCTGTACAAAGTCTACACATTGTTACCCTAAATCTTGGCAACTTTCGCTGATTCTGAGTGTTTCACAAGATAAAGCAGTTGCTTTTCCTGGGAGGTATCTACAAGCACCAAAAATATGTGGCTTGTACACAGTACACAATAACTCCTTCCACAGTAAACATTACTGGGTAAAGCTCAAAAGCAAACTTAGAGACAAACTTAGAGGCCTTTGTTGTATTGGTCCATAACTCCTATGATATGCACAGGGTTTGTCCTACCGATAAGGGGTGCTGGAGAAGGGCAGGTAACAGGTTAAAAGTGCAGGAGGAAAAGGTGCTCTAATCCTACCCAGAAGTGGACCAATGGTGTGAAGACTCCTATGGGAAACACCAGATCCCACTGCAGAGGCCCAGTGGAAAAAAATGGGAAGTATGAGTCATATATTTGCCACAGATTAGTGCCATGAATCTATTCAACACAATCTTTCAATAGAAATTTCTGCAAGATCAGATGACAAATTTTCATGAATTAGCACTGCTCATGCCTTTTGAGGAGATCACTCTAATAAAGACAGCTGGAAACAATGTTTCAAATAAATTAATGCTAAAAGTATTAAAAATGTAAATATCAAGAGATACAGGCATGTCACTTAATATAATTATACCTAAAGGGACACTTCTACTGAGGAAAACATAAATAAATGGTTAAGTGTCTGTAAGAAAATCCCACAGAAGTAAAGTTATTCAATGAGTAAATACACCCTGCTCCATACCTCTATGTGACAGTGTTGCTTTCAGGCAGTGCATTCATATTTTACTAGTTACTAGATTTGTACTGGGTGATTTACTTTGCTCTTAAAGGCTTGCTTAGGAACACAGTTTAATCATTGAATTAAAATAGATTTAGATATCTTTAGGGCCAGAAGGGGAACTGATCATTATCTTGTGTTATATAGCAACTATAAGAAGTTACCTGTTTTCAAAGTGAGAGGACTGATGCTTTGTTACATAATGCATATGAATTCTGCTTAAACCACAGTCAAGGAGGGGAAATTGGATGGATGGATGCAGGGTTGGTGCTGATTCATGGTAATGACCACAAGAGAAAGTCAATTATTAGTCATGGCTAGCACTGCCAGGAGTGCAGTTAGAGGAAGCCAATAATCTTCGTGTCTAGCTGTCATTGGCTTTTTTAAGAAATCTTGCACTTGTTTTAGAGAATCATGATGGGCTGAGTTCACTGGGACTTAAAAGATTCATTGATTCCAGTGGACTTTCTCATTGAGTGATGTGCAAATAATACCATAGCTAAACAGAAATAAGGACAATATCGTTGATGGGGGATCAGCAATCACCCTTTGATTTTTGACCAGAGCGAGTGTATTAAACCAGGATGTGTATGCCTGAGTCTGGGCTTGAAGGAGGCCTCTCAGTTCTGTGTTCTCACACTTCAGGTCCAAAATGATTGTTCACTGCAGGATCTCAGTAGCTATCCCACCTACTTCAGAAAGATGTTACTGGCTCAGCATCCAGTATTTAAGGTCCCCTTCCCTTAAGCTGAACCTTAGCATCTACTCACATCACAACTATACCTATACAGATGTAAAAGATATGAGCTATACATATAAAACTCAAATAAGAAAATTGCTTCACTCCCTCCTGCTTCCTACACTTCTACTTATCTAGTGAGAAAAACTCGTGACAAAGCTATTACTCTATATTTCAGCATTAGTAATGAATGATCTAGCTGTTGCTTTTAATTTAACATAGGTTTTTACTCGCCCTGCCTCCCACCCCTCCTCGTAAAGGCCAGAAGACACTGCTTTTCTGTTTTTATCACATGAGCTGCCCCTCCTGCACAGCACCTCATGAGAGTGCTTAAGACCATTTTTGCCTGCAATCTCGATTCCCATTTCTAGTAATTCATTAAAAACCCAAATTACAGAGGTTAATTGACGGCTACTGCTACAGAAAGACTGATACAGGTTAGCAGTGTGGTTTGTTAAGAATTCCTCTTCTTCTGCCCATGCCCTGCCCATCCAAAAATCCTCTTTGGGGAGAACCATTTGGTATCCATTTAAAAGCGTAAGAGTTATTTTCTAACTTTAAAATTAGAAACAACAAAGAGGGAACACAGAAGAAAAAAGCTCACAGGAAACAGGCAAAGGATTGTGTTTTATAGCAGGTTTTTACACAATCTTAGAATCATAGAATTATAGAATCACCAGGTTGGAAGAGATTCACCGGATCATAGAGTCCAACCATTCCTATCAAACACTAAACCAGGTCCCTCAGGACCTCATCTACTCGTGCCTTAAACACCTCCAGTGAAGGTGAATCAACCACCTCCCTGGGCAGCCTCTGCCAGTGCCCAATGACCCTTTCTGTGAAAAACTTCCTCCTGATGTCTAGCCTAAATCTCCCCTGGGCCATTCCCTCTTGTCCTGTCCCCTGTCACTTGGGAGAAGAGGCCAGCTCCCTCCTCTCCACAACCTCCTTTCAGGTATACAGAGCAATGAACAAGTCTTTGATGGTGACCGAGAGCTTTAGTTGCTACAGTAGTACAAGTGGCAACAATATGCATTGGCTGACTTAAGCTGTAACCATGCATGTCTTCTAGGTGAAAACAGGGGAAAATTAGCTGTTTAGTAAGTATTCCTGGAAGCATTTGTCAAGACGTTTTTTCTCTAGCCAACCTATTCCTCAAATCAAAGTGACAAATACATATCTCTATAAATACAGTATAATTAAGCAAAACGTCTTCCCCCCACTTACACTACCCAAGATATGCATCAGGGTTCATAAATAAGAAGATTAACCTTTGTACAGAGTGATTCTGCAACCTAAAAAGGCAATGCAGGCTTTGGGTTTAGTTCTGTAACATACTGATGCTTCTGCTGTTCCTAGTTCTTGATGAGAGGTGGTGTATATTAAATTCAATTACCATGGACTTTGCATCCAGCTAAGGCATTCTACTATGACACCAGTTATAATTGTTCTTAATACACCCAACAAAGCAGTCTTCTTTCATTCCTTCCAGCATTTTCTTGCTGAATCATTTCATGCAAGCATTCATGATTTCAAGCAAGAATCATTTCATGATGCAGCTCAGCATCAGCATTACACAGCAAGGTAAGCATTTGTAGATCCCACATGTTTTGACAAAATGCTAACTCCTGTCTTTGGGAATGGGTGGCTGGAAAAAAAAAAAACTCCATATAAAGTTGCTTAAAATGGGAATCTGAAAAAAAAGATAAAAATTCTATTTGATGTTTAATCCTCGTCATCAACAACAAAGCCTATAGCTCAGGAAATAAAGGTGTATTGGTAAAAATACATACTCCTTTTTCTCATTTTCTATGTAGCATACTCCTTGTTATATCCAAGAAACATCTGAAAGCACCATGTATTTCAGCTTCTTCAGACTTGTACTCTAATGCATAGCCTGAACAGTGACCTCCTGTTCTTTTGTGTCATTGCATCAGCACATCTGATTATCAAACACAACATCATTCTGAAACTTATTCTGCCTTAGCCTGGCTGATCACATTTTGCATTAGGCTGTAAATTGGAGGAAGTCAAGGAATATCCCTAAACAATTTGCCCCAAGTGGGTTAGCAGAATAACTTCAAACAGAGCTGAGACCTTCTCCCTGTCTAATCCTTTAGGCACTGGACTGAACAGACTTGTCTACATGTTGGGTGACTCAACAGCACTGCCTTGTGCTGTGTAGACAAGCCAACTATGTGCAAGGAGCTGCAGCAGGGACTGGAGAGCAGCATGAAGAGTTTGCTCTCCTTACTGCATTTGCAATCTCCACCCCCTGCTTCAGCTCCTGAGTGTACCTTCTCATGATGTAGCAGTTCTGGGTTTACACCTTTCTTCTGTTATCCTTCCTTTCTTCTGTTGCCCTTAGAGACATATTTGATATCAAAATGTCACAGTAAAGACACTCCCTGAATTTGGGGTGAGATATAAGTACCAAATGAAACTAGAGTGCATGAAGTTATTACGCAGGAGATTGTAATACAAGAGGCACCACTCCCAGTGGCTGGCATGGAATTAGAAGTAGACTTAAACAAATAACAGTCAAGACAGGGGATATTTCTTAGGAATTAATGATTAGCTGGGAGGAGCTTGTATGACCAGAAGCAAAGTCAAAGTCATTAACCTCTGCCTGTCACTTAGGAAACGTCCTCTGCTGAATCTGTTATCGCAAAGTTATAATCTAAAAATTGGAAATAAATATGTAAGTATATAGTGGCCTCTGTTTTTCATGAGCAATGCATTGTCTATTAGTATATTCACAGCTGTTTTAGAGGACTAATGCCCAGGATATAGCCAACCCAGAGGCAAAATTATCTCTTAGAATTTAATTTGTTCCATAATAATTTCTCACCGAGGAAGCATAATGATGCCACAGACAGAGGCCAGCATATATTATGGAATAGTTTGCAGAAACATTAAAAAGTTTTAGATTTGTTAGACAGCAACCGTATTAAACCTGTGCAATGACATCAATATGTCTTTTCCAGCTGCAAGCATAATGCACTTTGCCTATCTCCCACTATTCACTCATGTGACTGCTCCTGGATGTCCAGTGGAGATCTTGCAGCCTGCCAGTAGACACACTCTCTGCTCTGCTGCCCTTGAGACTTACTTTAGCACCTTGAGTTACTATCAGCTATTCCTGATCCCCATCAGTGCAGCAAGTGAATTTCATCTGGAAATAGTCCAGACAAGGCAAAATCTGGAAGCCACCAAAGTCCTACCTAACTAGAGGCTTGTAAGCTCTATGCCTTAACAAGACCGCCACACCAGATGGGCTTCAGCCCATGACACAGGGTTCCACCACAGCCAGCATCTTGGATTTGCCAAGCTATGAAAAAGTCTTAGGCCATTTTTACTCCAATGATTCTTTTTTTTTCTCTTAGCTAAATATTTCAAACCTCACAATCCTCAACATTTCTGAACCTGAAGTTAAGTAGTTATGCCAAAGTGAATTAGTTTCACAGGTCTCAAGTACCTACAGCTTCAGTTTATCTAACCAAATGCTGGGAGTGCTCAGCTATTTGAAAGATCACCTGGCTTATGTCTTCTCATCCACAGATTCAATGCACACACTTCTTTTAAGAACCACATACATAAAGTGGAGATATATTGTTTGACACCCAGGTTTGAAGATATTAGCCATCACCTACATCTCCAATGGGTCAGTTTTTGACGCGAAGTTGACATCTTTCCTCCAAAAAGAAGGACACAGTTGTCATGAGGAAATAATTTTGAGACAGAAATTTCTAACTCTGAAAATAATTGCAATGGAATTTTTTCTACCAAGCTAATCATTTGTAAGAGGTACTAAAGAATGAAAGGCGTGCTTTCCAACCACTTGGACAAAACCAAGCTATTTAAATTCATTTAATTTTCTAGTTTATGTCATAGTGATGCATAAAACCCTTATTAATTTGTTTGATAAACAAAGGAATTGTGCTTTCTTTTTTATTGGTTACATTGATTTTTTTACATGACTTCCAGATTACCAACCACAAGTCTGATTTTTTTTCCCTATTACCTGGTGAAATTTAGCTGTTGTCATTATTCTTCAGTTGGTTTGCTGCCCATGGTGAAAGGCAGACAACAGAAAGTAAGAAGGGAAATGTTGAAGCCTGATGGGACCAACAGAAATTCAATTATCTATAAAATCCCAGGCGATGGCTGTGGATCCTGTGGGTCATGTAAGGTAGTCTGCTGCATGAAGCACAAGAAGAAAATATTGGTTAAAGTTTTACTGGCTCTGTGAGGCACAGTACTAGGCTAGGTGACTTTAACAGCCTTTCCTGTCCTCAAAGGCTGTGACGACAGGCATATAAAGCAGAGGAATGGTGCCTGTCACCATGCAGTTGGCATAGAACTGGCAGAAGACAGTGCAGGAATGATCAATTTAGACCACTTTTCTACTCCCTTGTTCATGGAGCTGCAAATCCCCATTAGTTGCAGCACCCGTGCTTTCTCCCACCCCATCTCAGCCAGAGGCAACTCAGCCTGGAGCCTCTGTATCAGCTCCACTCCCTCTGCTGACCCACCTGCACTGGGATCCCTGAAGTGCCTGAGTCACCTGCTCTACCAATCCTTCACGTGGGAACTGAGGTAATGTAGGGGAACTCCAGCCCAGGTCAGGGTCTGCCTTGGGGTTTCCTCTGCCTCAGGTGTTCACTTGAACAGGACGTGGCCCTCAGTATCAGGGAAGGCTTTGAGGAAGCCCATAGCACCTTGCAGCTGGCAAGGGATGCTCTGCTGTGGAACGATGCCCACAGCAACAGCCACAAGTTGTGGTCCCCATGCAATACTAAACGGTGTGAGATTCTCAGCAGAGGACTCTCTTGCTTTGCAGCTCACTCATGGTGTGGTCAGCAGAATTGCCTGGTTCAGCATTTGGCTTAAGGGGCCCACCAGTGGCCCCAGTGGGAAAAGAAG
This sequence comes from Piaya cayana, assembly GCA_013389865.1. Lineage (NCBI taxonomy): Eukaryota > Metazoa > Chordata > Aves > Cuculiformes > Coccyzidae > Piaya > Piaya cayana. The sequence continues at coordinate 197,611 of WAAB01009851.1, read as the reverse complement.
TCTACTGGGGCTGCTTGCTGGGGAATGAAAGGATGATGGAGCACCACCACCCAGCTCCTTGGCTAAAACCAAGTGTCCAATGCTCCCCTCTTATGTGGTTTGTACTTTACTAGAAATGCTGCAGCTGCTGACCGTAAAGCAGCTGTATGAAAAAGGAGGAGCTTGAGCCCAAATCATGTGGTTTTGCAACATCAACTCCTCATTCTTGAATTTTCTTATGCATTGTTGAACACATGCTATTCCTTCTGGAAATCATTAGTAGTCCAGAAGTATGCAGTAATCTCCTGCACTTTGGGTGAATAACCTGGGCTCTGAGTGGCAAGAGTTAGAGCTCTGTGAAGGCATCTACACATCATACCAGCACACCATACAGGTGGCATTAGATGTATCATCTACTGCCTATATATGAAAATTGTGTCTGTGGTTGGATGGTGGTTGCTTTGCAGGTGATTTGGTGATACTTGGCATTGATCTTCACAGTTTGGATACACCCGCACAGGGGTTCTAAGTGCTTGGAAATCTAGAAAGAAGACGCAAGTTGGTTTACCCTACGTAGAAAGAAATGACTGAAATGGAAAACATCTTTGGGTCACTAATTTGAGTATCACAGTAATATAATCTGATTTGGGTTAAAATCTAAGGAATAGAAGTATTGTAGTTACCCTCAGGACCTAGACTACTGATAGTAAGATGATGAACACTCAGCAAAAAAAATGACACAGAAGAGAAGCACTAGTTATGAGCAGCAATAAGCTTTATGAATAGCAGTAAAACACATTGAGACCCATAATGTTTGATTCAGACATGTTCACCGAATTCATATGTCTCATCTGGGAAATTTTACTCTTTTTCTCTGTCTCAAGCCTCTGACTGAAGCAAATTTTAACAGTACATTTGCTTAGAAATGAAACGTGGTTCTTGCATAAAAGTCGTAGTAGGGTGTTGTGAACCATCACGTAATGAGAGGAGACTCTGCTTGCACACGCAGCTTTTGCCAAGATATTATAAGTCCTTAGTAACATTCAGTGCCCTTACAGTTTTCCTGGAGCTTAGTGAGATGAGGCTACGTCTGCATTAAAAATTAAATGGAATGAGCAGTCATAACTTGTAGGCAAGCACAATGAATGAGCAATAATGGGCTAGCCAAGACTTTGAGGACATAAATCTTTCTATCTAAGGTAGCCGAAGGACTTTGTAACTGTATGATTAATGGTTGTGTTTGGGTTGGACTGGAATGCAGTTAAGGATGTTGTGGGTTCACGTCCACTTGCTGCAGGTGGTGAAAACCAGAATGAGCAGGATCCTATGCAGCTCAGAAACTGTTCTGATTAGTATGGACAAAACATCTACCAGGGCTTCTACACCATGAGATGAAAAAAAAGGGAGACATTGCTTATTGCTGTAGTTGGATGCTAAAGTGGAACAGCAATGAAAGCATTTTGTTGTCCACCAGCCTCTGTTTGTACTTTTTAATATTTTTTATGTTTTTAATATTTGTTATGCAACATTCTCCAGCCTGCGTTTTCTCTTCCTCACACATATAAATGGTTTGTCACGGACATTGCAATGCCTTCAGCAGCAGCTGAAGCTGTCACACCAGAGCCAGTTCAGGTCCAGCCCAGCTGTGAACCACACGGGAGGTCTGAGGAAAGCAGAACTGGTTTAAATCCAGTCTGCCTGCCATGTATCCAGTTCAACAGCCTCAGGACAACTCTGAGTAACTGCAGCAGTCATGTTAATAACATCGTCATTAAGGCCTGAGGTCTTGTGTGAGAAAGCAGCAAAGGTTGTTCCTCTAAGACAATTGTACCAGTTCTTCCTCCCTTTCTCCAAACAAGAGGTTTGGCATATGGCTTATTGCAATGGCTAAAGACGAATGAGAGACAATTTTCTTATCCTTTCAAGACACACATGCAATTAATTATTATAGTTTCATTTTTATCATCCTTAAAAGTCTGGAATATTCTATAAACATGGACATATTGAGACTGTTTACTCACCAGTATTTCTACAACTAAATTGTCTGTGAACTAAATTAATGTCTTTGATCAAAATTTACTTTCAGTTAGCTGAAAGAAGGTTGTGAATGTTCAGAAGATACATAAACTTTAAAAATTAATATTCTGATCAATAATGACAAGCTGATATGCAACAGGCCTTAGCTGTCTTCACATACTACTGTACTTGCATGCATTTTTATAGATTATTGATTGATGTTTCCAGAAATTAGTGCAACTAATCAGTGTGAAAACATACTCTGTGCATAGGTGTGTCACTTAATAAAATCACAGTCAGAAGATCTGCTAGGGAGTCAGAAAGGAGTCTGCCAAAGCTAAGGTGATAAGAAGAGCTCATTTCTGGTAGGAGTTCCTTTCTCTCTTACATTCCCTGATTGCTCCTGGGCATCAGATAATTTGGGGTGCCAGAGCCGTATATGTCCTGACCCATTTGAGACTGTAGATGTTTCTCTGCCCAAAGCTTGTCTGGAGCCAATGTTGTAAGCCAATGGGTGCATGGGCTTCATAGCCTGTGGCCCAGAAGAAGCTGTTATCTTGCTTGACTCTCTGTATCTTCCTGTCTTGAAGGAGAAGATGCCTGTTTCGTGTGGATCAACTGGATGTGACTTTCAGCATGAGTCCAGAATGAAACTCAAATTTATATATGTCAAACTGTTTAGACACTTACAACTCTAGTGGGAATCTTTAATTCTTTGAGGGAAATAGAATTTTTTGAAGACAATGCAATCAGCTGTTTTACACCCATCTAAGGCAGGAAAATATTTTCCCATTAGCTTCCACCAGAAATACTGCATGTTTTTCATTCTCCACTGCTGCAGAAGAGACAATTCTAAAACACAATCTGTTCAGAAGTCTGCAGAAATGGGAAGAAATCAGAATTTTATTTCCTCAAACACAAGGAGTCATAGAGCAAAAAGCTCTTTTTCTGCTCATACCTTCCCACTCTGTCCGTTCTGTCACTCTCAAATTTCAACACCTCTCCCCACAAGCATCTATGTCAAGACTTTGATGTACAGCATTTCCATGAATGCAGAAAGTGAAAAATAAAGTGACATTATAAATGTCCTAAACTCTCCTAATGGTGAACATCTATCCCATTATGTTTTACAGTTACACAAGAGACAAGAGCTATATATCATTATTGAAGTTCTTTCTTGACTGTATAGCACTCAGACAATGGTAGAAACCAGCCACTTTATCTTCCGAGCATCAATGGCTTGACCTCTGTCACTGGTCTTTATAAACCAGTTATTTTTAGGACTGTTTTTTCCTTTCTGGCTAGGAGCTAATGCAGTCTCTCACATGAACTCTGAGTCTCTTCCAGAAGAAATTCTGGCCTTGGGTTAGGAAGTGGCTACTTTGTCTGGACACACGGGCTTAGGTTTCAGCATGACTGATTAGTTTTCTGTTGTTGGTCTGACCCTCTTGCATTTGGAGAGGTCTTAGGACTCAGCAGCAAGGGGGGACAAACACCTCATGGGCTGCCCTTGAATATGTAATTCCTCTTGCTGCAGCACCCTTGGTGCACTGTGCTGCTCGCATGTCTGTTCATCCTCCCTGGTCATCATGGATCATAGCTTTGAGTTTACCTTCCCCCATCCCGCCTCTCCAGGGATTTTCTCCTGGAGGTGATAAGGGAGCGTGGGTAGTTCCTGGATGTGGAGAGATTCAATGGGCTTGGTCTTTTCATGCAAGTGCTAGAGGGGAGATTCTTGTCTTCTTTCAAGCACGGAGTAGCTGTAGGCACAAACCAAACACTTGTGTGGGGAAGAGTGGGGGATGATCTTTCACACAGGCCCTTCAGATGGGATGTCCTTTTGCTGTGCAAACACGTTTAGAAATCAATTGTGTGTAGGGGTTTTCCCTCTGCCCTATCAGGAACATTTCCCCACTCCCTTCCAGCTTTGCATGCCTCCTGCTGTTCTGCCTTTTAACCTCCAGCCTCTAGGCAGCTGGATTCCAGTGGTCTCACCTCTGATCCACTCTGAGATGAGAGGCTCTGTAAGATACTGAGATTGATACAAAACCTCAGGGAACCAGTCCAGGTACAGGCTGCTCTATGTGACAACAGTATTAGGTAATGATGCTGAATAGGTAGGACAGTGAACGTGAATTTCTTGCAGCCTCCTTGGGCAAAAGAATTTTGCAAAAGAAAAACTCGTAGTTATTATCCTTTCTGGCACTGTCTTGTTGCTTTTTTTTATAAGATACCTTTCAAAAAAAATTTTTGATGGGCTGCTATAACATGCCAAATTTCTTTATATCTGATGCTTTAAGTTTAACTATATTTGTCTTGTTTACAAAAACTGACAAGTGATGCAGCCATAATAATGCCAGCAGAAATTGCACAGCAATTTTACTTGGGTTCTTTTCAAGTCAGTGAAACTGTTAAATGAGATTAGTGCAGTAGAAGGGTTTATTGTGGCCATGAGAAACCAGATAGACACATATCACAGAGAACCAGTGATAGACTAAGAGGATCACATACAGAGACATTGTGCCAAGGGGGGATTGGCAGGATAACATAAGTGCATCTTTTAGCTCTGTGGAGCTGTGTCTTACTGTATTTCTGATATGGCTCTCCACTTATCCCAACAGCTGTCTTCCCTTCCTTCTCCAACCCTTCATACATCTTTCAGTGCCTTGTTCTGATACTAGTCACGCTTGAAGCTTGATGAGGTTTGTTAGGAGTAGCTGGGATCTGGAAACAATGGTCCTTATTGTTGTCTTTGCATCCCTTAGAGTAGACCTAGAAAACCTGTGCGCTGGTGGCTATTACTTTCTTTTGTTAGCTCTGCTTTCTGTTTTTAAAGAAGATGCTTTTGTAGGATCATAACTCACTGCTGAAGTAATTATCTTCCTAGATGGAGAAATCAGCACTTTCCCTTATATATGTGATGTTTTGTTATGCATGTTTTAGATAAGAAATATTTTTTAATACATATATTGTTATATATACATGAGTTCATATTGGTCAGGACTGAAACAGAAGGTTCCGGAGCAAAAAGCGTCTTATAGGTACAGCTATGTAAGCTCCCATTCTCTCTGAAGACATAACTGACAGCAGCTCACATAAGGACTTGTGGGGATGTTGCTCTGAGATTCCAGCTGGGATGAAGTCTTTTTCTCCCTGACTGAGTAGATGCTCAGCTCATGTTCAGTTTATTTCCTAAAACCTACTTCCTACATGTCATGAAAGGTTATTCATATTTCAGCCCTAGTGAGAGGCAAAGGGCGAAGTAAGAAGCGTGTCCAGGTACCAGGTGGAGCAGTCAGCTAATTTAGCTCCAGCAGTCATAATGACTGATAGACACAATGAAGATGTAAGAAAGGGAGGAGCAGCTGGGCAGTGGACAGGCCTATGAGCCTTCCAACTCTCTGGAACATGGTTTGAATTTGTTCCAGCCATTCAAAATGATCTTTCGCTTCTTGGCAGATGCTCACAAAGTTTCTTAGCTAAGCAAAGAGAGCACAAGTCTTCATTGTGCGTGGTTAAAGACAGACACTGGTTGTTTGATTATTGTTGATGAGAACACAAATGAGTGCAATGTTGCAAATGCCACTGGAGGAAGTGAGAGGCTCCCTCATGAGGAGGTCTTGGATGCTATTTGTATCCAGAAGCATCCTGAGATGAAATCATAATTCTCTGACTAAATGACCATCCTCACACTCTAATCTGCTGTCTTTTAACTGCACTCAGGAGGCTACTGATGAAAGCAAAGCATTTCCTTACTACCCTACGAATAGATTTTCCTTCTGTATCATCAAGTTTTCCTGGTTGATACATGCGCTTTGCAAGGATGTTTACGGATTTTCCTTTGCAAACCTTAAGAAAGGTCTGCACACACACTTAATAAATTGCTTTCCATGCCCCAAATAGCTAACAAGCTAAACTGGGGAAGGATTTTTGTCCAGACTGTACAGATGGTGAACAGAGGCACAGCTAAACTACACAAGTTGCTTGTGGTTATTTTGGAAATCTGTAACAAAGCCAGGCCTTGAACCAAAATATCTGGTGTCCCTGGGCCAGACTGCAACCACAGTTTGGCCTTTTCCTCTGAAGGTACATATTTGTGGAGTTTTAAGGTCAGAGGAATGAGGAATGATCGCCTTATCTAGCCTGACCTCTGTGTCAAGTCCAAGGGTTTCTTTGATCAAAGCACTTTTACAGGATAGAATCCAATCTTGATTTGAAGACACCAGGACAGAGGGAATAATTTTACAACTTCCCTCTGTATTCTATTCCAATGGTCTTTTCTGCTGAGTCTTTTTTTCATATGAATGAGTCTGGCTTTAATTTGGTTCCTGTGATTCTTCTTTTCTGCTAGATTAAAGGGCCCTTCATTATCTGTGTTTTCTTCTCTCCTCATCACAGATAGTATTTTCATGTATCTGGAAAAATAGTTAGGTTGACAAGTTCCTTGCTGCTGAATCCTGGGGATATTTTTCTTCAACCTTGTGCCTGGCCTGTCTTCAGTATCTCCCTCCCCTTTTTTTCATAATGCAATAACTGGAAAGCTTTAAAGAATACTGAGAAGGGGAGAATGAAGGAAGTCAGCAAGCCATATTGACTCCTAAGTGCAGTGAGCAGCGTGTAGCCAAAGAAGAGAACTGACATCACTGATGCCAAATTCTGCTCTCATTTACATATTGAGCAATATAATTTGGAATTTGCTTCTGCTGGGTATTGCTGTAGGGACTCATCTTACGTTAAATAGGAACAGCAGCAGGATGACTATTACCAGGTACTGATTATATGGGATTCCAGTCTGGTTTTGATAAACCAGTGTTGCAATGAGACTTCTCACTCAGTTTTCAGACTATGCTGTAGTCTATTGCTGATTAGAAGAAAGTCCCAGGATCACGGATCTCATCTATTTCCCATTTAATCAAGCCTAGACTCGACAACATACCATTGATATCACATGACCAATTTTTTCTTGTGGTCTTGGTGGACGTCATATAAGTGGCATTAAAATGATATGAACGCACATTCGGGGAAATGCCTGGGAAGAACCATGAAAGTGAAAAAATCTTGGAACTGAACCATAAGTTGTATTTTTGTTTACAACATACACATGTAAGTGTCTAGGGCATTGAAAAGATTCATCTTCCCACAAGGATATTATCTAGTTTGTGACCATAGCCTGTGGTTTGTGTCTGTAGCATCTAAGGCCTTTGACTCTGTCCAGAAAATAACTCAGATCTATAGCTTTAGAGAAAATCCTCTGCTTTGTCTGTGACCATTAATCTGTGTGTGAGTACATGGACCACTAACACAAGCAAGGTGTGAAAACAGAACACAATTTTGAGAGATGAGTTAATACTGATGAACCACAGTTAAAAACAAAGGTGTGATGTTACCAAACCTTCAGAGAAAAAAACAGAAATATCAGAAGACATAAATCCTTAAGAGAAAGAGTAGACAGGAGAAAGAAGCAGAAGCTCTCGAAGGTCAAGGCGTAGCTTGTCCCAAGGCACAAGAGAGCTACTGATTAACAGCCGCCCATCCAGCAGAGACTCACAGGTGGGAAAGCAGTGCAACACTACATGATAAATGTTATTAATGCTTAGCATGGTACTTTTAAGCCTGGTGAAAGGCACCCTAAGAAAAGTGGCACAAAGATTTGAGGGTTATTTAACAGCCCTGGTGAAGCGGAATAGGGTAAACATCCCTGTTTTCTTCAGCAAAACCTTAAGAATAATTTTAATAGAATCATAGAATACTTTGGTTTGTAAGGGACATTTTCAGGCAATCTAGTCCAACACCCCTGCAGGAGCAGGGCCATCTTTAACTAGATCATGTTGCTCAGAGTCCCTTCAACCTGACCTTGAATGTTTCCAGGGATGGGGCCTTCACTGTGTTGCTGAGCAACTTGTTCCAGCGTTTCATCACTTCACTGTAAAAAATTTCTTCCTTATATCCAGTCTAAATCTACCCTCTGTTAGTTTAAAACCACTACCCGTTGTCCTTTTCTCGCACTCCCTGATAAAGAGTCTCCCTCCATCTTTCCTATGGACCACCTTTAAATACTGAAAGGCCACTACAAGGTCTCCCTGCAGCCTTCTCTTCTCCAGGCTGAACAACTCCAACTCTCTCAGCCTGTTCTCACAGGTAAAGTGCTCCAGGCCTTGGATCATTTTTTGTGGTCCTCTTCTGGAACCACTCCAAGAGCTCCATGTCCTTCCTGTGCTGAGGGCCCCAGAGCTGGATGCAGTGCTCGGGTGAGGTCTCATGAGAGACAAGTAGGGGGGCAGAATCACCTCTATCGGCCAGCAATGGAAGGACACAAAATCTACAGAGAGAATGGAATGAAGTTCCATGGAAGTTCAATGGAATGAAGGTGGTGAAGTTTCCTTGTTTTCACTGATTTTCTTGATTTTTCTCCTGAATCATTTGTGGTAGAATCTGTTATTTTCACTGCCAATAGCCATTACAGTTCAAGGTGATGTGAATGGTGAGTCTACAACCTTGTCTGCTGCACAAGAACAAGATAAGCTTTTTTTCCCACTCACTCTGGACTTTAGCATGTTTTATTTTCATGCTGCGGCACTTTCTGATCTCATTGCTGTTTATAGGTTGTATCAAGGGGTGCTTGCTCATGGCAGTTTTGAATGTAGGACCAAACTCAGACTGCAGAGCAGGTTTCTTGGAAGACATCTGATCTGTGTTACAGCTGCAAGTGCAAAATAGTGAATCTCAGAGAAAGCAGGTTGGAAAGCAAAACTTCAACTCCTTTTTTCCTCCAGGGAATAACATGACTCTTGGCTGCAGCAGTGTGGCATTACCTTTGTGATTACAGATGTAAAGTGTCAGTAGCTGAATGTGGTACTTTGTGAAGCATGTTCTAACAAAATTCCCAAATCAGCTAGCTTAGAAGTAGATTAACCTATACCCCATTGCACGTGAAGAGCTTCTCTGTTGTGTATGACTACTACAAAACCTGTTACTGCTCAGTCTTTGTTCCTCTTAACTGCCAAAGTCACTTCTCTCAGGCTCAAGTTTTCCTTTTTTGCATGGTGTGAACTTATATAGAAAAGACTTGCAGAATTCAGACCTCTATAGGATCTGTGTTGCTGGAAAACCATTCCATGCATTAGTGACACTATTAATGGAGACCTTCTTTTTTTCCTCCTTTTCTTTCCCTAAAAAAACATGGGTAAAAATAAGAGGTAAAAGGGCAGATAAACCAAGAATCCTTGAAATCTTAGTAGGAAAACAGTGAAAGCATACACAGCTCTAGAATGTTCCCGAAGTCCCTAGTATATTTTATTATCTACTAATGCTATAACCAATGTGATTTTCTTGGCTGAAAATAGGGAAATAATGTTAGGAAAGTCGCTATACTGACTTCAGGAAACACAAACCAAAACTTAAAGGATACAGGAAATGATTCCCCTAAAACAATGCATTTCTGATCCAATTTCTGCTTCTGTGGTTACCTTGTTATCAGACAGACGAAACCTATAATCTACAAAAGCTTGTTTATTCTTCAAGGGGGAAGCAGTTCTCTCTTGTTCTATGTTTTTCAGACCTCGGGTGGAAAATACAGCAGGTACTTGATGTCCTGAATAGGGAAACCAGAGCTGGAAGTGAGGTGGTGTTTCCAGTGTGCAGCAGAGTGCACAGGAGGCAAATGTGCTGGGGACTTTGGGTTAGATTCAACAAGATACATCTTATGTTTAACTTCAAGCAAAAATTTTACTTCAGCAAGACTATTCACATGCTCTGAGATGGACATAAATATAAGTACCTCAGATGCAGGAGCTAGGATTGTAGAAAAATAGAATTACAGTTTAAAGGGCTGAGGTGAAAAAATACATGAGGAGTAAGTAAAGTCATTCAGTGAAAGTTTTGGGTAGATTTTTCTTACTCAGTACAACTGACTTTGGACAAATCTTCTTTAAAATGCCTCCAGTTTTAGATATCTGATTGCTGTGGGTTTATTTTCTTAGTTTGAAATCCAACAGCCAAAATCAGGTGGGCTTTGTAGGATTTAGGAGTAATAGAAGATTGCAAGATGTTCTGGAGCAGCAGGGTCTAGCCCCTGTTGGAGACAGGAGCTTAAGGTCAAATAACCTGCATTTCCATAACAGCCTGTGTTCTCATATGTGTTTCAGTGTGTCTTTTAAGAGTCAAGAAGTCTTTTTTAAAATAGCTTTCACTGCTCCCTTTGAGGAGAAATAAACACTTATAGCCATGGCCACACAAATTACAAATACATTTAAATGGAAGCAGAGGGTCAAGCTCAGAGCTGTCTTCTAAGATGGAATTTAGACTTTTGCTCATGCTGATAGAGGGTCTGTCCTTTGGGATTTTTTTAATGTGACATCAATTCCTTCCTGGGGCACACAAGAAAGCTGGGGAGGGGCTTTTTGTAATGGCATGTAGTGACAGAACTAAGGGGAATGGCCATAAATTTGAGAGGGGAAGATGTAGACTAGACATAAGAAGGAATTTCTTCACAATGAGTAGGATGAGACACTGTCACAGGTTGCCCAGGGNTCCCATAAGGGAATAGCAGCAAAGGAGGGGAACATTTCACTGTAAATTATACAAGAGAAAACAGAAAGAAGACATGTGAGTACCACCACAGTATAGAGGTAAATTAAATTAATATATAATTGAAATTTGCATCTTTGTGGAATTAATGTGAGCATCAGTTCCTTTTGATAAGGAAGAAATCTAAACAAACATAATGCCATGTTCTCAGTTCACTTTCCTTTAAGACAGTGCTGCCTTACTGAGTAAAAGGAGATCAACATTCACCTTGTATTAATCAAAACCACATTAGAATCTGACCCAATATCTGCACAGATAAAACCAACATTAATACCCTGTGCAGCGATAGATCCTAATTTAGGCCTCTTCTTTTATTAATTCCAGCAGTTTTGCTACAGAACACAAAATCACATCATAAAATCCTCCGGGTAACAAAAGCTTGCAGCTTCGTCTGAAGCAGGAAAGATGAGGAGGTTACAGGAGGACACAGAGAAGCCAAAGGAGGTCACTGGATGAGTCATTCACACTCAGGTATTTGCAGCTACCATTTCCTGGTTTCTATCACTAGATAACACTTGTCTTAGCACATTATGCCCAGGTTTCTAAGATTTTATTTTAAAAGCCAGAGTTCAGACATTGGATGATCACAGACTACCAACCAGGCTCTCCAGGTCAAAGTTACACACAACTTAAAGAGCTCTTGCTGAATATCCCCACCCTGCATTGCTTTTCCTCACTGTCAATGAGAGTCTGACATGAAATGGTGTTAAATGAGATCAGGATAACAGCAGCCATGGGAGGTCAATAAATTTGTGTGGTATATAATCAAGTATGTCCCTCACACAGGTAGATTCTCGCTTTATGAGATCGTGGGAGTTAACTTCCATTTAGCAGAACTAAGCATTCAGCCAACTAAGGCCTTGCTCTTTTACATACAGATAGGCTCTTCTGTTCATCTGTATTCTATAAAGGCTTGTTATTCTTCCGTGTTTATCAGATCTGTGATATTGAGGAGAAAAGAAAGCGTGTGTGATATCCGCCAGCTGGATTCCATCTGTCTTTTCTCTGTGGAGATGGAGTTTCAAAGGCTACATCCTATCTACTCTCACACCCTCTCCTGACATGAGAAGCTAAGTGTAAAGTTTGGCCAAAGTGATGGAAAAACAATATCTCTTTTGTACATCACAACAATTTCCCTACCTACACAAAAGTGGCGTTCTTCTTGTTCTGGCATGCATGATGTATTGTTGCACTGTATCACAACTTTCCTATTAAATAAAAGGAGCCTGGCCAAAATGATTTCAGAGAAAGTACTTTTTGGGTTTTGTTTTTACTTGGAAAATTGTGATTGACAAGTACTGTTTGATTACAGTAGAGGATATGGCCTCATAGAATTGGGGGGGAGGGAGGGAGTAATTTGGGGAAGGGGTGGAAGAACCTACCTGAATAAATGCCCAGTTTTGCTACTCTTAATGGGATTGAGGCTTTGCCATTCACTCACCACAAGCCCTAAGGGACTGAGGAGTCTAAGTTTCTCAGGATAACACCCAGGATAGAGCAACTTTATTGCAAATCAGCAAGACTCAGTTCAGTTCTGTTTTCTTGCCCTAATGGATAGGGCTCTCTGTTCTACCAGCCTAGAATTTCTGGTAAAGTGCAAGCCACATCAGATAGGAGACACCCCAGTGTTAGACAAGCAGCTGGGTGGTGTTGCCTCATCCATTCATTTCCCAGCAAGAAGCACAGAGCAGACATCCTTTCCCACCAGAACCACACTCCTCCTAAAGTGCAGAGCACTGAAACCTGTGAAAGGCTAGAGCTGGTGAACAAGAGTCCTTCCTGAGCCACTTTTTTCTCCCTCGTGTAAAGGAGATATGCTTGCTCAGAATTTCATGGAGCAAGGAGGGAGCAGGAGCCAGCACAAACATTTGGCTCCAGACCTCTCCAGAAACTCATCTTTTGCCACACTAGTGGATTTTCCATTTACTTTAGCAAACTTTTTGTTGACTTACTTGCTCATTACCCCAGCATTGTAAGTGTGTATTCTTTTATATATTTCAAGGATGAGGGTACTTGTTGCATGGGTCAGAGGTACAACAAGAGTACTCTGACTTTGGCCAGGACAACCAGATTTCTTTGGGTTATTTTCATGGGAACATTCTTTGATGATTGTCCAGATAATATCAGGTACAAGCCCAGACATATCACATAGGCAGCTAGTGGACCACATACAAGCACAAAGGCCTTTTATATTTGGAAATTCATCTGTGGGTACTGCTAACTCTGCCTTGGTCCATAGCCATAGGAAGTAATATCTATCCAGAAAGTGTAATGAATTAAGACTGTCACCAACTTGCACTGACCTTTCCACTAAATAGTCCATGATATTATGTGTTCCTATTGAAAAACTAGGTCTGGTTACTAATGCGAGTATACACGTGCAAATGTATTGTTTATTTCGAAACCTCACATAAGTCAAAATTAGCTTTGGTGGGTACTAGATGTGAATTCCTATACATATATGAATTTTTTTATTCATGAGCACTCTTCTAAGAATACATAGACATGGCTCTCACAGTCACAGCCCTACTATAGTGTGGGACAGAATTCATTTCAGTTTTGTAAAAATAAACACCTGAGAGAGGTGTTAGACCTCCCCACAGGGCTAGAGAAGAGCTATAGCAGTACCATCACCCCATCCTCTTACCCATCTCTGTAGACTGCTTGGTTAGGTGAGATGTCTTCTAGATAGGGGGTGTGCAACTAATTAACTGGCTGGGGTTAAGCAAACACCTGTGATGATTTAGCTGAAGAGTGGCTAAATTTTCTCAAAATACTTCTCTGATCTCCCTAACCCCACTCTAACACAGTGATCAGACATACAACATATCTATTGATGCTAACCAGGCAGTCTGGAGGAATCTTGCAGTACCAAGAGAAGTCAATTGACTGACTACTGAGCTCAACTTGCTCACAATCAGTCTCTTGTGCATAGGCATATCAGTTTGTGCTGCTATCCTCATAGTCCTACAAGCAAAGTAAGGTTGTCTTGGGAGCCTTTCATGGTCAAAATAAACTCTTCATAAGTGCTAGGAAGCAATCAAACTCAAGAAAAGTCCCATAAAAGCATAAGGTGTTGATTCATGTGTTTATGATGGAGGATCAAATGACCACATCTGAGAACGGGTTATGTGCTGGAAGTACAGAAGGTCAACATAGAGAGTTTGGGAAGGATTCCCACGGGACCTAGTCTCAGAGTCATAAAAATGCAAACAATCCTTGAAATAAAATATGAGTCAAAGTAGGATGGAAATCAAGCTGAGGAGCCCAGATAGCTCATGAGTAGTTTAAGCATATGCCAGGCCCAGAGGCAACTCCTAAGTTGCCAGAACCGTTGCTTGCAGATTTTGCAATGGATCCTACATTTCAGGATAGCTAGAACCCTACCTTGAATTTGGATCCTATGAGAATTGCTGCTGAAGGAGAATAGCTTACAGCAGCCTGAGGCATAGAAATGGCATCCAGTCTCTATCAGAATTTGTTCTCAAGCAGATAAGTCCCAGCTTGCCAGCCCTAGAGCATGGTATACAATCTTCTATCAACAATCTTCTATGAGTGTGAGCATTGGCAAGGCAAGTTCCTCTACAACTCCCCCATCTTGCCTTAGGGCAGCACTTCTCAGCATGATGACTTTAGTCTTCCTTCCCATTCCAACTTTGGCACCTCTCTTCTCCCTTCCTGACAAAGGTCCTGATTCTGGTCCGCATGTACATGAGCTATTCCAATACACTCACCCCTAAAAGTTCCTCACCTGTCTATGCCCTTGTGATACCATCCAAGATACACCACAAGGATGTTTCCTGCCTTGGAGACTTGACAAGCTAAACAGACAACACAAAGAGTAGGAAGAAGGAAGGATTATTGTTAAGTGGTGAACAAACGTACCTAGAGATCAGCAGACTCCCTCCCATTTATACAGCAAGTCTGCAGGAAGGCTGGGAGCAACATCCAAACGTCCCTCTCTTGTTCCTTAAATATGAACAACACTTCTTTATTATTTTACCAACATAAATGATGTTTCAGTAGCAATGGTTATCAAATAAGCCATTGAACATCAATCAAACCACATCTTGTAGTCATTACAGACGCGGTTTGATTCTCTCATAGTTAACTAGAAAGACTAACTGAAGACTGCAGATCTCAGCAGGTGGGAATTGCTGAAGTTTTCCCAATACAAGGCAATGCCATGTAGGGCTACCTGAACTGACATGAGCTAGAGGCACAGGATGACCTGGATGAACTTCTGAGTGTCTTTTCATAGTGTTAAACTCCATATAGTAGAAAACATCTAAAAATTATGTTCAATATTATGGTACTTATATCTACTAGGGGATTAGTCTCCTGAAATGCTAAGTCCTTGAATGGACACACTTTGTATTTTTTTGCATGAATACCTACAAAACTCTAACCCTACAAAACTACAGGCAGACAAGGAATTTACAGTAGGACCAGGAGTGGAAGCCTGTTCTTACAAGGCTTGTGAGAACCTCTAATTGCAGGATTAACCAACCTGTCCTGATTCTTTTGTATTTCAGATCAAGACAACACCTGTCCTGTTCTCAAACCCTGACACAGCAACTTTCATAATGAAGCCTGGAGCTCAGCTGAATCCTTAGTTGCACCTCTAGTATAAATAACAAAGACTTAAATGTCTAGTCTAGCCACTTAAAATAATACAAAGTTAATGGACTAAAGACCTGGGGAAACACAATGTGTTATGTATTCCATTATTTTCTTCAAACCACTTTTGTAAACAGTCGTAATATATACAATAAACAATTTCCTTTAGATCCGGAGCCAAATGCTGCATCTTGTAACTCAAAGACACCCGGCTAATACAAACAGGTTCTTACAAATTCATGTTGCTTTCATTTGACATGCAGGGCCTTTCAACCTCTGTTCATGTGGCATTCACCAACCCCTAGGGTAGCAAATGGGTCCTCCTCAATACCTTACTTCAATTTTGAATATTTTTTTCCTTGCAAATATATCAAGAAAAAGGTCACATCTGCTTTATGGACCTCGTTTACCTGCTTCTGCCACTTAAGATCGTGGCGAACTGCAGTTAATGTAATGAGTAAGACTATCCAATGCATCCCAGGACAAGTTCTCCTAGACTTTGTATATTATATACTATCTAACCTCGGTATTAGAACAAGCCCCTCCAATTAAAAACACAAACAACCAATATCATTTACTGATATTTGGTCCTTTTTAGAATAAATGCACACAAAGAGCTGACAATAGCTCTTTGGTCTGTTTTTTGAACATTTATAGGAGTTAATATTGACATTATATTTTTGTTTTCCAGTTCTTGCATCCTTACTACTTTCATTTAAAGATCCAGTGTAGATCAATGTGAAGTCATGTCCATAAAGGCATCAGGTACAATGGTGCATTCACACTGGCTGTTTTTATGGTATTGTCACGCAGTAAATTGCTGAGGTCTGTCTAAATGCCCCCACACAGAAAGGATACTGAGGCAGTTCTGCATGGCAAAAGGAAGGTGTGACCAGCACAAGCAAGTATCTGGCTGCTTTTTTAACCTTAGGGTGTCAAGTTATCCTGCCTTCATCCAGGAAGGACAGAGATCCCTTTACTATTTCCCTGGGAATACATAGAATACTCCACTCCTTTGCCACTGCGCTCCTCTACAAGCAGCCTTTCCTTCCTCCTACCTTGTGAGTGTCCCTTCCCTTAAGAAAATATGATTTTGCACCAAGAAATGGATGGCTTGGACATCAGCATATGGATGCAGCCAGAAAACAAATTTGCCAGAGAATCTGGCTTAGTAGTATGGTCGTTCTTATCAGTTAATGCCACTGTAGTAGCATGTTAAATGCTGGCCCTAACATGCATATGCTAGTCTAGACCAGGAACAAGAAGGCCACCTCCCTCTTGCTGTACTGATACTTGCCTAGGAGTCTTTCCAGGTTGTTAAACCACTTGAGTCCTCTTCTTCCAAATAGCAATAATGGAAAGGCATATTAGCAGAGTTTGGACCAGAGTTTAATTCAGGATAAAGTTGCAAATGTTAGAGCAGCAGGTCAGGCTGCCAAGGCCTCTTTTATAAATGGGCGGGTACAGCAATGTATGTGGGAAGAATGGCATGCCTGAGACGTAATACAGCACAGAGTACATCCAACACAATGCTGGCTCAGCCTGTGCTGGCACCATCCTACTGCTCCTGTTGTTTGAAGCTCCCGGATTGTATGCAGCCCAGGTAAAGGTCTTACAAGAAGGATGTTGAAGCTCTGGAGCGAGTCCAGGGAAGAGCAATGAAGCTGGTGAAGGGGCTGGAGAANAGGGACATGGTTTAGAGATTGATGGGAATGGTTAGACTCATTGATCTAGTAGGTCTTTTCCAACCTGGTGACTCCATGATTCTATTGTATGATTATAATCCCCTGCCCCAAAGAATGGGTGAACTCTGCATGCAGATATGCTCAACTCAGTTGGCTGCACTTTGGGGCTGTTAGTTGGCTACACTTTGAGGTGAGCACCCAAGCAGGTGGCTGCAATATCTCCTTGCCCATGGTCCTCACTTCCTTCCTGCCCATGAATGTCTTTCATGACAAAACCTTCCCATGTGTTGCAAGCAAGGAGGGGAGAGGAGGAGGAAGAAGGTGTTTGGAGAGATGTAGAGGTGTTTGTAAGTGGAGACTTCAGGACCTGGGTTGTAACTTCATCTCCCATTCAACTCTGAACTACAGACTTAGAAAGTGCCACACAGAGGGGGTAGGATTTGAGCAGTAGCAATAACAAAATATAAAATCAGTGTATAAAATTGGTGGAAAACCAGAGGGCTGTGACACTTAGATGTGGAAGTGAATTTATACATAGCAATGGGCATGATGCTAGATTTAGGATTTACATTAGTTTTTCTATAAAATTCTTGCTATTGTACAGGAAGAACTTGCGTGCATTGAGCATTGATCCTCTGAGTAAACTCTCCTGAGAAGAAAATCCTCCTAGTTTTGGAACAGCCATCTCAGAGAAAGTTTTAAAGGCACGATTTCTGAAGGTCCAATTTTCCCTCAAAAATGCATAAAGTTAGAGGGATCAAACAGGCACAAAGCTAATGTAAGGAGGAAAGAGTCCTTGACAGCCAGAAGAGGCTATTATGTTTGTATAGAATTACTTTCTTCATGAGCTATAGGAGTTTAACTGGTAACTTGTGAGGCCAGTGAACACTTTGATAATAAAGATCAAACTGTTCCCAGGCTTGACATCACTGGGTGCCAAATGAACAATACATAAACCTCTTCCATAAACCTTTGCCCCAGTAAGAAAGCCCATAAAACAAGAATAATGCCGTCTTGTAACAGAAAGTGCAGCCTCTCACCACTGTACAGACCTGTTTGTGGCAGAAACAGAAAGCTGGAAAGCAGTTTTGAATATAACCTAAAGGTTGTTCCAACTTAAAAAAGCCATAAGTGTGTCTCAGGGCTACTCAGAGAGCAGCCATGAGTGCATGCATCAGAGAAAAATGTTTTCACCTAGTCAAAGCGGCTTTTCTCTGAGGACTAGGAGTCTGGGACTTAAGCTGGGATTCCATTCATTCATTCTTAGACATTTAGCCTGAACCTGTCATCCAGTCTGTCTGTAGTCCATGGGGAAAAGTGGGCAGCATCTTAGACTTTCCTCTTAGGATAGGATGATTTGCCATCTGGAAGTGTCTGTCTTTACTGGTCATAACAGGCTTGTACATGAGTGTGTTATGTTGAAGGAAAAGTGTTTAGATGGATGAAGGGATGTGAGATAATTTCCAACCTGAGGCTGCACCAGTATAACTTCATGCCAGGACCCATCTGTACGATTTTTGATGAGGTTTCAAGCAAACTAGCAGCTGACATAGGACTCCACCCCAAAATGGAGCCCTTAGGGCCACAGGTTTTCCTCACAACCTTGGGAAAGTCACTTTATTGTGATTTTTAGGAAGGTATCAGATAGGCTCACAATCAGACTGGATCGGCTTCAGGCACTATGCAGGACAGAGTTACCACCAGTGACTTGAAGAGTACTGCTACTCCTCTAAGATATAGGAGCACATGTTCCTCAAAGGCATAGTAACTTCCCCTGTTCTTTACTGGACCTGTGTCTGCCATTTCCAGAGGGAGTAATACCATATTTTCACTTGGAAAACAGCTGGGAAAACAGATTGTGGGAGTCCTGGGTTCAGTTCACGACTCTGCTTGAGGCCGTTCAGATCTCACATCCTTGGACAGGCTAATGTGTAACAAGGGACTGCAAGATTCACGTGGCCAGAACGATCCTGTAGCGCTGGGGTTAGGATATTGCTGCGGAAGACAGGGCAAAGAACACCTATTCAAGAGGTCATCTACATGTATTGCATTCAAATCCTAGGAGCAGGGACAAAAGGGAACACCACAGTGTGCCAAGCAGATCCCCTTTGAGCTAAACCTCACTATCTTGATTAACAGCAGAGAATGAAAGCTGGATTTCTGGCAGGCCCACTTGGGACACCCGTCATAAAACCCGTAGTTTCATTCCCCAAACCAATGTTGCCATACAAGGTCCCGCTGGCTGTGGCTGAGGAAGTCTCCACAAGCTACGTCAGAGGGCTCTAGGTCAGACAACTCAATAAGCTTACAGCGTAGCTCATCCCCCTTATGCAGGATTTTACTGGCTTCTTTCCTACACAAACAGTATTTTAATGAATATTTGGCCTTTGTGCTACTTATTTAGAAAGAAATATTTCCTCTGCCTTTAAATTATTTCAACCTGACTTCCAATTCAGACCACTAATCTGAGATAAAGGAGTACATGGACTTTCATGCAATGCCAAAGAACTGAGCACAAAACAAGGTATCTCTGAATTGCAGAGTGAGGCAGTGCAGGGACAGGCAAATCCACTTGGGCCCTTGAGCTTACACAGGGTTAGAGAGTTCAACTCTGCACAGTCTGCCTATTAAACTGCACCATACGGTATCTATGTTTCATCTTTAGTAAGGATGTCCTGCTATTTCAGTTCTGATTTCTTTAAGCTTAGTTTATGTAAGTAAAACAATGTCTCTGCTTGCACTGTTTGAAATGCATGAAAAAAAATCAGTAGGAAATGGAACTAGAATTGTAGAATTAACCTTATGTGTGCTGCAACTGTACAGTGTGGGAAGAGCAGCCTGAATCAAACAACAGCAATACATCTGAGGTAAGGCGTGAGAAAGACACTGAAGCTGGCTCAGCTGAAAGATGTTATTGACTATTTCCCTTTATTTTTATTATTCTCACAAAAAAAATTCAAGTTCTGTGTGTTCATTATGTATGGCAGAAGTAGTTAACCTCCTCCATTTCAGTCTAAGTGGATTTGACACTGGAGTGGAGGGTCATCTGACACTGCTTAACTCTCAGTTTCTCCTGTTTACAAGTTAAAGACAATGCTTCTTCCCTCTGCCCTCTTTTCCTTGAATGTCCCATGCATCTCTCTTTTGCCAGCTCTGATTTCTGTAAATTGATGTCTGTCTTTGTTGTCAGTAATATTCCAGTCCACATAACTTTAAACAGGACCAATTATACTAGAGAGTGCCTGTGGCTCTTTTGAATGGTTGTTTTCCCCTCTAAAAGGTCCCATCTCTGGTTACCTTCTGCCTGGTCCCTGGGCAAGCCAAGAACTCGGCAGTGTGAGAGTGTGACAGTCTTAAGACAGTTCCACAGCACCAGGGGCAGTAAATTAATGCTGACATGACCCACCAAGTACATGGCAGCTCCATTGTCAGAGCTCTTCTACCAGGAGAGATTGAATTTCACACTGTGTTTGATATTAAATCTCTCCCAAGTACAAACTGGCTTGGCTGTGTAGAAAAGATATTCAAGGATCAGCAGTGAGGACCTCATCAAGGGAAGGTGCTAAATACTCACTGTTCTTATTTGAAGCATTACCTTGCAGTCTCAGCCTGATCTCTGTGCTTAGCAGATACCATGGATCTGTCTGCCCTGTCTTCATGCTAAAACCAGCAGCTCCACCATGTCCCTTATCTCTCTCCCAGCTCCTTTCACTGCAGTCTGCACTCTCCCTGTCTCTTCCCACAAGATACCTCCAGCAACAACACCCTCTCCCATTTCTCATCATCTGTGTCCCCTTGCCTCCTGTAATATTCCACTAGTTTTACTTGTTGCTGAGCCAGAAGCACACACTGTTTTTCTAGCTATCCCAGACCGACTTATTGGCCACAAGACATATCCTGCTTGGAGAGCCGTGAGTGGTCACCTTTGACTTGAGCCAGACATCTAAAATAAGTAAGTTTTCTGAACTCTTCCTTGATGACACATAAAATGTTGTTTGCCACAGGGAGACTGTCTAAAATGCAGTGCTCAAAATACTACATGCAAATAATCACTTTTGAAACTGAAATGGAAAATGAAACCGTTATCAAAGAATCATTTGGTTGGAAAATATCTTTGAGATCACTGAGTTCAACCATACCCGTCCTCTAACAGAACATATCACAGCGTACCTTGTCTACCCATCTTTTAAATACCTTCAGGGATGGTGTCTCAACTACAACCCTGGGCAGGCTGTTCCAGTGCCTGGTAACCCTTTCATTGAGGAAATTTTTCCTCTTCTCTATTCTGATCCTCTCCTGGCACAACTTGAGGCCATTTCCTCTCATTCTGCCACTTGTTACTCGGGACAAGAAACCAAGACCCACCTCCTTCCAGGTAGTTATAGATAGTGATAAGGTCTCCCCTTAGCCTCCTTTTCTCTAGGCTAAACCACCCCAGTTCCCTCAGTCACTTCTCATAAGTCTCCTCTCATTTGGTCCTATCAGGAACCAAACAGACACAAAATGAATATGCGTACATTATCTTATCATTGCACTCTCCTTTACAGGCCTCATGAAGGCTACCCTGTAACCTCTCAAGTCTCTCCCAAGTTCTGTGAAATGCAGAGCCTGATTAATTTTCTCCCCTAATTACATTTGATTAGTGGTGTCTTGATTAGCAGTTTACACTGGGTATTGCTAGTGATTTCACCTGGGGATGTGGGGAGCCGGCATACCTACAATGCATCAAATAGGTACAAGCCAACTTTCCATTGCACTTGGGGTGCTCTGGAAAGCCAGAAACCTAATTAGCATTTCACAGCCCCCTTTTTGTACCTCAAGATGTAGATATGCTCTTAGATTCCTTCACAGTCTTTGCCACTGTCAAGTTGCTGGGATCTGGGAAAACTTCTTAGTCCAAAATACTCAGGGAGTTCAACCTGAAATAGCCCAATGTGCAATTTTGCTTTTAGATTTCTAAAGGGGGGGAAGGGCCTTTGAATCAACTTGCATAACTTTTCTCACAGGGCATTACATTTCTCGCAGTTATCTGATACTGGGCTAAGAATTTTCACTTGTGCAACGCTGAAGTACGTTACTCTCTCTAGAAAGGCCACAAATCTTCATCTGAAGACAATGAGGTAGGGAAATGGCAATTTCTCTTGCCAGATTTGTTTCAAAGGTTAATGATCATCACTGTTAAGATTCGTGCTTTGTTGTTAGGTTCAAACTGCCTGGCTTCAGTGTCAGACTCTCATTCTTATTACAACTTTCTCCACAAGCTGAAAGAACACATTAAAAGCTGGCACTTTCTCCATGTGGAGACATGGAGATGTTGTAACCAGTTCAACTACTTCACTACCTTTGGGCTAGTTGAACACAGAACTCTGTAAGTCCCCAGTGCTTTGCCTGCAAAGATATTTTCTTTAATCCTCAAACCTTTATAATGGTATTTCTGTCAATTATAGGAACTGATACTGAATATGGCTTTTCATTGTTTAGGTTGAATTACCTCCTTATTGAACAGAAAACTTTCTTTGGCTAAACCATAACAGGAGAACTCAGGCTGATTTGGTTTTCCACAATGGTTCCTGAATAATTCTGAATTATTTCTTTGTTCTTTTCATTCCTGTTTGTACCACATTCAGCAGCATTACAATATATTTTATTAGGATATTTCTCCTTCTGGTTGACCATCCACTTCTCATTCCTGGCTATACTACCAATTTCAGAGCTTTTTCCAGATCTTATCAGCAACGTTTTTTTCTCTTTCACTCATAAAAATCATGACAAATGATCAGATGGTTCCTATTTCTATGTTGCCCTTCCAGAAACACCCCTGTACGATAATCCCCCACTGACAACAGCTTTTTGGGAGCTGTCAGCATGATATGATTCTTACACTCCATAAAGTGCACTGACTACTGCATGCCCATAACTCTCAGTCGGAACTGGGATCCTCAGCCTAGTCCTCAGGACAATGTCAAAGAAATATATTAACAATTTTGTTGAATATTAAAACCACATTGCCCCGCTCTATGATCTGATTGTAAAGTCTGATGGGCTAAGCATGCACAAAAACTAAGGCCTTCAAGATTTTTAACATAATTTTCTTAGTAATTTTTGTTTATCTTTTCAATACTCATTTTATATATTTTTCAAATCCTTGCAAAATGTCATAGTGCATGCCTTAACAGTGAGATCAGTACCATTCTACCCACTAAATGTTCTGTATAGTCCTTCCTTTTGTAAAGATTACATGAATTGGGTTACATTAAAGTCACCCAAGGTTTGCTGTACCATCGTGCACCTTTAGAGATTCCATGTTTGTGTTTTGCTTGCTATGTGTGAATTCTCCTCTGGGAAAGGCTGAAAATGTTACCACTAACGCTGTCACCCTTTTATGGAGTCTCCAAAAAGTCTTGCTGGGGAAGAAGTTCTGGAAAAGTTCTGCTTCACCGCAGCCTTTAGGCATCTGAGACCCACTTCTCCTTGGGCACCAAAAGCAGCTTTGGGCTGTGTCCACTTACCCTAGGACACCTGGCAAAGCACCAAGGAAATGAGGTTGCAGATGTTCCACAGTTCTTCACAATCTGAGACCTTCTGTCTGCTCAGGGATGAAAACAGACTCATGGAAGGATAAATTCTGCTGTATGCATGACTTATGTGACTAAAATAACTGCACATATGTATAATGAAAGAGAGAGAAAGACATGTGCATATACATGTACACACATAGTCTGGTTGATTCTTTTCCTGAGGCACTTTGTCTACTGAATAATTACCAAATAAAGGCTATGCTATATGGTGATGCATTTTTTTCACATTTGTAACTCTAATCTAGTGTGAATCTCCCCAAGGGTCCTACACAAACACTGGATTATTCACATTTACTCAAGGAGCAGATACCTTTCTACACACTATGCACAAAGAGAAATACCATGCTGAAATGAATGGAGCAGTGAGGCTTTCACAAGCTTGCACCCAGGAAAAGCCAGCATGAGTATAAGATAGTTGCTTTTGCTTCCAGTCAGCAGAAGAAACTACTCACTATATATTCAGTTTATAGAAATCTGCACAGCTTCATTGAATTCTATCAGTTGACTTCAAATGAACTACGTTGATTCAGGTAGAGATTTTAAGAATGAGAAGTTAAACAAAACCAAAGAGATCACACGTGTATGCAATGCCGTGCCAAACTATCGCCAACAACTTCACCATGGCAAAAGCACGATATAGCTCCCAGTGGCACTCAGAAAAGGACAGTAGCAGAAGTGACCCAGCAGAGCCTTTACTAGTGAAATACAGGTCACTAAAATCCATTTTTGTTTCCAGTTTTCATGTGTAACAGTTTCTTAGTAGCTGTTTAGTAGATTAAAGATTCCTCCACTTTCAAATATGTCTTCATCTATAGTATGAGATGCAAAACCTCTGACCAAATATGGACAACCGAATTTAGATGATTACTCATTTTCCAACTGCATGCCAGCCCGGAGACAGCCTGAACAACCTACCAGTGCTGAAGAAGATGAGGCAGATGAAGGCTACTTTCAGGTTCATGCACTTTGTATCAGTAAGACCCTTTGTAACATCAGTTCTGATTTCAGACATCCAGTAACCAGTAGAAACAGAACAATACTGGGGACACTATGGGAAAGCTAGACCAAAAGGCTGAAAATCGAGTACATAATAAGGAAGGTATGTAAGTAATCATCTGAAATTGANTAGATGATTACTCATTTTCCAACTGCATGTCAGCTCGGAGACAGCCTGAACAACCTACCAGTGCTGAAGAAGATGAGGCAGATGAAGGCTACTTTCAGGTTCATGCACTTTGTATCAGTAAGACCCTTTGTAACATCAGTCCTGATTTCAGACATCCAGTAACCAGCAGTAACAGAACAATACTGGGGACGCTATGGGAAAGCTAGACCAACAAGTTTGAAAATTGAGTACATAATAAGGAAGGCATGTAAGTAATCATCTGAAATTGTCTTTAGTTCTCATCTCTAAGTTACATGATCATAAATGAGAAATAAATCCCATGTAACTCAGAGAAGGAAAAAGAAAGCAAGAGAAGAAAAAGAAGAAGAAAAAGAAGAAGAAAAAGAAACTCTTGAACTACAAAACCTGTGTCAAGAAACACAACATCACAAGAACAAAATGTACTTGGGTCTGTGTTTTTGTTCAAGGCACAGGTGACATGCCACATCTAGATTGGGACTAAATTCAGATACGAGTTTTAGGCAGTGCCAATATTAAAGGGATGCTAGAATTGGTGTTCTGCTGAGATTTCATTCACAGAAATGTGTATCCAGGTAAAAACCCACACAGAATGCTGATGGAAATGGGTAGACCCAACGTAGTTTATTTCATGAACAGAAATGAACAGCAAAGTAAGTACTCAGACAGCATATTGATGAAAATTAGTAGACCAAATTAATCTCATGTGAAGAGTCTGACTAAAACAAAGTATTACTGGCAGTACAGGGTGTCAGCTAGGTCTTTTTGTTCCTAACTGGGCTCATTCAGACTAGCTGGCTGGGCTTGATGCAGGTGGTTTTCCATTTCTGGATATTATTTTTCCCCATAAGGCCAAGGACCAGACCTCCGCCCGCTTTCCTGGGCACAGGGTCAGATATGGGGAGCACATGGGGATGCAGGGGGAGACTTTTATGCTTTTATGCAGCCAAACAACTTTCTGGCCTTCAGCACAAGAAAAAGTTTCCACTGTCTGCCAAGCCCTTAAAACTGCCCAAACACTTCGGAAATTACTGCATCTCATTTTGTTGCCAATTGGGAAATTTGCTTCACTGCATTAACTGTCAGAAAATAAAATGTACCTCTAGCGAGGTGGAAATATTATTGTCTCATTATTGTCAAAGTGCAGTAATGGACTTAAACACTGAGCAAAGATGTGTAGTGTTTCACCTAGGGCTGAATACCTACATCTATATCAACCATAGGTTTCTGGCTTGTATCTCCCACCCATAGCTCACACTTCTCCTGGATTAGTGTTCTCCCATCAGTGCTATTAATGCTGTTGCATCGGGAGAGCCAGTTGCTGCAGTTCTGCTTTGTGGCCTGGAGGGCCCTTAGCCATTACCAAATTAAAGCCCTCTAGGCAGTAAAATAGTTGGGCCCTAAGGGATTTCTTGGAAATGTGCTGTAAATGAGCAAACAGAAAAGAAATTAATGCTATGTTGAACCTCCTGGCTCTAAGATTACCATTTATTTGGTTTATTAAGAGCTAGTATGGACTAATGGGAAGTTAAATCAGCTTTTTTAAAAAAGCCTATTACATGATGTCTTTTAACATATCTAGTTAATATTTTCAAGGCACATGTGTCTTTGCAGACAGTGGCTGCTCCAGTAAATGTCTTAGGAAAGGGATGAACTGTTTTAGATATTCTGAAGACACACTTTCCTCAACACCCAGACTAGAGAAATATGAGTTTAAGATTCCATTTTAAAGAAGAAATCTAACTTAAAACCATAGGTGCCACTTGTTGACTCAATGGGTAGAATACAAGAACAGCACAGGTATTTAGGTATTAACTCTGCCTCCCCTCCCAGGATAGGAGCAGGCTGCATGGAAAAGATCAATATATGTATGGTTTAATAAGTGATGGAGAAAGACAAAAATAATTAGCTTTCTAGCCAGGACTCATCTGATCTTGGTTTCAGTGTAGGAAATACACAGGTGTCAGTCTGCGTGTTCCCATAAAAAGGAATAGTCTGGGCAAAGAAAAACCTTCTAGTCTCTCCAGATATTAGTTCAGCTCACCAAGATCTGAGTCATAGATTCATCTCTACCTCCACTTATTATAAAAAGAGCCTATGGTAAATTCATTCTTAACTCACACATTAGCAAGGTGCTTGTGTTTATATGGGCATATATATGGGATGAAGCTATATTTGGATTTTAGCCACGGAACAGCTAAGGACAGACCCCTCTCGTGTGGTCAGTCACACTTATATAATATGTAACTGTTGTTCTTGCTCTGAATAAACATCCAGCAATAATGGAAGTCCACGTCACATCAAGTTGCTGTTTTCAAAGGGAACTGCAAAATCTCTTCCCTAATAAAAAAGTCTCCAAACGTGCAGCCTTAACCTTACTCTTGCTGAAATCAATTACAGCACTTAAAGGTTACTTTCTTCGAGGCTACCTGAGGCCCATAAACTGCCACACATAGCAGAGCACTCCTCGGACACTGGCTTGATTCAATAATTTCTGTTCCTTGGTTTGCCTCCAAGGGCTGTTACACTCAGAGAAGTCTTTAATAAGCTGACACCTCTGAACGCACATTACTCCTTACATCACCATGCTGCTGCTTCCTGTCCTTTGGTCCCGTTAAGATCATTTAAGGAATATAACTGAAATAGCAGAGAGTGTCCAGGATCTGAGGGCATCGGTAGGTGTTACTGTCCTCAGCCAGCTTCCCCTGAGACCCCCATCCATACACTTGCCCATGGCCAAGCCTCAGTTATGCTGCAGGCACCCCTGCCCCCAACCCAATCTCGTTATGCTCCTGAGTAGACCTTTGGGTAGATCTTGGACTTCATCCCCTTTGGTCCCCCTCTCCCCATATGGAGAAGGTGCTTATTTTATTTCAAATGTAGCATGCATCTGTTGCTCAAGATGTTTAGTGCTTTCTGGATTTTAAATGAGGCTAAATATGAAATTAATTTTTTTAATTACATTTTTTCTCTGGCAACTGTATCATTGAAGGATGGAGCAATGAGGAACCTCCATTCAGAAACTGCCTTGATAATTCAGTTGCTTGAAGGAACACAGACAGGGGCTGGGATCAAGACCTGCCAGAAATTAACAAGATGGGGCTGAGTTGATGACTGATCCCATTCATGGAATCCAAACCAACTGCATGCTGCTGATTTTTACTCTGTTTGTTTATTTGCATGTGTAGAAAGCATAATTTCTGGGTCGTAGAAAGCATAATTTCTGGTTCATAGAAATGAATAAGATATAGAACGTAACATGCTCTGGGAATGTTGATCATCGTGTCACCCAGGTGCTGTCTGGCCCTGACCTGCACTGCCTTATGGCCACATTATTTGCAGGGACAGAAGACAACATCCAAGTCAAGGCAGCAGTTGTATTGCATATGGCAGTTGGGACAGAGAGAGAAAATAAAATACTCAGCTCAAACCCCATGTCTCTGTTCTATGAATAATACCAGAAATACATCTGTGAATTACTAGCTGCCCTGCATAGCCACAAGAGATACCAACACCTCCCATTATACCATGACCACATTGAAATATTTCCTGCAATTTCTCAGTGTCAGCAGTAAAGTATCTATCTACCCTGCACCACCTGTGGTGATTAAATGTGCCTTATAAATGTCAAAGCACTTTCCAGCATAAATCTTCAAAGAACTGCATGAAACTGTGTTTAAAACTGTCTCTTCTCTCATTTTTGCTTTCTGCACTAAGAAAGGGAAATGGCAGTACATGTTATTGAACTTCAGGCATTTGTTTCCACTAATGGCAGAGCGCAGAACTATGAGGTCCTATCGTGACATACCAAAGGTTATTTTCTAATCAGTTCATTCACTTACCAATGACTAGTCAGGTAAAAACATCCCTTGGCCTCTGCCAGCCTGGAAAATCCATCTGACTTTTAAAGTCAGGATGTATCGGGAAATCCTTGGATGAATTAATCTTAGGGTAGTGCTTTCCAGCACAGAAATAAGCTAGCTTGGAAAATATTCTACTCTCCATAGGGTCATTCACTCCTCTGTACAAAATATAACTCATTCTTTTATGGGAACAATTGCCTCTAGAAATGTGAATAATTTATGGGTGGTGCCTACAGCTTCAATTTTGAAAACAATTACAAGTGTGAGAAGGTTCTGGCCTGAAATGGGGCTAAAGTGTAACTGAAACAAAGTGCAACAAGTGGTTGTCACTGAACCAGGCACACATTCAAGAGGGGACAGAAAATCAGACTCAGCAGCAACACCTTGTTGATCCCAAGTGCCTGTTTGCATCTTCTCAGAAAATGTGTGGGCTGTTCTACCACCAAGCAACAGAAAATTTGTGGTGATTTATTATCTAGACTAAACTACCCTGTTTGTGAAACCTGATTCTTCTTCCTCATCGCTTCATACTCTTACACCTCGTACCGTCCATCCATTTGAAATATTATTGGCCTAAAATGTAGGGTCCTTTAAAATTTTTCCAAAGGTGAGCAGTTTGGGATTATTTGAAGCCTTTTGCACAGTAAATTGCAGGTAAATCCTGTCACTCAGAAAATGGTTTCCCAGACCAAAGTCAAACATTTGTTACTGTTGGTTCACATGTGCTGAGGACCTCAAGCGCTGAGACTGGAGGTGCTGTGGAAATGCACACAGGATGGGAGCACTCCCCATAGCTTTAGTTTCATTTGGAGTGAACTGCAGTCCAGTTCACTTCACATGGAACAGACATAATGCAGACTGAGAAGGAAAAACTTGTGCTGGGTAAGATTTCAACTGTTCTTTGCTATAGCTGTGAACAGAGTCCACTGAAAAGAAGTGATGCAGGCAGCTCTAAAATGATCTAGAAATAAGTGGTTTCTATGTGTGCCCAAACACAGAGTGAATAAATCTGCACTTTGCTGCTCTGTGCACAAACAGAAATGATGACAGAGCCAACAAAATAGACCAAAATTATGCATAAGTAAACCCAAGAAACCCAAGCAGGTACAACAAGCTGGGGAGCACACTTCCACCATCTCCTCCAAGCGTTTCCCTTGGATAAGTCAAAAAAGTTTAATTCACCATCAAAGATGCCAGAGCTTTCAGGCAGTCTCAGTATTTACAATAGGAACCAGCAAGAAAGACAAACATCTCTTTAAGCCCATAATTGCCTCTTTCAGTGGGTTCATTTTGTAGATGTGCCCGTACCAAAACCACATTCCTCCAGGAAGCTGTCACACTCCGAGCATTTGGTGGGCCTGTGCAGAAACCTGCTTTGTATGAACAGAAACTATACGGAGAGCTCCACTTTATCACTATCTGTCTAAATATATAAATAATCTGAAATCTGAAGTGTGCGTTGGACAGCACCCTCAGGCTATCGTTTTACACCCAGCTGTTATTCTCAGAGGATTCTCAGTAAATCCAGGAATAGACCCAGCCTGGAGTCGGGAACATGCTCAGAGGAGAATGTCACCATATGGGAGCTCTTGACTGTTGCATAAATATATTGATTAGCTAAACTGGCTTCAGGATGTTTCTATTAAGGACAATGAAGTCACAAAGAGATGTAAAATTATCACAAAGATGAAAGAGTACCTGAATTGGCTATTTTTTCCATTTAAGTATCTTCCTGTCTAAAGTAGGACACTGATAATTTGAGAAAATTTGTTAATTCTGAAGCTTAAAGATAATACCTAAGTAAAAATTGAACAGAATAATCATGCTGTTATTATCACAAACCAGAATAGCACATCAGCAACCCAAATGTTGATATTCTTCCTCCTGTTACATTGACATTGGCAAGAAAAGAAGTTATGTTGGAGTTTTTAATATACGTTCAAAAGGGAAAGATATTACATCTCAAATCCACCATGAAGGCAGAAATCCTCAAAGAGTATTTTCTTTACCTATTTAAACAGTTAGTGAGTGGGTTTTGAACTGTGTGCTTTAAAGCTGTGTGGAACCTGCTGTAAAACAGGTTCTCTGGTTCACTTGCTGTGTGACCTACAGCAAGCCACTTTAACTTCATTGCTCTCATCACCAGCCCAAGAGCAGCTCGTGGAAGAGAAAAGCTGTAGACTTTAGCTTGGTTTGGGGCCCAGGGGAACTTATTGTGTCCTCTTTGGTGGTGGATGACAAACTTGGAGATGTGGGTCACAGCAAAGGAGAGCAATGGTGGACCAGATGACAGTCAAAGGGCATTGGAGCTAGAATGTGGGCCTCCTACGACAGCATCAGCATCCTCAAACACCTTGTAGAGACCCCACCAGGCTCCTACAGCAGAGCCTGGTTTGTACTGGTTGGCATGTGCAAAACAGATGCTAGCCACCAAAAGCTAATTATTCAGTGAGGGAGATTTGACAGGACTGGGATGATAGAGAGGCAAGAAGGAAAAATAATTCATGATGTAAAAATTAAGACAAACACCAGGCTGCTCGTTCCCCCACCTTCCACTAACAGAATAGCTTTTCTCAAAAGGGAAAAAATGCTTTTTGTTTGCCAATGCTGTTCCTACCTGATATATTTGCATTACCCTGAGGACACAGCTCAAAGGTGTATTTGTCCCTCAGCAGTCCAGACTTTTCTAGAGGCAAAGGCACTGAGCAAGCCTATAGCTGTGTATCAAAATCCATCCTTGGCATAAGACAAACTCAGCAGTAAAGCCTCAGCGTGGTGCTCAGGAATTTATTCACACAACTTCACAACAACAGCAAAAGGATACCTTTTTCTCTATTTTTAGTGTACCTGAGCGGTTAATCATGATGTCTTAGGTCCTGAGGTAGGATTTGATCTAAGTTGATTTTTGGGATGGGCTTGGGCTGGCTATGCCTCTCCATGAATGAAGAGTGAATATCTCACCATGGCACCAGGGAACTCCATGTTGTGGCTGATACCATGCTCCAGAAGAGAGGGTAAACTCAAGTTTTCAATTGCTTGTGGCTGTAGTTGCTAGTTTGCACCTCTGGAAAGCCTGAAGTTTCTCATTGAGAGACCAAACCAATTTCATAACTGGATGACAACCAAGCAAGTATAAAATAGCAAAAAAACTCATTCTGAAAAGTTTTCTGTATTGCATTTTGGGTTCAAAATGTTTGGAAAGAAAGTTCTGTTAGTTTAGAAAATTGCTGTCCAAAATGGATACATTTTCCAGGGAAGTCAGCCAGTTTTTAAAGGAGGCCAAATCTGTTTCTACATGGAAATTGGCTCATTTTGGAGCATAGAAGAGTTCTGCTTAAAAATATATTAAATTTCTTCCTCTGCCCACAACTGTATACATGTTCATGCATCTTGAATAGAGAACTGCTGTTCCACCAGCAACAGGGAAATGCAATTTGAACAAGTGCAAAATTACAGTCATGTCAGTATGGATGAGACAGGAAAAAGAGAGAAAAAATCCAGAAAACAAAAATTACCCAATTCACTCAAATCTTGGAAATCCTTTTTCCATCTATCTAAGCTCTCCTAGAAGCTGCATTTGGGTACATATAGCTTCAACTTTCCTGTTCTTTAAACAAGCCCTGCCTTAGCTATAGAAAATAAAGATAGAAAAAAAAAATCCACAACCCGTAATGTAACTGTTAACAAATGCATGGTACATTGGTGTTAAGTAACAAAAGGTCAAGTATATAGCTTGGTCAACCATAATAACCCTCATCCTGACTGCATTTGAATAGCAAATTTGTTCCAAGGGCCACACCCTTGTCAAAAGCTAGTGTGGAAATTAGATAATTTTTTTTAATACATACTGTACTGAAGAACTGAGATGTGTCAAAAAACACATAGCATGTACCAGCGCCTCTCTCTGATGTGTATGCCATTTGGAATATTGTTATTTAAATACTTTGACTGTTTAGTCTATTTTGAATGGCTGCATTATAGAACTGGTGGGAAATTCTCCAAAAGAAACTCAAAAAAAGAGTATGTTTTGGAAAGTATTTCAGATTTAGGATTGTCAGAATGCCCCATTTTAACCTTTTCAGCAGAAGAAAATATCAGGGCATATTGATACATGTATGTGTACTCTCATAAATAAAATCATAGAATTATAGAACAGTTTGGGTTGGCAGAGGTTTTGAAAGGTCAAATTTTCAAAAATGCATGGAAATGATCAAAGCAGATCTCAACTGGTCTGCTTTAATTGCTCAAGGAGGTATTAAAGTCAAAAAATGCCAAAATTTTGGCAATTTATATGGGAAATCAAAACTTGCCCTCCTATAATCTTACACATCCCAGATCAATGGCCTTTTTAGTAAAGATTTCTAGTGCTGCCCATCATTGATTGACACATGTGAGGCTTTATGCCAAGTGAGACTGATACTACAAGGACATGTGGCACTTGTTTAGGCTGGGTACGGGGAAGAAAGATATGTACACATGTAGGAATCACAGTTCAGTTTTCAACTCTTCTCTTATTGAGAAAGGTCATTGCTTCATTCAGGTATTTGCTAAATAGAGAAAACACTCAGGAAGCTGAACCCTTTGATCTTTAAATACTTGTAGGCTTGGTGCTATGAAAGGATGAGGGAAACATTTAAAAACGATTGAGGGAAACAGATGTTTGGCTTCTTCCATCCACTGCCACTAAATCAGTCATTGGCCCAAACTGGTATTTAGCACAGGTGATTTTCCACAAAGTTAATCCTGCTTTCATTCAGGGCATTCTTCTTCCAATAAAAATCCATCTGCTTGCCTAGCTTTAGACATCAGCATAAATTGTAGCTCATCCAAATGGGTCTTTCAAGGGGGGCTCCGCACCAAGGCTGAGAGAACCACATGCTGCTTACTGAGAAATCACAGAGCTGCTCGCAGCTTGAGCTGTCTGAGTCACCAGCTGATGAGAAACTTGACTTTTCGCTCGGTTTTCCCTGCTCTTTTTAAAGAAAACTTTAAAAAACAAATAAACCCCACAGGCAAGCAAGCAAACTTTCTCATTTCATAGGCACCCCCTCCCAGACATGGTTAAATTTACCACAAAATCCATTTTCTCATGGATTAATTTTTCATTTATTTCCTGCTTGCCTCCTCTTATTTTTCCACACACATTAGTGTCATTTTCTCCTCCTGCACACAGGCTGTGAGCATTTAGTTCATTCTCTCCAACAAACAGCAAAAGGTTACCAACTGTACATGCCCCAACAACTACGTCTACATTCCCTTCGCAAACAAGATGCTACACTGAGATGGCTTGTGCTAGACAAAGGTGATAGCAATAGTTTTGTTTCATCAAGTTTCAGAGTAAGGACATGACTGGAAATCAAGTCAACCAGGTCTTCCCTTCACAACTCAGCAGGATTATCCCAGCCCTAATTTAAAACCAGTGCTCACTGAAACACCCTCTTGCAGCACAGGCTGAATCCCCAGATCACAGTTTCCAGCAGATCCCTGCATCACGGTTTCTCATCAACTTTTCATCTCTCCTAGGCAGAAATATTTATCATGTAATAGAGCCGTGTGCAAGTGGACCTGTTAATAAACACAGATAATTGCTTAAAACTCTTAACTCCATGCAACTGTCCAGACAATTATCTACTTATGTATTTACATCATTGTTATTAACATTATGTCTCATCAGCTCCCATGCATTAATGGATCTTATCCTCTGCAAGTGCCTAGCACAACAGAGCAAAAACATAACACCGACATTTGTTCCTATTTTTCTTCTAAGCAAGTGCTAGGTTCTTCTGATCATCAAAATAGTTTTTTATCGTAAGAATGCTAGAAAAAACAAAAGCAAGTTTGTACTGGAAAGTTTACAAGTTCAACAAAAGTAATTCTGCTGCTTAACAAAACTGTGATTACAAAAGTACTCAAAACATTTACACCACTGTGAGTGTAATTTAAGGATAATGAGTCTTTGCTCAAACCTTTTACAGAAAAAAATGGAGTTTCACCCTGTCTTTTATGTTGTACTTCAGGTTGCAAAATCTGATGAGGCATTAGCAGTAAAACTGTATTGTGAATGCTGAATTTACATTACACAACTGCAGCTTTACAAATCAATAATTTCACAGAGACAATATCCTGTAGCATTTTTGAGTTGCTTGTCATAGAAGTTCATTGTAAGACATGACTTGTTTAGTATCAGCATATAGGGTAATTTTGCTTACACTATGTAATTCAGCTATCTGTTAAGTTTTATGAACAGGTAACATGTAACTATAGTACAATAAATGTACCAGTGACAGAATCACTGGTATTTCATCTCACAATTTTGGGTTAACCCAGGCTTTGTGTAGCGAGGTAGAGCAGTACAGAGCATGGATGTCTGCAAAGTAAGTTCATCAAAGCTTAGACAGATGAAAACTATGGGAGAAAGTTTTGCTTCTCTCCAATTATGAGAGAATTCTGAACAAATACTTATAGAAAATTAAAAGTCCTCAAAGATGAGGTAACTCACTTGGTTCAGGGCAACACAGCTTGTCACATGCCCAGTTAAAAAAAGTTCATAGAGATCCACAGAATACCTATCTTTTTAAATAAATGACTAAATAAAAGTCAACATTGTGATACATAACTTCAATCAACATCTTTTTAGCTTTAGATTGATTTCCTTTGGGAGCTCTATTATGTGAGCACCGGCAAAACAGCTGACATTTTTTCCTTTACCCACAGTACACCCATTACCCATAAAGGGTGATACGTGCTGTTCTGTTCATGGTCTTATGGACTCAAATTAGAGGTGAAAGTTGTTTTGAGCAAAAGGAGTATATGGCTGATGTATTGCTTCCATTTATTATTTGATCTCAATCTATTGTGTGTTTCCTTACGGCACACTCAATAGGTCTGTAATCATGGGGAACAAGATAGAAAGGGTAGGGCAAGTATTGTAGTTCCTGCCTTGGCTGGCGCATAACTTTTATTAGAGCTTATTTTGAATCACAGCTTTAAAATAAGAAGCCCGCATGAAGGATAGGAGATATGGCTTTCTGGACTTAAACATCCAGTTATTTCTTATTTGCAGGTAAGCGACATAAAGAGTTAATACACTGTCCACTTTTTTATAGCTAAACTATTTGAGCTTTTGTTTAAAAAAATGGGAAATGATACAGTGGTGCTTAAAAAAATGTTTTTCCAGCTTCTTTGGTATAACAATTGTTTGACATAAACTCGCATGACACTGTAAGCTTCCTCTCTGCTAATAGACCAAACGTTCTTTTTCCAGCAGGAGGAAAATGCCTGTGTCCAGGGTGAGATC
The DNA here is from genome assembly GCA_013389865.1 of Piaya cayana. Lineage (NCBI taxonomy): Eukaryota > Metazoa > Chordata > Aves > Cuculiformes > Coccyzidae > Piaya > Piaya cayana. Next base: position 161,843 of record WAAB01009851.1, on the reverse strand, counting down.
ACACCAGCTGCCCTAGAATGAGGAGTCCCACCATGGTGCCAAGGCAGGACTCGGCGAGCACACTGAGTGCATGCGGAGCTTGGCATCCACAAAGGATGGAGGGAGGGATATGTGCACGGTGCGGGGCGGTTGTGTCTCATTTAAAGAAAAGCCATGCACAGTGTAGCCCATAAAGAAAAAGAGGATGTGAGATAGACAAAAATTGAAGCTGTTTACATGAAGAACAGGATGTATTTTTCTTGCCTGCAGGCCCTGAGAACTGCAGTGAAGACAGTGGAGTTTACACCAAAGCAGCTGAGATGTGGGCAGAGGTTTCAGCTATCTCAGGGCATGGAGAGAAGGTGACCTGCAGCTGAGAGCACAGCAGATGGTCAGAGACAGAGCCATCAAAAGCCTTAGAGACCAGCACCCCAGCTCCACTTCCAAGAATTAGCATAGCCCTTGCAGAAACGGACACCCTGAGATGTGGACATCCTGCCACTTGCCCTGGGGCTGGGCAAGGCAGAGGGCAGCATTCTCTGACAGCAGGTTCCCAGAGACCAGAGTGCTAGAGCTATGCTTTGATCAAGGTGACTCTGATGACTTTTGGGAACTAAGCCTGAGGAAGTGAAAGAAAAAATTCAGAAGAGCCACATGGTTCTTGAAATAATAGAAACCACTTGAGAAGCTGCAGGTTAGGGCAGGTCTAGAGATTTCAGAAGGTTTCAGTAAAATCTTAAGCTGCCTCTTTCTTGAGGTAGCTTGTTAATGTGGAGATCTTGCCAGGTTGTTACTCATAAAAAGAGGTGAAAGATACCAGAAAAAGGGCCTTGCTTAGAAAAGCAGGTTGCATAAACTCAGGTCATCCAACTTCTTCACAGCTTCAAGTGCCTGATGCAGGGGGGGAGTCCATGACTAACTCCCAGCTGTACCCTTTACATACATAACACTAGATGTGTGCAAGAAAAATGCACAATGGACCCAGAACCAAACAGACCCTGGGACTCTCGAAGCCCTTTGACCCAGAAGCACAAGTGCAGGTGGAAATGTGTCCCTTTATGATGGACTTCTGCAGGCAAACATCTCCTCTGTCTGCTGTCAAGGGGACACTGGTGAGGACCTTGCCTGAAAGGTCCCTTCCACAACTCAGATACCTCTTAGCAACCCTGCAGCAGGTCCCTCTGCAGTCCACAACTCTGTGCTCCTTCAGGGACCGGTCCCTCCAGCTGGGGTCTGCAGAGACCCTCTTTGGCATAGCCAGACCTCCCAGAGTAGGAACAGGCACACAAGCATATATCATGCTCAGCAAATGCTCCGCAACACACTAACTTGACTTCAGTTAACCACTCCTTGGATTTCTCACTGTGGGCGTTATCCAAAACCACAGACACTTGATATCTGCACACTTTGTCTCAGTCCTTTTGCTTCAATAGCCCTCAGTGGGCATGTCAAAGCAATGGTACAGATAATGCAACAGTAAAACAGAGGAAAGTATTGAAGCCCTTCCACAACAGATGTGCAGTGGTTAACTTGGGATGGCAAGAAGCCCATAGCGTCCAGTTCCTGTGTCCTGTCCAACAAGCAATGACATTCTCTGATTGCAAACATGATCCTACGCACCTCAAAGACAATTTTAGTCACAGGCTAAATTGTGTAAATCAACTTTCCTAAAAGATAAAATCTTCCCTTGTATTTTTTTCCATTGCTCAGTTAAATATTGTTTCACTCAGCAGATTTTAACCATAAATAAGTTCATTAATAGATGTTCTCTTTGGAGACATGGGGGACTCTGTGATACAATGGCATTAACCTTTTTGAATAACATCATTTATATCATTTGCCTCTTAAAGGCACCCACTATGTTCCCCAGGCAATTAGAAAACTTTGTTTCATGGCACTGAGTGAGCTCATCCAGCTAAAATGACTACAATGCATGTCTGCATAATATTGCTGTTAGTTGAAAGCTATCTATTTATACTACTCATCCACAACTATTAGAACTTGTTTGTGAGCATATTTGCCCTTCTGCTGTAAAGACACCAGCTCAGCTGGCTGTTGTCTGCCTGGATCTCAGGAGAACTGTCCTACAGAAGGGTCATGAAAGAAGAAGAACTAGAAACTCTGAAATTGGGAGTTTTCTGACAAATCATTCCAAAGTAACCTGTGAGTGTTCTTACAGGTAAGGCCTGATACAGTTTGAATGACTCCTACTAAATCAGCAGTCTTGGGGATGCTGCTGAACCCCACTGGCATTCCTACCAGCCTTACTAAAACAAAATTGCCACTCTCTGGATGAACAGGCACTTTTCTCTCCAGAGCTGGGAAAGGAGAAATTGCAGTATCTCCACACAGGGAGAGGCTGGGCCACACCTATTAAAGATTCCCAGCACCAGACATGTTTTAATATATGAGTATATCTTCCTATTCTCCCTACAGCAGCTTATATCTTCCCGTCCTGCAGTCAAGATTCAAACTTTCAAAGAATTCAGGTTTGTTTCTTATTCATCCTTAAAAAAAAAAAAAGAAAATACTTCCCTTCTCTCCTTTATAAAGAAGGCTGAGAGCTATAGATAAAAATTCCAATACAGAGGTGAGATATCTTTTTTTTTTTCATGATTGTAGAGGATAGATGCCATGTGCTCTGAGCAGAGCAGCAAAGTTTGTGGGTTTGCTTTGTTTATTCTGTCCATATTTGGATGTGAAGAGGCATAGGCAGTAGATGAAAGTAGTTCATATAATAAAACTGGGTTTGGATGAAACTCAGCAGTGTATTACTGTTTCATTTTAGCTCTCCTGAAATAGTAAGGCCTTGTCAAACTCAATCCCAGAGGAGAAGACTGGGCAGATTTCAGTTTCAACATGTGCCACATAGTTGCACTTTGCCATATTTGCTCACATTATGGCATATGTGTGTGGAGGAAGAGGGGAAGAATTTCCCTGTCTCTAAGCTGCAAGATATCTCTTAACACCTCTATTCTTTGCTGCAATAGCACTGTATTACTGGTCACAGAGCAAAGCAATTACACGACTACAACCACTTGATCTGAAAAGATGGCTATTCAAAGTGAGGATCCAGTCCAAATTTAAGCAGCAGGAATGTTTTCATCTAAAATTCCCAATTGTACCTAAAAAATAACCAGCCCCAAATCCTTTTTGCTACCTGTTTCACTTCCAGCTTTGCATAATTTCCTGCATCTGTGACCACACTTTATCATGCAGGGATTTGGAGCAGGGGTTTGGTTGATCCTCCCACGGGCAAGAGACACTTTCAAATTGCAAGTTTTATGAAGAAGGGGAGAATAGGAGTATTTCACTCATGAGGAACTGTGATGACCCACGATAAAAAGGAGGGGACAGTCTTTATCCTATAACTAAGGATGGTGTTATTTGCAGATTTCAGTGCTGGACCTGTTTAATGAGAGAAGTACAGGAGAGGAAGGGTAGCCTGCACTCAAAGATGGCAATGTTGGAAGTTAACCCAGAGCCTGAGATGAAGGGAAGAGGCACAATCATAAACATCCTTTTGCCCATTCCTGGCTCCAGTAGGAACAGAGGACACAACCATGGAGGACACAGCCACACATGACTGCCTCTGCTCCTAGAGGTCAGAATCTGGATTTTAGCATCAAGCAGGTTACTGAGAACAAGGCACACTCACAGTCCCTGCAATGTGAGCACCAGTAACATCTTTTCTTCTATTGCTGAGTATAACTCAGTGGGATGAAGAGCTGCAGCCAGCTCACCAAGACCAACCAGCCTACAAAGTCAGGGTGTCCTACTAACCAAATATGAGCATGAGGAGACCTGGATTTTCCCTCTCAGCTGTATCACAACATCCCTCCTTGTATTAGGAAGACCTCTGTGCCCCAAATGCCTCCTCTATAAAGAGGAAATAACATTTTCTTTCTCCCACGCCTAGACTGTCTGGGCTAGTTAACCATTTGGACAGAGAATTCATCTGACTGCAGCTTTGCAGATAAGAGCGCACAGTGGGAGCTCTGATCCCAGCCAGGGCCTCCAGGCACAACAATATGAATGATTAGCAGCAGAGAACGGTCAGGGCAGGCAGCAGCCCTGTCTAGCTCACACCGTTCACATCACTGCTCCTAAATATCTCTCCTAGTGATAATTCCAGAGCAGCCAGAGTCATGGATGCTGTTAATCCAAGAGAAGGAGGATGAAGTAGGTTTTCATTGTGCCTCCTTGTTTCAACGTGGACATGCAAGTTTAGGAATGTTGGAGAAATAATTCCTCAGCTGTATCTCAGGCATAGGCCAGAGCAAGCTCTGCTTACTGCAGATCTGTTGCAGACTAAGTTACTTCATGGGTCTCAAATGACATACCTGGTTTAAACCTACTTTCAGTGACTTCACCCAAAACTTTCTGCCAAAGTTCACATCTTCCCACATATCCCATTCCTCTGCTTGCTCCTGCCTTTACTCCCTCTTACTCTACCTTCCTTCCCACAGCCGTGGGAACAGACTTCATCACTTGAGAAAAATGTCCTGCTCATATCCCCTGCTGTTAAAAAAAAAAAATGAAGTCTTCTGGGCAGTGAATCCATGTCAGGAGAAGAAATTACACTGACCTCAGTGAGGATGGCATGTACTGCTAGAGAGGTGGCTCAGCCTGTGTGTGCTGCATCCAGCTGTCTGTCTGACTACAATACAGCGTGGCATATATGGAATATAATTTCCCTCTCCATTTACATTTAATACAATGGCTTTGGATGACACATTATTAAAAAAAGGGAAGACAAGGCTCTTGGCTTTCACTAATGGCTTGTTACTCCTCTAACATTGTCTCTTTGGTGCAGAATGACAGAGTGATTTGTGTCTCTCCCAAAGACTCCCTTAGCTGCCTTCTCTACGCTGCCTGAGATCTGCTACTTTTTAAAAATAATAACACCTCTGTATAGCAGTGGGAGGACTGGACTCACATGGGTGGTCTCTTCTAATGAAGATAGAGTATCTGGGAAGAATATTTTAATGTGTTTTTCTTCTAATTGAGTTTTTCCAGCGTTTGGGATAATTATTTCTACCAATTAGCCCAGTGGTATTGTTAGCTAGAGGCAACCGGTCCTACTCCAGGCCTCTGACAGAGGTTTACAGTATGCACAATGGTGCATAGTCCAGTTTATGAGAAAAAAATTGCCCCTCTGCTCCCAAAACTATGGGACAGGATTCCATTGTGAGACAAATATTTCCCATGGAAATTGCCCTAAGAAGTTTCATAAGGGTCCATGTTTCAGATAAAAGAAAATGGGTGAGGATTTTAAAATGCAGCTCAGGAAAGAGGGGGTTATGCTTGAAGGGGAGACAGTAGCACAGGAGAGGGTAGTCAACGGTCAGACTTGATGAGGCATGGGACAACTTCTCTCCTTGTACTGTGCAATGTCCCAGAGACATGCTGAACCCCATCGCTCTGTGACCAGGCCTATCCCTAACGATGAAAGAACAGGTCACAATCAGTGACAATAAATTCATTCAGAGTAAATTATCGGCCTTTACAAACATAAGAGCTAGACACTTGTTTTTCCTAATAAATGAGAGCTGAAAGATGATGCAGTCACTCAAGTGCCAGAGTAGTGGTGTTGAGCACAAGCCTGTAGCTGCATTGCCTTATATTAGCCCTGAGCAGGAAACCTTTCAGCAACCTGCTGAAGGAAGTTAATGCTGCAGAGAGAGGGCTGGCAAGAATTCAGCACAAAGACCCTGCAGCAAAAATACATAATTGTTATAAAGGTAAAGACTAGTAAGGAGTAGTATATGATCCTGTAGAAAATAGGCACAGCGCTGGGGAGTTTTAAGCCAAGTCTTGCAGCATCAAAAATCTTCAGTTAAAGGAAGTAGAGGAATTTTTCAAGTTAAAGATGAATGAGGTCTTTACATAGCTGAAAATGCAAATGACCTGGTGATGATGGCCATATAGTTATGAATCCTTAGCTAACCTTTAAAAAAGAATCGCCCTGAATATTTAAATAACGTAGGGCGAGAAATGATCCCCCTATAGAACTCCCTCAGTGAAGTATTTTTCTTTAGAAAATGCTTGTTCATGGAAATGTGGAAACAGTGAGCATCAGGAAATACACCTTTGCGCTCAGAACAGAGCTTGTGGGTTGCTCTGTGGTGGCAGAAATATGATTTACCCTGGAACACTCATGATGTGCTGAAACCCCTTGTTTAAGGCATACTTTCTCATTGCCTTTCCATGTTGACATCAAAAAACCACCACTGAGTCCTCACGAGACACAGCTGCTGCCTCTCTGGCACAGTCCTGGCATGGGATGGAGTCACAATGATGTTCAGATGCCAGTTGTGGGCGTTGCGAGATCTGCCTGCTGGGTACCAAGTTTAGGATCTGCCTCTGAATACGCGACTTCAACCAAGTAAAACTTACAGCAATTTCTATTACTAGGGTAGGAAAGTAAAGTTTAGTAAAAAAGCAGAGAATCTTGCTAAGATAAAAACCTGAGATGTCTGGTTTAACATGTTCTAGAAGCAATGAATCCTTAACACAAGAAACATCTCCAAGCAGAGCAAAAAGGACTGAAACTTCAACGGGATAACTTACAGGACATCTTGGGAAATATGGCACAGGGATTTAGAATGACCTTCCTGGGGATAATAGAACCAATTCATTAAAATATCAGAAATACAATTCAGCCACATGTATTACTTTCACCATGACACCTCTTTACAAACGTTTTTGCAAAACGTTGAGATAAATATCTTTAAGGAATGTACCTCCATTTGATGTTGCTTTTCCATGGAAGCAATGACTCCAGTTTTTCCAAGCAGAAATCAGATAATCCGTCTGCCTGGACCATTCCCTATGACTGTCCATCTGTCTGGGCTGTTCTGTCAAATTTGTAGCAATAGAGACTCCACAATATCCCTTGTTAACCTTAATTTCATCTGAAATATGTGCCTTTAATGCAGAACCGGGTACAACGGAGGTTTCCAAGCTTGAAAAAAAAAGATTGAGCTTTCTTTCACATTGTCACATATTCTGTACATTTCAGACCAGCAGTATCTATTTTTAGGATCTCAGTTTTAACTATCTCAGACCAGTTTGTACTGGCTTTTACAAAATATGAACAAGCTCTCTTATGACTTTGGATAGGAAAGGGTTTTTACTGAGACCACACCATAATACACTGCCTGATGTCTGTTCCAGCAGAGGTTTTAGTAGCCTTAAAAGATGAATAAAAGATAAAATCCCAACTACAAAATCTTGAAGCAATTCCTTAAGAAAAGGGGTCTGTCTCAGATTATAAGAAAGTCCTACAGCGATTTTTCCACAAGCTCCTACATAAAGGCTTAAAATAGTGAATAGTAGTCAACAGGGACACCCCGGGTCAGAGCTAATGTACATCCATGCAAGACATTTTTTAACAATGTAAGCCAGCATCAGGTGCTTTACAGAAAACTCTTACAGCTGTGGGCCTTCTAGGACAATTTCATCCTAAATCTTTTTACTTAAATGCTTAAACCCTGAAGAATGAGGTCTGATAATATTTGCAAGTCTCTAGTTTCACTAAATTTAGAGTTATGGTTCTCTCTGCACCTGCTATCGATATAAAATGCCCAGTTCCTACCTGAACCTTGCTAAATCCTTAGCTTCAAAGAAGTTAGGTTTCAACAGTCTATCTAGTGTCAGTAAAGGTAAGGAGGAAGTAAAAACTTCGCCTCAGGTATCAGAACCAGCTGCTGGAGAATATAACACTAGGAAAGATAAAGAAGTGTAACTTCATAAGGTCAGAGAGCAAACATCTGAAACAGCTGAAGAAAAGCCATCTCTCACCCAAGAGTTTTGAGATAACTGGCAGAAGAAGAAAGTAAATTTCTGCTTACACCATGCAAAACCAGGTTTTCATTGGTAACTATGCTAACCCAAAGCTGTTTATTGTCCCTTTTGCAACAGATGTTGTCTACACTTGCGCATAGGAACTCCAGGGAATGGATGAGGTGGATGCAGAGTCATGAATGTCTGTACTTGGAAATCCTTTACAAAGCAGTGTAGCTTTCCTGCAGGCAGTGAATCTCTGCCCGTTGTGCAAGTTCTGCCTACTCAATAAAGATTTCAAATCTTTGGGAAAAGATGTGATCAGAGTTGGGCTCCTTGACCTAAAAACCTAAGGAGAGACTGGCACAAAGGAGCAGTACATCTGAAATCCCTCCCCAGATGACTATAGGTCAGAGCACAGAGATGCATTGACAATCACATCTATTTCTTTCAAAAAAGAATTTGATTCTATTTCTTGAGGGTTTACTGGAAAAGAGATCTTAATTTTACATGTCTTTTTGGGAGGCAAAGGAAGCACTGCTGATGAGATATGGGAGCCCTACTTCTGCTTAAGATGTGAAATCAGTCCTGGATGTCTGGGTAAAACAGAAGCTGGCCTAAGGCCTAACTTATTATTAGGACATTACATTTTCAGATTAAATCACACATAATCATTAATTTCTCATTCTATACATTTGTTTCTCATTTCTGGGCAAAAATGTGGAAAAAGACCACCTCAAGCCAGGGCAATGTCCCACCTAGTCCTACCCTCCCTAGAGTCAGTGCATTAAGGAACAGAAACACAGCAGATATGGGTCAAGTATTTCCATGATGTACACTTCCAAGTGCAGTCATCCAGAGATATGCCAAGGTGGGAGAACGTTGCATTTAATAACTTTTCATAGAATCATAGAACAACCAGGTTGGAAGAGAACCACTGGATCATCGAGTCCAACCAACACACACAGACAAATGTCCATTGGATGATTCCTCCTTGTAAATGCTGTTTTGAATGCATTTATAATTTTGGTCTCCACATCATTCCTAGCAATGATTTCCACTATTCCAATGAGTGAAAAATTACTGCTTTAGTATAATTTATTTTTAAACCTGATAGTTTGACTAGGTGTCCTTGACTTTCTGGGTTGTATTCACCTTCTCCACAATGCTCAGGATTTTATGTGTCTTCATCACGCTGCTTCCAACTACCTCACTTCTAAGCTGAAGGGTCACAGTCTGTGCATGAAAGTTGCTCCATTCTTTTTGTCCCTTTTGCCTTTTGTTGTGCTGGTTCACCTATATCTTTCTGAACATAAGTATGACTAGTATTACACTTCATATCCAAAATAGAAAAGGACATACCATTGTGTATATGTTCTCTCTTTTCTCCAGAAAAGTGCATTTTAAGACAAGATAATACAAGATTTGCCAAGATCTCTGTAAACCCTCATTGATTTTATTTTTTTCTTTTCACGGACTCTCCACAATAAGCCAGATTTGCAGGAGCGTTTCTTTAGATACCGTGGACTTGGCTTTTTTTCCAAGAAACTTCAAAGCAAAACCCTAAGTTTATCTGGCCTTTTTCGCTTTTGCACTTGGCTTGTATAATCATTAGTCCAAAATATCCTACTTCAATGATGCCATGCACTTTAAAATTAAAATACACTAAAGCTTTGAAAAGTTACACAAGTCACCCCAAAAATAGTTGGCCTGGTTTTTTTCTGCCTGAGATGATCCAGTGTTGTGTTGAATATTTGGTGTTTCTCTGGATAACCCCTTGGTCTTCTGTGCATGCATGTGCTCATTTTCAGCTCTGTAGCAGGCACCAGAGCTGACTGCAACATGAGCTAATGCTCCCAGAAAATCAGCTTTCTGGAGTCACTGCTGGAGCAGGATTAAGGAGGAAAAAAATTGCAGCGGTACGGATTTCACAGCATTTCTTCCATTTCATTCACCACAACCAAAGGTCACGCTGGCTCTGAGTTAGTTCATTCATGGGTCATATCTCCTCATGTTTTTTGGGGGGATTTCACAGGTTGTAAATTTTCACGCTGTTTGCTCAACCCACAATGTTGCTGCCTCATGTATCTCCACCTACCCTTCCTCCCTGCCTGAATCACACTCAGAATCATGCAGGTTGTTCTGGGGAGACAACTGTTTTGCAGTTGTGTCAGGAGGCACTGGGAAGGACCTTCCAAGAAGATGCCCTCAAACATGGAACTCAACAATGTACTTTGCCAGAAACCTGACAGCTGCTGTAGAGTAGTGGACATGATTCACACCAAGTTTGAAGTTCCAACAGTTTTCACATGGCAGAAAGGATGGACTACATCAGTCCTGGTTCCTTTTATGTGTCCAGTCCGAGGGACTGCAGGGTGAATCCTGGGAGATGCTTAGAAGAACCTGACTACCCAGAATAATAATTAAGAATTAATTACTGGATATGTACCAGCAAGTAGGGTTGCCATGTTCAACTGAGTTGGCAACAGGCAACCTTCAATTCATGCAGGATCAGACCTGTTTTATCTAGTAATCCTCACATGTTGAAGCAGCCGTGTTTTCTTGTCCTTGTTTCGCAGAAGGGAAATGCTCAGGCAGCAAAGCTGGGTGACTTGTCTTTCACCACAGAGAGGACTTCTTCTTTCACTTTTCTTAACGCAGCTAAAGTTCCCACCTTTTCTAAAATAAAGGACTTAATTGGAAGTCAGTTGAAAGAAGGGCTGCCTCTGGGTCATTCTGGGTTCAGGAAAGGGAGATTTAGGCCACAGGTTGCCTCTCATTGCACCTCTCACATGACAGTCAGTTCTCACGCTCACACCCTTATTTCATGTCTTTCAGGCAGATTCAAGTCTCTCCAAACAATTCCTGGATTAAAAGTGCAGGCTCATGCTCATCCAGCGTGAAACAGCTCCTATTCCTGCTGCAGGAGGAATGAAGCATGCTAAGCTCCATAAACTGCATAACAATTTAACATTTTCCAAAAATAGGCCAGGTGTGATAAGAACCAGCATTTCCTGAAGATAAACTGCATTTGTGTGCTTCAAAACACCTTTCTTTACAATAACCAGGGCTGCAGGAGCATTTTTTTTAAAGAAAACTTATGTTTTCAGAAAAATTATAGATCAATACAAAGCATTAAGTACAGTTCATGGTAACAAGAAACCAGTGGATGTTTATGACCAATCAATCCACTTAACTCTGCCAAAGCAATAAGCCACCACTGGGGTTATAAATTGTTGACCTGAGTTTGCAGTTTTAAAATGTCATCCAAAATCAATTGCTGCCCCAATTAGACCATTAGTTGTTAACATCTTAGTTAAATAATAAGCCAGTGGTTCACATCTGCTTGGGAACAGAGTCAGGACTGAACTATTTCCTGGCTACCTGAGCTGAATTCACATCTTTTGTCATTAATATGAGTAAGCGTAGGAAAGTAAAAAACTATGCTGGAAATAAAATCAAGTTCTCCTTCCACTGCCTGAATCACGTAAATCTTCTAAGTTAATGGTGCCAAAGAATAGGTCTGATTGGCTTTAATGGTGGTCAGGGATGCACAAGGAATGTAGGGTCAAGCCCCGTGTACCACTGACCTTTCTAAGGAGCTGTGTGTTACTGCAGCTTCTACCGTATCTGTCGCTCAGTGCCCATCTGATGTCACTAGTATCTATCTGCACACATCTCTGATGACCCCTGCAGACTCCCAGCTGTTTTTCATTCCTATGTGAGCAGCATCGGAGGAGCTGTGCCATTAAGAAGACTGAAAAGGATGTGAAATTCAGGTCCTGCCCATGGTCTTTTGGGTCAGTGATCACTGAGCATCAGTGTGGAGATGGCTCCTACCTTAATATATCTCCATCCCTTCTCGCCATGAGGTAGTTACAGAAGCTGCATGGCCCAGTGAGGAGCAAGTGAGGATGGACACTGCAATAGACTGAAGTCAACAGACTTCACCTTGTCTCTTCCAGTGGGACCAACAAGAGTCAGGGTCTTAGCAGAGGGCAAATTTAAAAGTTAAAAGTAGCAAATAAATACAACTGGCAAACCTGACAGAACTTCTCTTCTCACACCAATTTTACACTGTTGAATCTACAGGGATGTCAGGGACATATTTCCTGGGTTTGCAACAATGCCACAACTACATTGTGCGTTTTGCCCTCATTCTCTTCCATTTGCCAGTGACGTTGCTCAAGACAGAGGCCATGGGTTTGCTTCTTTCATGAATTGCACTCATAGCCAAGCACAAGGCAGTAGATTATCAGGCTGCAATTTTCAGATATACAAAGCGCCCAGCTATGCAATTCAAACAGCAATGATGCACCTGGATGGCATGGAATAACACTGGAAACAAAAGCATAGGAATCAAGAAAACTTATTTAAAGGTATTTTCTGCTACACGATTCCTATGCTAGTTTAGTTTGTCACCTAACAGCATTTCCACCAGTGTCCAAGCAGATAAACTCTGCAATGGTGGTGTTGCCTTTTTGTTAGGCATGCTCAAGAGCATCACAAAGGCAGCCACTGTGTTAAGAAAGGTCCACATGGAAAGTTGAATTTGATGGCTAAAACACAGTGCCACATGAGTACTTTCTATTTTTGAGTGCCTGTATGTGGTTTTTTCAGATAGTGTTAACTACATCAGTGCCAAAGTACAGCTAACTTCACCCAGATATTTGAAAGCAGGGACTAGCAGCTCCCCCAGCAGTCTTTTGCCTTGCTCTTGCTACGATTTTACACGTGTTGAAAACAATCAGGCATAAAACCATCACACTAAAATTATTCTAAGTTGAGTCCTACCCTTGCACTGCTCTTGCCATAGAAGCAGATCCTGCGTGCAGTTATTTACACGTCATCATGCTGTCCTTTTGGCAGGCACTTCTACTCAACACCCCTCAAGAGAAGAATTCCTACCAGGACCTCTCTGCAGCAACACTGGTTTTAACCGACCACTATAATGACCGTGATTTAGTGCCATTGTGTTTCTCCCCACGCCTCAATGTTAAACATCAACCTTAGGCCAACTGTTGACTGGTGAAGACATCTGCTGCTATCGTATGGGAAATATTGGACATTATTTGGCTCTTCAAGAGATTGACAGTAGACAGAAGTCCATGCCGTGTTGTTTCAGGGAAGAGCAGAAAATGTCTGTGCAGACTCACTTTTCAAATCAGCTTTTAAATTGAGGGTTTATTAATTCTGCTTCCAAAGGTTGGTTCAGTAAAGCACTAAATCTTTTCCACGGTCCTAAGATTTGGAAGGCACAGGGGTTTCCTTGATGATCAACCTTGTTAGTTCCAATGACCTACTCTTTCGGAGCTCTCATTGTGTGGCAAGAAGAGAATAAAAAATGGGCTCTTGGAAGTAAAGACCCTCCTTCTGTTCAGGTTTGAATAAAGAAAGGGTCACTGTTTCTGAAGGCTTTCCTCTCTCTTTTTCTTTTCTTAGACCACATAAATCAAAGACTAACATCAGTCCACAAGCTGAATACACCAGGTTCTGAACAATATGCCAAAGCATTTGCAACACATGAAATTCACATATGCTGTCATGTGCACAGTGTGTCATGTGCATGTTAATCCTATGCAGGACTGAATGTGCAGATTCTTGTCTTTCTGTGGTGTATCTCCAGTTGCATAATCCCTGAACAACAGTCTGCCCTTGGAATGAAAATCTGAGATTGTTTTGAACATTTTTAGTTCAAAGGCTGGTGGTAGGATTATTAAAAACTGCTGGAAGAAGTACTAAGAAATAGGAATCCTAAAAACCACTTCCTTTTCCTTTGCCTTCAAAGGACCTGACAGGCTTCCCTCTCCCTTATTTCTTCTTACCCAAACTCACCAACAAAATCCCTTGCACTGAGTCATCCATGACTTTCAGCCTTCTTTTACTTATTCAGTGTTTTGAAATAATTTCTACGCATAAAAGCAAGACAAACCTAATTGACCCATCTACCTCTGCTCCCTCATGCAGCTCACAGTAGCAGACTGGAAGCACCCCACAAGAAAGTCCTTCATGTCGGTTCATCCAGCAACTTGCACACAGGGACACCCGTCCCTATTACTTGCACTTAGGGCATCTAAAAATCCAGTAACAGTCCTATCTGTAGACACATAACAGACACAAAGAGTTTACAGTCAAAGTGGACAAAATCTCACTGTTTGCTAATATAAAATGATTATTCCACTTTTCCAACAAAGAGCAATTTTGTTGTTGCATTTACTCAAAGTCATGTGAGAAGCTGTGATAGATATCAGGTAAGCTCAGATGCCTGTCCAGACCTAAGTCAGTCAAATATTTCTCAGAGATGGTGTTGCATCAAAAGCCTCACTACACTTGGACTTGTACATATTGAGATGTGTGGCTGTGTCACCCACTATTCTGAGCCACCCATCCTCTTACAAACAAACTCAAGATCATTTGGGCAATCTTTTCTCCTCAGCAAATCCAACTTGTTGTTTCTTATCACCATGTTGATCTCTTGATATGTACAGTTTATTTCAATCTCTTTCTTGGTTAAGCGTTGGGGCTGACTGCTGCAAGGTCCACGTTTCTCTCTTCCTTGAGGAAAAAAAATTATATCTGGACTCCAAAGCTACCTGCTTTCCTTTGTACCCTCCGGTGAACAGGTTCATAGAATCATAGAATCCCTTTGAATCATCAAGTCCAACCACACCTAAGTTATATTCCTAAGCACTTCATCTACCCATCTTTTTAAATACCAGGGACAGTGAATCAATCACCTCCCTGGGTAGCAGTTCTAGTGCTTGAGAATCCTTTCTATGAAGAAGTTTTTCCTAATGTCCTATCTGAACCCTTCCTTGTGCAACTTGAGGCCGTTCCCTCTCATCCTATCACTTGGGAGAAGAGACCAACACCCACCTCACTACAACCTCCTTTCAGGCAGTTGTAGAAAGTGACAAGGCCTCCTCTCAGCCTCCTCTTCATCAGGATAAACAACCCCAGTTCTTCCTCGCTGTCTTCTGGCTCATGAGGTTGAGAACCCAGGGAACATCTCAACTTACTATTAAAGACTGAGGCAAAGAAGGCATTAAGTATCCCAGCCTGATCCTCATCCTTTGTCACTAATGTCCCCCGTCTGTCCAGTAATGGATGGAGATTCTCCTTGGCCCTCCTATTGTTGTTGATATATTTGTAGAAAGATCTTTTATCACAGAATTGGCCAGTCTAACTTCTAGCTGGGCTTTAGGCCTTCTGATTTTCTCTCTGCATGATCTCACTTCATCCCTGTAGTCCTCCCAAGATGCCTGCCCCTTCTTCCAAAGCTCATATACTTTCCTCTCTTCTGTGAGATCCAAGAGATCTCTGCTCAACCAAGATGGTTTTCTCCCCTGCAGGCTCACTTTCCAGCACACAGGGATAGCCTGCTCTTGCAATGCCAGAATTTCCTTCTTAAAGAGCAGCCAATGCTCTTGGGCTCCTTTGCCCTTAAGGACTATCTCCCATGGAATTTTGTCAACTAGCTTTCTGAACAGTCCAAAGTCTGCTCTCTCAAAGTCTAAGATGGCCATTCTACTGACTCCCCTTCTAACTTCTCCTAGAACTGAGAATTCTATCAACTTATGATCACTAATGCCCCAGGCGTCCTCCAGCTGTCACATCTCCCACAAGACTTTCTCTGTTCACAAACAGGAGGTCCAGTGGGGCACCTTCCCTAGTTGGCTCGGTTTAACAGGCAAGGTTCTTCCTTGCCTCTTCTTTTCAGCTTCTGTCTTGTGTCTCGTCATCTTCATATCACAGCAAAGTGCTTTTATTTGTTTGAGAGAACTGAAGCAAAAAGGCATTAAATATGTCAGCCTTCTGTAGGTCATCTGTACCTCTCCTGTTCCTCATTAGGTAATGGGCTTCTGCCTGCTGCTGTCTTTCTCTTACTTTACTATATTTATAGCACCTTTCTCCTTATTTCCTAACACTCTTCAGTGGTTGTAATTCATTTAGCACAGCAACCTTTCTGCCCTAGATGCTTATTTTACTCCTTGATCTCATCCCCAGTAATGTGACCTCATTCTCCTTTTTTTAATTATTCTTCTGGGACTCTCCTATCCTTATCCTACCCTCTGGCTATTTGAAGTGGGTAGAGGCAGATCTTCTGTCAGTGATGTGGCCAGGCTCAAGCGCTTACTGCCCATGAGGGAAACTGCAGCTCCTCACTTCTGGCCATGCTGAATAAGCCTCCTAAGCTGTAGGACCCTCACTGAAATGTCAAGTCTCTGCCAACAAAACAGAACTGAAATTACTCTCAATCCTTCCAGCACCTACAGACAGAAGCTACGTCCTTTATCTGGGTCATATCAGGGGTATGCCAGATGACATCCTCTTATCTGCATCCCATAACACTGACACCTGTAACAGTGATGGGTGGACATGATCTGATGTGTCTTTTCCAACCTGGTGATTCAATGATTCTATGAAATGGTGGGCCTCAATCCAACGCCCCATTTCTACCAGCAGATGACAAGAGAGAGGGGAAGAGGGCATTACAGAAATGTTGTAACCCCCATTAGTGAGGGAAAGCCATGGCAATCTGCCCCAAGTTTTCAAGTCTGCTGGAGACCTTAGCATCAGCTTGATATTTGGACAACTTCTGCAGCATTTGACCCCGCAGATTCACTGTGGTAAGCTTAAAAGCATACAAGCCTGCCTTGTTCTGGTCTTCCTCCCTGCTGTAAGCAGGAACCAACACTTCCCAAAACCAGCTCTGGAAAGTCAGCAGTGAATTAACATGATGCTGGAAAAAGTAAGGTTGTTTTAAAAGTCTATATTTTTAAAAACTTTGGCAAAAAAAAACATCTGACAGAAAAAGCAAAAGCAATCTGAACCCCAAAGCAAGGATAACTCAAATGGACGTACAGTGAGCTTTATATGTGCCTGTCTTCATGTTGCAGAAAGGAGATGTCTGAACAAGACATGGTTCATCCATGTTTAACTTCCCAATGACATTAGGGGGTTGCAACACTGCCTGTTCTTTCCATGATGCTCAGCATCTCAGCTCTCACTCTGAAGCCGCTGCAGTGCTCTGCCATAGCCAGCAGCAGGCTGAAATGCTTCCTGAGACATGGTGGGTTCCAGTCCCATTTCTCATAACCTTGCAGGAGGTGGTCTTACGGATCACCAATAAGGGAGCAATAAAAAAAATACAATGCAGATAAAGAGCTGACCACAGTCCCAGTCCAGGTAGGACACCCAGGAAAGCTGATCACAACCCTTCAGAAAAGGGCAACAAAGCTGGTGAAGAGTCTGGAGCACAAGGGTTATGAGGAGCTGCTGAGGGAAATGTAGTTGTTCAGTCTGGAGAAGATGAGGCTAAGAGGAGAACTTATAACTCTCCACAACTACCTGAAAGGAGGATGTAGCAAGGTGAATGCTGGTCTCTTCTCCCAAGAAACAAGTGGTAGGACTAAAGGAAATGGCCTCCAGTTGTGTCAGGGGAGGTTTAGATTGTATACTAGGAGAAAATTTTTACAAGAGTGGTGAAGGATTGGAATGGGCTGCCCAGGAAAGTGGTGGAGTCACCATCCCTGTAAGTGTTCAAAGAAACACGTACACATGGCACTTGGGGGCATGGTCTAGTAGGCACAGTGTTGTTAGGCTGACAGTTGGACTTGATGATTTTCCAGCCTTAATGATTCTATGATTCTATGACACCAACAAATTACTCTGTTCAGTTCAGGTTTGGTGAAAACAAGAGTAACTCTGCAAAGTCTTCACTCACTCTCAACAGGTAGCTTTTCTCAGCACAAGATATCAAATAATTTAAAAAATGCTTGTGATTGCATTGATACATGCTGGCTCAACTGACCAAACATGGGGTTTTTTGGGAAATACCTGAATCCTAGCGTGTACTGCTACAAAATCTTTCATCTCTGAGACTGCAAGGACTTGGCACTCAGAAGCCAAGGGACAGAAAAGCTGTTGTGATTTCCAAACCAGCAGCCCAGGGTGTTTTATTTCAGCAAACAGCTCCAGGGACTGTTGTCTCTGTCATTAAATACCACAGTCAGTGCAGGCTGAGAACAGAAATCAACAACACTCATGGACCACTCTTCAAGACTTCTTAGATGAAAACCTGATCTTAAAATAATTTAAAGATTCATTTTTAACATCTATAATACTTGTTTACTCATGTACATGTCTGATTATCGTGGTGTGCCAAAGCATCAGTTATAATAACACAGAAGCACCCTTTGGCTGACATGTTCCTAAATTACTTTAAACTTCTCTTTACCCAGGAAAGGTTGTTTGGTTGGTATATTATACCTTAATTCTTTAAATTTGGGTAAACTCTCAGGAGTTTCCCAAAGTCAGCCTAGAGCCTGGGTAGGTGGGCTGGTTTATTTTTCAGCCCACAGCTGACCCAGACCCTCATTGCTGCCAATCTCACCCTATGTGACCACGAGTAATTCACGCTGGCCCCCACCAACCAATATCAGGTTGTATGAGTGCAATCTAAATTCAGCCAGCAGCCCTAATTAATGTTCCTTATGTTTATTTGACTTACCAAAGATACGTATCAACCTAACTAGTAAATCTCATCATTGCATAGGAACTACAGGGATCAGTTCATTTCCAAATGTGTCCTGGATAGAGCCCAAGGCATCTAATACTGTGGGGAAAACACATATTGAGTGTCAAATTAAAGCAACGGCAGCTCTGCAACAAATGGCAACTTCCTCTGGGAAGAGTCAAGGATGGTTGTAACTGCTGATGCTTCTAAATGTGCTTTCAGAGTATTAATAGACCTGCTTTAAAATAGTTCCGCTCGCTCCAGCTCCTGCTTTAACTTGTACCCAACTGCTAAACATACTGTGGCTGCTCCTGCTAATATGCTCCCTGACAAATTATAGCCATGCTTATATTTCTTTTCAGCATTTTCAATTTACTATTTAATGGGAGACAAATATGTCTTGTTTGCTGACTGCTTAATGAGTCTTAAAGATGGGATGGTGCTTATCAGAGGTGTTTGCAAACTTCTATTTGCTTAGTTCTGTGCCCATAGGATATTCACTGGCACCTAGAAGTTGCACTGGCTGGTGAAACACTAAGAGGTAAATCAGTATATTAGATAAAACAATAGAAATTTCAGTGGGAGTATTCCCATTTAGACTTAACAAGAGCCAGAAACCAACATATCAAACTGACAAGGTGCACATGTATTGTTGCTTTACTCATGTAGTTGTAGAATAGCCATCACTGTCTGGCTTCACGTTGTGTATCTCCTTTAGAAATACATCAAGGATCTGATCCTGTCAAGTTCAGGTCTGTTTAATTTCATACAACTAGAGTTTACTACTGAGTTTTTGTTTTCGTAGTAAAGATGCCTCTTCGGAAATTTGCTAATGAATTTTAGGTTTTGGGGTTTTTTAGAGTGATAAGTCCATCAGGAAACACTTCCAGTGTCTTCTTACATAAATATTTACATTATTACCTGCCTTTCCATCTGCTCTCAGCAACTGGGACAGAGGTGGGAAGCATGGATGAAGGGGCTGGATTAAGGGGCTGGGGACAGGATTAAATGCAGCAGGGAAAGAGGCTGGAGAGGAGCCTGGGACAAGGGTGCCCGGGACATGATAATGGCTGGAGGAGATACCAGAAAGCAAGGGATGGAGTTGTGGGCAGCAGTGGTAGATTTGTAAAAATATATAACTTAGAAAATATAATTTTGGCTACAACCTGATAAGATTTTCACTGGAAAATCTATTGGAGTCCATCTATCTTCTTTCACAAAGGGGTTTGTGTGGTGCTGGGTTTTGTGTGAGCTGCAGTTATGTCTAAAGTCACTGCAAAGTACCTTTGGCAACAAAGAGCCAGATATGGTGAGTTTGATCAGAGTCAGATGGAGTTTGGGGAAATAAAACACCCCAAAATAGGTGGTCATTGGAATAGAAACAAAATGAGAAATAGTACATTGACCCTGAACTCATCTGACTGAAAAAAGGAATAAATCCCTCATTTTTCCAGCATAAAAACCTATGCACTTTCCTAGAGACTAAGAGGCCTTAGATCTTATTACTTTGTCTTTCTTACTGCTAGTAGGGCATTCAGCCTTAAGAAAACCAGAATATGTTTTCCCAGGGTATCCAAGCCTTTTTGCTATTCAATAGCAGGGAGAAAAAAAATGAATTAATATTATTCTGTTGGTTTCACTAACTGGGAGAGAGGACTTGAGGATTTTCCTCTGTTAGGAAAGTTTTACTTTGCAAGTCTTAACTGTACCAAAATTAACCATATTTACTGCAGAACAACCCCTCCAATGTCCAGCGTGTATTTGAAACACACAGGCAAGCCAGATGAAAATCAGCAGTATGAAATTAGTGCACCAAGAGAAAAAGGCAAGGATCAGATCTGGTCCTCTGGGTTTGGCAGCCAGCAAACCCGCAGCGTGTGTGTACTCTCTGCTTTACTCCCAGTGCCCTTGATTTCTCAGGCTGTTGTGAAAGACAAAAAGAAAGTTGGTAATCATACACTGACAGATGGTTCCTTGGTTAGTTACTCTTTATTTAGAGGGAAGCAACTGCGATTCAACAGCTTTTTCTTTTTTTTTTTTTTTAATAGTTACATTACAGTGAACTTCCAACTCCAAATCTATTTCTAAGAAGTATTGTGTGGCAATCATCTATTAATACCAAATCTTAGGCAGATTGGAAATTTTCTTTTTCAATACTCATATTCTATTCTTTGAGATGCTTTCACTCAATATTGTTTCGCTTTTCAATGACAGAGCTGTCTGCAACGTTTTTCAGTGAACCCCATATTAAATATATTGCTTTCATGCCTGTAATTAGAATTTAGATGTTTCTTTCTTGGTTTTGAAATGCCTCTCTCTACCTTAATTGCAAATTGATAGCTAATAAGCTGCTTGGTTTTTATTTTAATCCTAAACATTCTTGATCGGTTACTCTGGGGCAAATACGATGTTTGTAGCACTTCACTAAGCATATTGTAGTTAAGCAGGATTTGCGAATACTCCTTTTAAATGGTATTTTACAGCACTCTACATGCACTGAAAGTTAAAAATGTCCCTAATTAACGTTGCTAGATGGAATCTTGAACCAAAAATTTAGCCTATTGGCTTGAAATTGGCAAAGCGGCTCTCAATAATAGCTAGGGAAAGCTTGTGTTACAGTCCAGCTCATGCCTAGGGCTTCATTTTCTTTTTGACCCATTTCAGTTAAATGTAGGAATTCATTGCACATCCCAGATCCAAGTGAAAAGCAGTCTCTCCATGATTCTGTAATTAAGGTAAAAGCCCGTAAAAGACCCTAAACAACAATGAGAGGCTCTTTGAGGGCTGCTCTTTCATGTTTCCTGCTTGAGCAGACATCAGTACAGGTCTACACAAGAATTATTGAGTGCAAACTTGCACTTGAAGCAGTGTCCAAGTTTTCTTTTATGGATGTAGGAAACAATTCCACTGATTTATTTTTTTCCAGCAGTGCAAAATCTACATATCAGAACTAACCATTTTTTCCAGGTTGAAGAATAAAAAGATTACTATCTTGACCTTTTAAAAATACACTTAAAAATATTTCAGATTTGAAAGACAGAAGAGGGTCATATCTATACTCAGTTACCATAAAGAACCTAATGTAGCTGTGCTTATTTATTTTTTAAAGGATTCAGATGATTTTTCCAAGGGAAACTCTGGGAATTCAAATTGTCAATTTAATATCTTCAATTCTAAAAGAATATGACCCAAGCCTGCTCCATATTATTTTCTATTTGGGTCTGAGATTTTGGGTTAGTCTATGATAAATTAGTAAAGTTCAGATTCACTTAAAAACCAGTCTGCAGCTGAAGGTACTCAGAGCCAAATTCAATTCTGTTTCCAGGTCACTCAGCACTATGCAATTTTAAGGTTTTTTTAGATTATTCGCTTTTTCTCAGGTTATTACCATTATCACATATCTTCTTCAAGGTTCATTCTATAACAGAGAAAATGAGAGGAAGAGTCCTCTTTTCATAGGAGTCTTACGGATATACCACATTGCTGACCTTCTAAACAAAAAATATGTATCTTGATTTCCTCTGAGGAACGCCACAGTGTCAGCAGATAGGATCACGGACATCAGTGACTCGCTCCCATGCAAACCATTGTCTTCCTTGTCTCCCTTTTGCAAAAAGTTCCCTTCTTATTGATAAAACTCATTAGACAACTGGACATTTCTTGTGTTGTTTTATCTTCAGTTCACCTGTTGGGACTTGAGGTTGCCCAAGTACTACTCAAATTTATTAGTAGACACCACGTTTTGCATGGGGAAAGAAGATACCACAAGGCAATCAAATAGGAGGTATTTTAGATAAATATATCCAAAAGCCTGGACCGGCTATTTTAATGATTTATTTTGTGCACAACCTCCTGGCAGGTGAGCTCAAGGTAGACTCTTTGGGCCAGACAGAAATGTTCTTCACCATCCCCTCATCGTGAGAAATACTCACAGCTCAGCTGACTTTGCCTGCAGGCACCTCCCTCCCTCCCTCTGACTTAGTGGATTCTCCACCTGCCCTCCTTCTCTTCCTCTTCCCATGTTTGGCACTGATCTGAAACCTCCACAGGTCACACAGTGGGCAATGAGATTAACTCCAGGATTTATAAAGATCATGCCTTTTTAGACAGCTTAATAGGCCAGATGCTTAGCTGAGTATCAGGCCATCTGTCCGCTCAAGCCTTACCTGTACCAAACAGGTTATTGCTAGGAGAACTTGGAGAGAGAGAAAATTTAGGCCTGCAATCCAAAGTCCAGTTGCACAGGGACATAGGAGGACCTCCGACACTAAGCACGTGGAATAGAACACAGGACATGAGGTTCATGGCTGATAAAGGCAGTAGTAAGAGGGAGACAATCCCAACTGCGTGCTCGGTGATGGACTTCTTTGCTCTTTCAGCAGATATAGATGAGCCAGAGAGTCAGTAAAAAACTTAATTATGCTAACTTTCCACTGCAAGGAGGCAAGAACTGAGCCTCCTCTATAAATGAGTCAGACCCAGTCTCCAAAACCAGCTGCTCCTTTAGTGCAGTGATCTGTCTCCATACTCACTGATAAGCAGCCTGTGCCCCACGACTTATAATAAAAGGGAATGATAGTCCCGGAACAAACCCAGGGAGGAGGTATTGATTTGCAAATAGTTTAAAAGAATATTCAAGGGTCATGAGCTGACCCTTTTTCAGCTCTGACATTTTATATCAGGGAGGATCCTATTGAGATGGGAATTCATATCCTAGACATTGTTTTGTCTTGTTTCATAAATAAGTTGAATAGCATAATTGATTGACAACCACTGCACTTTCCCAGCTTCCCCAGGCTAAAAAGTACACTGCTGTTTTCTGCCATAAATAATATGAACTTTCAATCAGCCGCCAGGCACAGAAAGGAACTGAAAATTCTTCATACAATAGCTGCAATCTGGCATACGAGGCACTGCAGGTCTAAGAGGGAGAGCGTTGTTTGATATCACCAGGTATTCATTTTCTTCCTGGGACAGCAAGAGCATTTTCCTACCCAAATGACCTAAACATTAAAGAAGAAATATGCAGGGCCCCCTGAAGGGAGGAAGAACAGCTTGTCCCAGTATTCATGTATGTCCAGGGGTTAGGAAATTGGTTTGCAATCCCATGAAAACAACTTAGGGAAGGACGTGCTGGACCACCAAATCCAGTCCCTAGTTGGTGCTGGTACAGTCTCCCTCCATCCCTCCTGGACTCTGGTCCCTCTCAACTCAAGTAAAATTATTTGCCCCCAAGCTCCTCACTGGTCCCCAGATCTCACTTCTCTGCTGGTTAAAAAAAACGGTCCTAATTTCTAGTCCATGCTTATTTGTGACTGAGATCGATCTGTTCTCCTGGAAGGTTTATTCTTTTGCCTAAATAGCTCTTTTCCTCGCTGGATATTTGCCCCCCTGATGGATTTAGTGTTCATTTCTCCCCTTGAGCATTGGTTTCACTAAAGGAAATAAATAGCCACCTTGAATCTCTTCTTTTTAAGACAGTTTAATCACTTTGTCAGCAGTGGATTTTGGTGAGATATTAGGTAAGCTTATAGCCCACAGGTTTTTTTAAAAGGGCACCAAAAAAAAGTTTGAAAGTGTTCAGGACTTCCTCTTGAGGAAGAAAGGTATGGATTTAAGCCTTACCTTCAGCTGCCCAAGTTGGAAAATACCAGCTTCTAACCTCCAAGTACATTAATTTTCTCATCGGTAAAACAGAAAGGACAATACAAATCTCAAAGAGCAGTAATTAAGGTTTCTAAAGAGATCTTCGAATGAAAGGTTCAAGTCTAAAAGTAAAGCTCTTTTATCTTGTTCTTTACTTGTTACTTCTCAAGGTCTACAGACCTTGGAGACATGGTACTGAGCCAAGGATGGTACTAAAGAGGTGGTACTAAAGCCAAGGAAATGCTTCTCTATTGATTACAGTGAGAAAATTTTATACAAAAGTTTCATAAAGGGTGACAGGCATCAGTTGCTAAGACAGCGATAAAAACTGTGAGAGAAGGAATACCGGCTGAAACTATTGCAAGGCCAATGCTAAGATCAGTAGCTTTCCTTTAGAGGAAGTAGCAAACGGATAAATCTATTATTCTTGCTTTGCTTCAGAAGAAGTCTCTCCAGGGATGACCACCATATGCATTCTCATCTGTAATTAATAAATGTTTGGAAGGACACTTTCCCACTCAACATATGAAATTAGAGATGATCCCTTAATTCCCCAGACATTTGCAAGCCTTGTCTTGTCAGAATTGAATTTACTACAGCTGATTACCCTGAGAATGCGCTGACCTTCTTAGCTCCTGCTGTGGTCTTTATTTTTTCCATGGCAGATAATATGGGGACCAGAAACTGGGAACTTGGTAGTAGGGATTATGTGATACTAATGAGACAAAGCTTATTGTTGATGTTAACTGTTATTACCACTAAAAAAAAGTGCACAACTCCAGACAGATGGACCTCACTTTGTTATACCAGGAGGGAGCAAATGCATTTTGACAGTAGCCGCATCTATTTAAAATCTGGATCACATCTGGTGCCTCTCTGAAGCAGACTATATCTGATCAATCAGAATTATGGCTCTTCAGTCTCCAGAAGAGTTAGAAGATATTCATTATCTGTTTTGAAGCCTGCTTTTCTTTCATCTATTAAAAAATGAAATAAGATTCATTGTCACTGGGTCCTTTTAGCTACTAAAAAAAAAAAAAAAAGACAGTAATTAAACTAACTAGCAGGTTCCACATCTGAAGACACGATTAATTCTTTGAAATAATGAGTATGTAGGCACTTCATTCATGTTAGTCTTCAGTCAACAGTTTCTTAGCTAATGAAATAGATAACGTAGGACTTATCTACATTTCTGGTTATTTCATAAACTCTTAGAAACTCCCACGTGAATTTCTTCAAACTCTGCCAGTAGTCAATATTTATCTTTCAGGCATATTTAGCCCCTGTGCTGGGCGTGCTGCATGGGAGATACCACCTTGAAGACATCCATGTTTCCATGAGGCCTCCTACCCCAAAGGATGTCTCTACCTTCCTATGAATCCCATTCTGGACCAGCAGTTTTAAAAGCTAAGAACTGATACTGAAATACCACGAATTCTTCCATGCGAGGCCTGGTGGACACAAAAAAAAAATGGTGAGACTCAGAGCTTATGAGTAACTAAAAGCAGAATGTGAAAAGGCGTGTCCTGTCCTGCATCACTTGAATTTCTTAATATGATTTTTCTGATTATGGAGAGTTTCTTCTTGCCTTTGCTGATAATCACAGAAGTCTATGAAGCTCTTGTGATTGCTTCCCTCTTTACCATGTGTTTTCTTTGAGGTCTGCAACAGCACGGTTCAGAGAGTAGTCTTCTGATAGCAATGGGCTTGTATTTCCCTCATTCACAAGCTCTAAAAGAGAACTAAAATTAAAAGATTTTATAGGTGTTATAACTAAAGCTGGTGAGAGAACAAAAGAGTATTTTGGCAGATGGAGAAACACAGGGTTTAGGTTCAAAGCTATAGCCTTTGAAGATCAGTTTAAAATGCTCATCTGCTTTTGCGAAGCATTTCTCAAAATTCATTGTCAAATTGCTATTTTTTGATTGATTTGTGCTAATGAAACCCAGAGAAAATATCTACTTTTTTGAATGGGGTGGGGGCAGTGAACATAACTTTCAGAGGAGGATTAGGTGTGCAAAGGAGACCAAGGCTGGTGTTAATTCCTTCTGTGGTGGTGATCACTAAGGAACAAATGATTTTGACTGCTTATGGGTCATGTCCAGACAGGTAAAGTACAAGATGAGGTTATAACAGCTGCCTGCCCCAAAATGCTTACCCACCCTAAAAATTAGGTGGGCAGTTTCAAAGCTGCTTATCTCCCATGAGTGCCATAATGTCATGGGAAACTGCACTCTGGGTGATATATATCAAAATCTGCTAGCAGTACTACCTGCTTTGGAATTTCTACAAATCACGGATGACAATTTTCTAACCAAGAAGTAAAAGTTAATGGTAACTAAGGTGGAAGTGATTAGGTTTGATTCCTCTCTAAGTCAGTTAAAAACACATGTTATTTCAAGGCAGCCAGCTTCACAAACCTGAATCAAGTACAAATCAGTTTTGAGGAAGGACTGAAGACTGAATGCCTGATAAGGAATAGTTTAAAAGTACACAGGTACATTCAAAAAGAACCAAATAAAAATAAAACCAAACTAAGCCTGTAATTAAGAAGGCATGGCTAAAAAACTATCTAGGATAGAATGCAAAATGAGCAATAATGAAGATGAAAGTACAGATGTTTGGAAGATAGACACTGTAGACACTGAAAATACCTCTTGGAGCTATGTAAAATTAATAAGGAAGTAAAAGAATGCAAAGAATACATACGGCCAAAAAAAAAAAGACAGTAAGAAGCAGATGTTTGACTGCCTTGGGACCAAGAATAACCCCACCAATGCTCTAAGTCCATGAACAGCAAGAGCATCAGAACAGTCACTAATAATACAGAAGGTCAGAAGTGCTTAAAATACATCAGACTCTTCCCTGGCTAGGAGAAAACCAGACATTGTGATTATATCATAAGGAAAGGATGAATATATTCCATTCCAGCCATACTCGATACTGATGTAAAACCATCACTATTAAAGTAAATTCTTACTATCAGTACAACCAGTTATCTTGCATGTGGATTACTAAAAAAGCAGGTTAGGAATCTCCTCTGGATGCTGATTTTAGTAACTCAGGTTCAGAAATGGCAGAAACTTGAGAGAAAGCAAGTATTATGGCAGTGTTTGGCCATGGTAAATAAAATTATTAAATAAGTATAAGTCTGCCACCTTGACACTTACTGAGGGTAGTAATAACAGCAAACTTGATTGAAGATTTAACTGCTGAAGAATTGAAGCAGGCACTGTCAATAGCATTTTGTAAGAATTTAGAAAAACAGAGCTGCTAAAAGTTGGTTGCTAACAATATCACTAGAAAAGACGGGGACAAATAGGACCCATTGCTCTCACGTCTTATCTCCAGAAAAGATGCAGAATATTCACTTTATGCCCCTGGTAAGAATCATTAGGTTAGGAAAATGTGACACAAAATGCAGACTTATGTTCCTTGAGAAAGAATTTATTGTCAAACTTGGAGGGATGGAGGATGTCCTAATTGGGACTGACGCAATTTATTATGCATTTTATTGAAAATTACCAGTTGTAATCTGGAACTTTTTGGTTAGTTGTGGTGATGCAGTAGTAATTTTTGTTAGTATTGTATTTTAGCAATGGTATAAAGCTTTGAAGTTCTGCAATCCAGAGCAGCTGCAGAAACACACACCTGATATGAGATACTCTGCTCCCTTCTATTTTTGCCCACGCTTCAGCAATTAACCTCCAATATAAAGAAATAAACTATTTATGAAAGAGGCAGCACAGCCATCCTTATCTAATTTCTACCCAAGTCAGAAACAGGCATAAAGCATGGTCTCTGTAAATAACCGAAACACTTTTTTGAAAAAATCTGTCATTGCTTTGTTGAAATAAGGCACATCAAATTCTTTGAAGTGAAGAGACAAGTTCTGGTTTTGTCGTGAACTTTCCAAAATAATCCCAGCACATGCTCACCACATCCAGATGGAGAATGCAAAGGCAGGTTACCGCGTTCAGGGAATGACTGGGGTTCACAACTGCTTTGTGCAGTTATTTCTGCATTTTCTAACAGCCCTTTTACCATATGGAGACTAAACTCATTCTCCATCTCCAAACCTTCACAACTGCTTTAAAACTGTCTGTGACTTGAGAAGCAGGATTAAAATCATGGAAGGGACCCTAAAGATCATCCAGTTCCAAACCCTCTGCCATGTGCAGTGACACCTTCCACTGGACCAGGTTACTCAAAGCCTCATCCAACTTGGCCTTGAACACCTCCAGGGGTGGGGCATCAATGGCTTCTCTGGGCAACCTGTGACAGTGCCTCACTACCCACACAGAAAAAAAGGTGTTGTTAATACTTTATCTACATCCCCCCTCTTTCAGCTTAGACCTATTACCCTTCATCCTATCGCTTCACTCCCTGATAAATAACACTCCTTAGCTTTCCTGTACACCCCCTTTAAATGCTAAAAGGCTGCTGTAAGGTCTCCCCTGAGCCTTCTTTTCTCTGAGCTAAACAAGCCCAAATCTCTCTGCTTGTGTATGGGTGGTTCTCCAACCCTCTGATAACTTAGTCGCCCTCCTCTGGATTCCCTCTAACAGATCCAAGTCCTTTCTGTGCTGAGGAATCCAGAACTGAATGTAGTATTCCAAGTGAAGTAGATCAGGCAAGGCAGATTAGGGTGTTTTAGGTCCCAGATTAGGACACGGTAGCATAGCAAGGTGACCAAATTCCCACTGTAGTCTGTGGAAACGTAGTCAACACAGTGAAAACCAGAAAGTTATTTGCCTGAAGAAGACACCCACTTTGACAAGTGAGTTAAATCCCACGCAAAGTCCTTTAATATCTAGTTTGTCAGATAGAATAAGTCCAATGTCTTGCAGCAGGAAAACAGCTCTCTTTTCCAAGGAAATTCTTCAGTATACGTTTCTTTCTGTAATAAAGTTTCTCCTCAGGACTGTACAGAAGGCATTGCTTTGTGCTTTAAAGTATATGTTCCTTCAAAGACCTCATTGTTCCTCAATTTTGTGGAAACTTCTGTGCTTCATGGCTCTGTCCTCTTAACACATGTCTGAAGGGTGCAGCTACCCCCAGATTGTTGCAAACACCATGCCTGTTGTCAAGAATAAACACAAATCAAATCTTTGCACTGATTTCTCTCTGCTTTTTGTTCTCTTTGAGAATTTATTCTTTCTCACTTCTGAATGTGTCTGTTGAGTCTTTTGAAGGAAGAAAAATTACAACATCCCCACAAATGCTATGCATGCCCTTCCAGCTCCAGCTGGGAAATAGCTGAGCCAGGCTTGCAGGGGATGAAAATCCCCGCAGGACCAAGAGTGTCCTTCCCAGTCAGAAAAAATAGAGCCACTCCCGTCCTGCAGAGAGATAAGAAATGACCAGCAGTTTTGCTCAAACCACCCTAAGCCTTAGCCTTTGGTGCAAAATCCCCTACTTGCAGGAACAGGGTGGGAGGTGCACGGTATGAGAACGCCTAAGGTATGTAGACATATTTGCATCATATCCTTGATAATCAAGATATGCTACCAAGCAACTGTTTATAGGTACTTGGTTATCTCATCAGGATTTGCAATATTCTGGAGTATATGCAAGAAAAAAGCCCCCAAACTGAGACAATACCCTGCAGCATCACCTCTGATGATAGAAATATATTTTCCAAACCTGCCAGCTTCACACCCTAACCAAAATCTGTTTAATAAACACTAGAGAGAGGAAAAAATACCGACTCAGGAGTTTCATCAACAGTTATAGAAAACCTGTTAGGGTGTCAACATTCATCTATTTCTGCTTGATGACTGTCATGCACACCCAGATGAGACCTGTTTCTCAGCTGTTCTCGTTTAGGATAAGGGCACGATACAGGTGTATATTAATTTTAAAAAGCAATCAGATAGCTTGAATTAGGGATTGAATTAAAAACAATCTCACAATGGAACTCAGGCACAAGATTAACTTGTTCATGCACATTTCTACCCTGGTTTGAATTTGGATTTTAATGCTAATTACATTTAGTTAGACAAGATGAGGAGATTTTTAAGCACGATGTGTCTTTCTGCTTTGCAAGCGGTGCCAATTGCCAATTATTAAAACCTTACAATCTTTTGATCTTCACCTCTGCCTTTTATTTCAGACTCTTTAGGTATTCTTCAGAGCCCTACCTAATCTTTCCACTTAAACATAATTCACTCACCTTCCACACATGCCAAGCGTTATATTGTTTGTTGACTTAGTTAACAATACAGGCTTGCAAGATCCCAATACAATTGTCATCACAATATCTGATAGTGTAAATAATCTTTGGAAGAAAAAAGAAAATATGAGGTTTTTTAATAAAATATTGCATTCTAAATATTTTTCAAAAAATATATATACTTAACCCAAAAGTTTAATATTTATTATAAAAAGGAAATAAAACCCCAAATATATTAACTAAAGATACTGAGATGGAGCAGAGTGCCACAAAGTTTTACAATCCAAATTCCTAAAACCAAGTTAAAATTCAGTATCTTGGCAGGAGTCAAGGTTCCTCCAGCTGAATTTCAGTAACCTGAGAATTTTAATTAAGGAGGCCCAAACTCTTTAACAGTTAAAGCAGCCTACAGATGAGGAGCCCCTTCCCTAGGGGCCTCACTGGAGCACTGCCTGCCATCAGCCGAGGACATGCCCTGCTTGGTTCCACCAGCACCAGGAGGTACTCTACCTTTCAAAGCCAGCCAAGTCCATTTGCGTCACGCATATTGCCTGCCTGGAACCATCCCTTTTCTGTGCCTGTGCCCATTTGGCAAGCCCCCCAGCCCTTCCCCCAGCCCGTGTTCCTATCACCACGGTCTGCACACACAGACTGTAGCCTGAGCACCATTTTGGCACTTCAAACACGCAACACCTGTTTTGAAGGTTAACAGATAGTGACAAACATAATGACGGCCTCCACTGAAGTTTTAGCCTGCCAGCCAGCCAATTATGTTATTATTTTTTATAGCTTTTTCTACACACACATGCATAACCCATCACTTTGCAAGGCAGCTCCAGAGTCAGCTGTAACACACCGTTTCAGACTTCTCTTTGTCTCCTTCCCCATGGCCAACAGCTCACAATGCTCTTTCTTGCCACGTCAAAGCACTGCAGCATGATGCTGCTCCTCAATAAATGCAAGGCATGAGGATGCCCCAGCAGCTTTGTCTTCCTTCTGTTCATCAGGGCCACCACACAAGGCAAATTTACTTCTGGAACTCTGTCCTCACATTTCACCTTTATGGGCTCTGAGGTCCATGGCCAAGAGGAGTCACGAGCTGCCCCGGTCATGGTCGCATGCTGCAGGACTGGGACTGGAGCTGGGGTCACTGCCAGGTCAGGAGTGGGAAACTCATATATCCTTGTCTAATGTTCCCACAACCCGAAAGTTCCTCCTAATCTCAGTGCAGGAGGCTTTCATTTGTCATTGAGTGTGCTTTCACAGATGTCTTCTTCCTAGGCAGCCTGGGATATCTTCTTATGCAGGGAGGAGGATAGAGAAAAGGGCCTTAAAATGTGAGTGCAGCAATGTTCCCCAGCTCCTTCTGACTCCCTTGCTGATGTTCAGTCCTACAGCCTCAGTGGGGACAGAGTACCTGGCCGTTGCAGAAAAACACTGGCCTAGAGCTTTGTATTTTCAGCATTAGACTTCAAAAACCTCCTGTCTAGAAGTTCTCTGCATTTTTCAGTGTGCCACTTTGATTTCATCTTAGCACAGAAAGGAGAGACCAAGATGACTCAAAGTCCAGATGGAGATCCATGACAAGCGGTGTCCCTCAGGGGTTTGTACTAGGACCAGTGCTGTTTAATATCTTCATCAATGATATCAACGAGACTGAGTGCACTCTCAGCAAGTTTTCAGGTTACACCAAGCTGAGTGGTGTAGTTGCCACACCAGAAAGATGGGATGTCATCCAGAGGGACCTGAGCAAGCTAGAGAAGTGGGCCTGTGAGAACATCATGAGGTTCAACAAGTCCAAGTGCAAGGTCCTGCACCTAGGTAGAAGCAATCCCCATTTTCAGTACATGATGCGGGGGTGACATGATGAAGGTGAATGGGTATAAACTGGAGGGGGGCAGATTTAGACTAGATATTAGGAAGAATTTATTCACCATGAGAGCAGTGAGAAACTGGAACAGGTTACCAAGGGACATGGTGGCTGCCCCATCCCTGGAGTTTCTTAAGGCCAGGTTGGATGGGACCTTGGGTGACCACATCTAGTGGGATGTCCCTGCCCATGGCAGTGGGGGTGGAACTAGATAATCTTTAAAGTCCCTTCCAACCCAAACTATTCTATGATTGTACAATTTCTCCTTCCATCCCTGGAAGAGAGTCCAAAGATACCTGTAACACTAAGGGCATTCAAAGTTCATCTCTATTACAAACGCTGTTGACCTGAGCTAAGCAGCATGGAGATTGAGTGAGGGTTTTTTATTCAGGTTGCTTAACACAATCAGCAATTGAATTTGGAGGGTAGAAAATGAATGTTGAGCCTGGTGGATGTAATCTGGAAGGACAGACGGAAAAGGCCAGGCTGTTGCTTCATGAAACGGGCAAAAAAGTTTTTGAAAACACTTTTTTTTTTTCAATTAAACTGAGAAAAAAAAGCAGCTGTGGATATTTGTTTAAGGGGTCATTATCTCTGCTGTCAAAAACAAAGCAAACATAGCAGCATGAGAAAGAGCTGTGATGAGCTGAGAGAGTTTGCAGCACTCCTCTCCAGTGAAATCCATTGCTCATTTCTACCGGAGCCAGTATGTGCTTTCTGTAGGGCTACACGAAGTAGTAGCTCTCATCCCAGTGATGGGGAACCAGTGATGGGGACAGTAGCCCCACTCAGAAGGTTCCTAGCACTTGGCAGTAACAGAGATTGTGTTGATATCTTCATCGTGGAAAGTCAGAGAGGCTGAAAATGCAACCAGGCAGCATTGATGTTATGACGTGCCAGCACAAGAAAATGCACAGAGCAATTTCTTTTGGGGTGGGAAGGATGAATAGGGCGCAGCTTTTTCTCTTTACTGTCTTCCCAGCTGCCTAGCAGGACCTGTAAATGAACATGGCACTCTCCTAGTTTTTCGGAAGGGAATATCATTTCCCCTATCACTTTATGGTAAAATACTGGTCGGGGGGAATCCACAGTTTCCCTGCAGACAGCAAGCTGATAGCAGCATGATTTCCAGTGGACTGCTTCACTTGATCCGAGTTAAGAAAGTTCAGAAACCTGATCCATTTAGGGAGGTAGCTGTGGGGGACCTAGTGTTGCGAAGCGCCAAAATCTTGTGCCAGATTCCCCTGATCTAAGGATGCGCTAGGGTGGCTTGGAGGCATCACATCCCAGAAGACAAATGGTGGGTCTTGACATGGGAGAGATGAGCCTAGAAGTGGTGCTGAGATGATGAACAGGCGGAGGTGAGAAGCCCAGAACCCACCTGCTCCACACAGGGAGAAGGCAGAGAGAAAGCAAAGAGAAGAGGAAGGTGGGACTTTGTCCTGTGCATTGCAAAGAAGCTTTGTGGTATCTGGAATTGTTGGCTTCAAGAGGTGGTAGATCAGCCTGACTAGATGCATCTGCTACCTGGACCATGGTGTGGCAGAAGGGTCGTGGCACAGATCCAAAAATACAGGTGATGGTGGTGTGACAGGGAATTTCATACTGATGTGGCATTGAGACCCCTCCACCTGCTGGTGCTCTGGAATATAAAGGCTGTTGTGGATGCAAAGGAACCAGAATATCTCAGTAAAACAGCCCACAGAAGGGAATAGGTTATTTAAAGGGTGCTTGCCCAGGCTACACATGAGCAGTGCTCTGTTTAGAGGCCAACAGCCCTGATGGAGGGAGCAGTATGAGGTGATGACTTAGGTGCCAAGTTCTCATCAGCCTTTTCCAACCACAATACTGCTGCTAAATTTAAACAAAACCTGTTCCTGTCTATTCTGCATGCCACGCTCTTCCCTGTCACACAAGGAGACCTAAATCTGATACACCCTCTAGGCATGTATTTATTTATTTATTTACTTGCAGCCTGTTCACCTGGTGACCACCCAGAACACCCCATGACCTCAGGGGCATCTGGGGTCTGCATGGGAAAGGATGGAAAAATGCAATAAAGTTGTGGATGTAGTGCAGCCAGAGCCCCCTGGAAGTGTGAGGATCTGCATGTTGTCCAGTTTTCATGCAGCATAGCACAACATACCTTGTTCACTAAAAATAAGGGTTGCATTTGTGCCCAAAGAAAGGCTACCTCCACAAATATGACTTTTTTCCTGAAGCAGGCAAAATACTTTTTCTTTCTCTGAGAGAGGAGAGAGGGAGGAAGTGCCTGCTCAGAGCTCCTGTGTCCTCAGCTGCACGATAGGTCAGTAAAGAGCAATGAAACACCCCATCAACTGAGCCTGTGCTATTAAATTCAAACCAGCAATGCCACACGAGTTTTTCCTGTATCATATAATCAAATAAAACTGAAATTTCCATTCCTTTTCAACTGCACTAATGCCATTGGAATGATGTGTAGTGTAACACCAGGGAAGTTACTGCTCTATTAGTAGGCACCTGGGGTTTAGTTTGCATACTGCTTGGATTGGGGGTTATTACCTACTTACCATATTTCTTTTGTCATGTAGTAGAAGCAGAGCTTTCAGGAGCTTGAGAATGAATACGTTTGCATGTTGCTTGTAACTAATGCTGTTAGAGCATTCTGTGGTATAATGCTACTAGGATACCAGAAAAGTCCAAAACAGGACCACCAGCATTAGCAAAAAAACCCACAGGGTGTGTCCTCAGCAGAAGGAAGAGACAAAACACACCTATATTCCACACCAGCATCCAAAAATTTCCCATTTGTAACAACACGGAGTATTATCATGATCACAGCATTTCTGAAAGAAACCCCAGGTGGGTGGGTGGGAAAACGCCAGGTTCTTTTACTTTTTCTTCAAAAACTTCTGAAAGAAAATAACAGTTCACAAAAACTTTCTCACTGGGAAAACAAAATTAGAAAAGAAGAAAAAAAGAAAAAGGAAAAAAAACTACCAAAAACCAGTTCTAATTAGATATGACCCTGCCAAAATGGTTTTTGTGATTGCTGCTCTGGGAGAGACCTGGGCTATGACTTAGGTTTCCCAGTGTTTAATTAATTAAAATAATACAAAACAACAAAATTAAATAATTTCTTGGGTTTGCCATGGTCAGTTATGGCCTGACTTGGAAGCTGTGGCCAAAATACCAGGACTTTCTTGTGTCTGATCCTGCAATGTTGTGGTTTGGTTTTAGTTTTTTTAAGCAACCCTGTACAGACTGTGTGAGCTCTCTTAGAAAAGCTAAGGCTGTGAGCACCTTATCACCGAGCACAACCTTCCTGGTGTGCCCAACAACTCCCAAACAGGCATCTGGCCCAGTTCTTTCCCTTTTAATGACTACATCACAGGACTAATCTGTTTTAGCTGCTTACATTTTTAAAAATAGAGAAAAGCAGAAATTTGCTTTTCCATTTACTTTCTTTAGAGTTTAGGTAGCCTCATAAACAAGGTGAGGAGAGTTTTCAAAAATCTTCTCCTGCATGGTATCCAGGATTTGAAAATCAGAAGGTGAAACTCTCTGGCACTAGACAGGCAAGTGAGAAGAGTAATCACTCTGATAGATGTACCCAACCTCTTCTGCATTTCTGCTTCAGAGGTTAACGCTGAACCACTCTTTATGAACCTGCAAATGAGCTAGAGCAGCTACACAGGCACATGACCAAAACCTTCGCTCTAGAATAATCTGGAAGAAGACTTAGATTTCTGATGCAGTCTCTGTTTTTTGCCACAGAGGATAAGTACTTTCTATCACAAAGACTTGGAGACAGCTTTGCTTATGATAAATTGTCAACACGGTAGCAGAGAAACACAAATACTGTGGCCTTGCACTCCTTGTGTATGAAAATGTGGATGGTTTTCTGTGTTGCTGCTCAAGCCCATGTCCCAGCTCAGCACCACATACATTTAGGCACTAGATAAATAAAGCCACCTACATCACTTATGAAGAACAGAAAATGAGGGACAGCAGGAAGAACCTCCTTCAGCTTTCAGGAGAGTGTCACAGCTAGGCGAAGAGCAGAGATCTGTCCCCTGACATGTGACTAAGAGCACTACCACCCCACTAAATCGTTCCCCTTCACCAGGAAAGTTGAATCCATCTCTGATGACTTGTCAGCAGACAAATTGACCTTAGCATGGGAGGCCATAGTGGGAGAGATCCACTTTCTTGACTCATCCTTGCACACCACTTTGCATCTTGGACACCAGAGAGCAACAGTGTGGGAGACACCACACTTGTACTGAGGTGAAGTATCTTCCTCAGTCCTCAGCCGTGACTCTGCAGTTGGCCAAGCCAGGCCTACCCACAGCCGTTGACCACAAGGACATCACACATACATTCATTTTAAATATAGAGCAGTGATCCACTCCTCTGCCACTGTGCAGCTAACTGATGCTTAGCCAATTAGATGGATCTGAGTGTCCTAAATGGGATGTAGTCATCATTTAAGTAGATCATTGACAAAAATAGAAAATCAGAAAAACCTGGGAGCTATTTTGAACTAGCCTTTGACTGTAAATGGTGTTGCTGATAGCTGAGCCCACTGCCTTCATTACAAGTAAAAGCCACATCTAGAGTAAACAGATGAACTGACTTAAATAGACAAGTTTCTGTGTTTATATCTCCATAAGTTTTTTTCCTATAAGAAATAATTTTAACAAGTTCTACATTGCCTTATCCCAAGGTACCTTACACAGGAAACCATTTCATGTGTGCCGGTTACTGCTGTACACAAATGTTTTCAGATTATGTCTTTTGATTCAGAAAACCAATATCCATATATGAAAATGCAGCCCATATCTTCTAGCAATATCAGAGGACTTGGTTTCCAGTAGATAAGATTATTGCAGTGAACCACATTTTGGAATGCAATATCAAGCCTCTGATCTCTGGCTGACTTAACATTTGCCTCCCACTGTAGCATTTGAGCAATGTTAATAGTCTGCTTTCCAGCCAACACCTGTGAGAGGGAGGAAAGTAGTATTATCTCTCTTTTACAGAGGATGACTATTAGCAGAAAGAACTAAGGTCAAGGTTATCTGAAATGTCTACTGCCCAGCCACAAATAGTTCTTCTGGGTCCTACTGAAGTTATTGAAAAAGTAAGAAATCTGATCAAAAATGTTCTTGGAAGCTAAACTTCCCCTGACAGTAGAAGAATGCTCAATCCAGAAAAAAAAAACCAAACCAAAACCAACAAACCATCACAAATCCCAGTGGGTGAAAGCTGAAATAAAGCACTGAAACAGACAGTATTTTTCCTGGTTGTGAAGCTAACCTTACCATGATCTCCCCAAAATGGGGTCCTTCGGTCAAGAAAGGATGGATGCCTTTGTTAAGCTCATTTGAAAGCTATGAGCTTGATGCAAAATGATGTCTTATGGTCTGAACCATGCAGGAGGTCAGACTGAAAGATCATCATAATCCCTTCCAGCCTTAAAGTCTGTGACAGATTAGTGTCTTTCATATGGTTAGTTCTTGCTCTGAGCAGATGCTGAATTATTTCAGCATTTAAGTGTTTTGCTGCTGGCTCTGGTAGGATTCACTGCTCTTACCATGCTGCCTTCCAGCTCTTTAACTTCAAGAGAATGCCATGCTGGTAAGGGCTAACATGAGCTTTGTTTTCCAGTCACCATTTTATTATAACAAGCACTGGATCTGAAAATGGACTGACAACCCAAGATATGAGAGTGGAAGAATTTACAGCCTCTTTCTCAAGACATCCCAAAACACCAACAGAACACGGGGAGGAAATGGTTAGAAAATACTTCCTGTGCTGTTTTGTTCACAGAGCTCCAACACACCAAGGGTTATCAAGTATACCTGCCTGGGAAACTTCCAAACAATACTTGGGATGCCAGAATTGTTCTTTAGTAGATGACATCTCCTAATATGTCACCTTGGACTGATGTCCCTTGAGGAGAAACCTACTATTAGAGTCCAGACTAATTGCAAAATCATGGAATAATTTAGGTTGGAAGGGACCTCTGGAGACCCCTACTCCAACCCCTGCTGGAAATAAGGTCAGCTTCAGAGCTGCCTGCTCCAGTTTTGAGTATCTTCAAGGTTTAAGAGTACCCAAGTTCAAAGTACTGGAAGAAGAGCACTAAATAGTCATAGAATCATGGAGTGGTTTGGGTGCACTCAATCCCACTGTCTGTGTCGCCAACAAAGATGTCAGACAATGCCAATACTGACCCCTGAGGAATGCCACTTGTCACTAATCTCGACTTGGACATTGAGCCATTGACCACAACTCTTTGAGTGCAACCATCCAGCCAATTCCTTATCCACCCCATGGTCCATCCATCAAATCCATGTCTCTCCAATTTAGAGACAAGGATGTTGTGGAATAATGGAACCTAACAGTGGAACCAATCTCTTCTTGGCAGTGCTAGAAGGTAGAGCAAGGGACACTAATAAAGGATAGTGGAAGAGGTTCCCAAGTTACAGCTAAGGAGGCTCAGACTCTTTGGACTTCTCTGGCACCTGTAACTGGAGAGGGGATGGAAACTCTACCCTGGGAGGTTTTCAAGACTTGGCCAAGCAAAGACCTATTTGGCCTGACTTACTGTTGACAACAGTTCTGCTTTGCATGACAGATCGGGCCAGAGCCCCCAGCATTACCTTTTAGCCAATGTGTCTATGATTCTGTAAATAGATAGATCAATGGATTGATCAATCAATGGAAGTCAATATAGCTTTTGTAAAGGTAGGTTATAACTCAAAAATCTACTCAATATTTTTGAAGGATCAGCAGACATTAGGACCAGAGCACTACGGTTGATTCACCACACTTGGGTGTTTAAAAACATTGACAGGTGGTAAAAGGTCTAGAGAAATTATTGTAATGAGTTGTCATAAACTCCTATCAGATTGAAACATAGGAAGTTAAAATTAGGCATAAATAATGACATGCATGCACACATACATATGCATGCATACCTATGTATATAATTTTTTGCATTTATTCGCATGTAATATAAGAAGAGTTTCTCGAAAGTCCCCTAAGACCTTGAACTTGTGGTGCAATTTCAGCTGTTTAATGCAATCATAGTGATCTGGAAAAGGGATGAGCCATGAAATGACCAGTCGTCAAGTACTAGAAGTTATTCAGGGTTTTCAGTTTTAAGTCTGAATGTGAGTAGTTGTGGGAAGGTCTCATGTCACTAAGTAAGCAGCCAATGAAAACACAGTTAAAATCTAGTGTCAGTAAGCACAGCTTAGTGCATGTGAGAGAAATCATCCTAGACATGGACAGGAAAAGGAAAAGTTGTTGTGAATTATTGTCTAAATAGCCCAGCTCTGCAGCACTGAAAGAGAGAATGATAGGATTTATTGCAAGAGGGCAGGGAATAAAATAAAAAGTCCACTGCACATCTTCAAATTTTGTAAATTTTGGAAATTTTAAGCCTCCCTGGTCAATATTTCCCATTAGCAATACTGCAAAAGGTTATCTGAAGGGCAACAGTGGTCAGAGACCTGGACTGCCATGTGTCCATATGCCAAATAACTGTACCAGCTCTTCAGCTTGAAAACAGGCTACTCTATGTGTAGGTTTCATTTCATTCAGCCCTGGCTTAGATTCCTAGCAAAAGGCATAACTATATGCAATTTATAGCAATGCACCCAAATGCCACCCATAACGTGTTCAGAAGAGAGGCCAGTGAGCAGCCTGAGGCCGTTTAGGTATTTCATTCTATGATAACCAAATCACATACATGCAATAAAGTCTACCAGAAACCTCCCATTTCTTCCCATCCCCTTCTGTCAACCATCCCAGCTCTCATCAACCCCCACCTCTCAGGCTGCAGAGGCAGACTAAGAGCAGAGAAGAGCTGAAGACAGACCTCTGACTCACAGGTGCTCAAGTGTGGTAAGAGTAAATGAGAAATGGGTCAAAATAATCTGTGTCTTTCACACCTGCAGGTCCCATGTTGGAATTGTAACAACCACGTAGTCTTTGTGTGGTATCAGGAATGGCAGGGAATCCAGCTTAATGCCTTTAGTATTTATAAATAGTATCAGTGGGTGAAATCTCCTGTTTTCAGTTTTGTAAGGGAACAAATAATTCTAGAAGTCTCTGCTCACTCCAGAAATATCAGCATCAGGGATGTGACAGCTTCAATAGCCCAGAGGACAAGGTTTGGGCACCAAGAGCAGTGGATAGGATACTATATTGCACATGTCAGACTTGGGCTGGTACACAAAATCTAACTTGCCTTTTTCCTGCTTCCAAGTAATGAATCCAATGAGAGAAGAGCACATATCTTATGTATATATATGTACATATATGTATATGTATTTATATCTTATCTATCTTATCTATCCTATCTATTCTAGTAGGACATGTCCCAGCCCACGGCAGGGGGGCTGGAACTAGATGATTTTTAAGTCCCTTCCAACCCAAATTACTCTAGGATTCTATGTATCTGAGGGCTTTCTCTGAATCTTGGCCACACATTGCTGTAAGAGGCAGGGCCTGCAAGATATTTTTGTGACTGTGAAACAAATTTGTATTTGGTTGATAGTCCTTTTTAGAAAGTCTTTCATACAAAGCACTAAATACACTGGAAGACTTATGTTGCAGGACATTAAAAGCTAGGATGAACAGCTAATAGCTCCCACCCATATTCATACCCAGCTTTCCAGACACTATGTAAAGACTTCTTGGTGGATAAGCATCATCGAAATGAATTTGAGCTTCTCCTCCTGGTATAATCAGTTTAAGTCACAGATAGAAGCTTCTGGGCAGTAGTACTTTAACTTCAGCATCTTACAAAGCACCAGTTTATATTCGTGTAAAACCAAGCACTGCCACTTTTGAGTTTCAGTTGCGCCTGACAGGTTTGAGAAACCAAAACTCAACCCCACAAAGCTTCGCAAATAGAGTGTGTGACAGGAAAGTTGGCCAGCACCCAAGCACATTCTGACAGGGGAAACTGGCACAGCTGTTTCTGAAAACACCTACTCAGTTCACCCATACACCAAGCAGTTTTTCAAGTTAGTCATTAACCACCTTATCCCCCACTGAGTCTCACACAGTGTCTAATAACCTCATGATATGGACGCCTACAGCCAAGTGCCTTGCAGATGGGTAATGGATTCAAACCCTCACAAACCCCTCTGGGGTCTTGAGGAAGAGTGGAAGGAAGGAACCTTAGAATGAAGCTGCCGAGATGGTTTCAGTGGTACTCTAGCTGTTGTACTCTAGGAGTCACAATTCTCTGTGGGTGCAGTCCCAGGCGACAAAGGTGAGTTACAGAAAGTCACCTATTATAATGTCCAAAACCAGCTGTTAGAAGTGCATTTTGCATTACCTCTCACTGGCAGGAGCTCACCCAGGATGTTAAAAATGCAGTTACCCCTCCACCTGGAAAATACTCAAATCCCCATGTCACTTGAAAAGTGTCTTAAACACAAGGCTATTGACACTACTGGATCAAGGCATGCCCTGCTGAAGCTGGCCCAACAGGTAGCCAGTCACACAGGAAAAACTTATGGGACTAGAAAGATGCCAGATGGAGATAAAGGAGACCTGATAACCTGGGCATTCAGCAGAGACCTGGCTCCTGCTTCTTGCTCCATTTGGGTATCCCTATGATTAGACCATGCCTCCTGTCTCCAGGACAAACTTTACATTGCACCACTCATTTCCTTATCTCTCCATGTTTTCAAGTGTCACCATTAAATCTTGGAGGGCCAGGAATAGATTAAGTAGAAGTGGACCAACCCATTTCTTCAATTTCTTGAAAAAGATCTATTTTGAGAGACCTGCTTTCTGCAATGGAGCTCGCAGCCCATTGTCCCCTCAGAGGAGGACAAGACTCGTTAGCACAAGAGAGGATTTCCTGACTACCTTCTGGCACTCAGGGAGGCTGCCAGCAAGCCTGTAGTGAAAAGCTGGAGACAACATTTGGTAAATAAAAGGTTTCCCTCCCCTTCACAGGAGATATAACGGAAGGAAACAAAACAAAAAGTGACACAGGGCTGAGATAACGCCCTGCACACTGTCTAACCCTCTGATAGGGTTCCCTCTGCTCTGCCAGGCTGTAAAGCCTGGGAAAGAGAACATGACTCAGTCACAGATCCTTGTCCCTTGCTAGTATATTTAGGAGCCTCCATCCCTAAGTAATTTCCACTAAACTTACTGTGGTAAGGTCTTGAGCATCGTGGCACCACCCTTGCACCCTGAAGCCCTCTTCCAGGCAGCGGCTGTAGTTGTACCTACTTTCCGCTCTCGCACATAATAATTTTGCAAGCATGTCAGCTGCAATCAGGGAATGGATCCGATAGGTGGCATTTTCTCGGCTGCACATAGGCTCTGGCCATGGCCTTGCAGGGAGCTGTGTGCCACGGGCCTTGCTGAGGACCACCAGGCACTCTTGGAGGAAGGAGTTTCACTTCCATCTGGCAGCTCTCACTGTAACAAATCAAGCGATGCATTGTTAGTTCTGAGACAAAAGGGGAAGGGAAGAACAAAATATCAGAGTAGGACTGATTTCGGTCCTGTCATCCTCTCTGGGACTCTTTCCTGTTTATGAATAGTTTGCTGAAGGCTACAGATGAGCCTGAAGTGCAACCTCTGTTCCAGAAAGCCTCAAGCACTTGGGAGGAGGAAATTACTCCCAAGTTGGACACGCGAGGCCCACCTTTGCCTACACGTCCTGCCGTTTGCTGGAGAGCAGAAAGCAAAAACTCTCAGAAGAGGCATGCAGAGTGCTGCTTTTTGTCACAGCCCTAAATGTGAAGGCAAATGCACGCTGAAATTGTGACGCTTAAAGGGATACATGAAGTCCACTGGTCCATCAGAGTCATGGATGTCGTCAACAGCACACAGAGGAATGAAGCTGTTTTGCTGAGGGATCACGTGGGGTTTCATGTGAAAGTGACTCAAAGGGAATGAAGATCTCGCACCTCGGGGCTGCTGAGTTTGCTTGTCATGCTCATGTGTGAATGCTTTTAGCCTACAAACCTCAAGGCGTGCTGCCAAATAGTTATGGGAAGACTTTCCCCTGTCCAAACAGCATTTGCTGCAGCACTTGCAGAGCCCTTGTTCCTGTGGTACAGGCATGCCTGTAGATTTCTGGGTTTAGATCTTTTTTAAATAGGAGCCAAACCTAAATTTGCAAACACAAGGGCCACTCTGCCCTCAAAACAGGAAAATCTGCTCATGATGGCTTGGCTCATGAGCACAAGTGCAGACTTTGGAGCATGTGCAGAGATCTGGAGGTTCCGTAAGGAGATCCGCTAACTTGATGTTAACCAAATCACTTGCCTGTGGTGTTTCCCCACCTTCCCACCCAGGTCTAGCATAATGAAGTTCTTTGGGGAACATGGTCCCCTTTCACTCAGCCCAACTGGTCAGCAAGATCCAGATCTACAGAGTATCCACCCATAGAGTTACGATCCATGGCACCACCTTCTAGCAAGTAAATCCCTCTCAAGGCAGCTCTGCTGTCTTCTGTTGCTGTAGCCCCAGACACTGTGCAGAG
The DNA here is from genome assembly GCA_013389865.1 of Piaya cayana. Lineage (NCBI taxonomy): Eukaryota > Metazoa > Chordata > Aves > Cuculiformes > Coccyzidae > Piaya > Piaya cayana. The sequence continues at coordinate 118,345 of WAAB01009851.1, read as the reverse complement.
CTGGTAGGGAAAGAACTATGAGTGCCACCAGTGCCATAGGTAGGACCTATCTGGGCTGCCCACCTGGGAGGGGGAAACCAAGAGCCTCTGGAGAGGAGAGGACCTGGCCACAAAACCTTATGTCTTTTCTCCCTCTCTCTTAGGATATAAGAGGAAATCTGTGAAGTTCCTCTTTCTCTACAGGAGAAGAACAGGATTTGAACCACTGATGATGCTGCAAAGGATGATGCACGCACAGCTTGCACATATGCACCAGTACTCTTGACGGGGACCACAGGATGATGAGCAGAATATCCAATAGCTTCGGTGGGGAGAAAAAGGTGAAAAAAAAGATTTTGCCCAAAGGAGAAGGAAATGAGACATGGCACTGACGCCTGTGTCCCTGCCTCCCATCAAAGCTGCAACTACATGAATCTGGAGAGTTGAGACCCTGAGGACCAGCCCTCGCCTTGCTCCCACAACTTCAGCAACAACCACTGCCCATGAGAGAAGCAAAGGCTTCTCCCCAGATGAAGCTGAGGGACTCTTACCCTACCCAGGAGTCTTCTGTTCAAAATGACCACTTAAAACATGCCTAATACCTTGCCCAGGAAAAGTCCTCTGAGCCCCTTAGTGTAAAAGATGACCACACAAACCATTCCTGTGGACAACAAGGAGTGCACAAGCAAGCAAGCATAGTTAAGAGGCACTCTGCTGATCATCATGACAACGTTTTCCTCCCAAATGACAGCCCTGCAGATGCAGGCTGTGGTTGAAGCCCCCTCTCAGGTCCCACAGCAGCGTATAGTCTGAGAACAGTGCCCCTTTGGCTGTAATTCTGGTTCAGGGAGGTTACAGTCCTTCACCTCCCTACTGTGTCTGCTGGCACAGGGACACCCTGTCTGTCAGGGAAGAAAGGAGACAGCTCAGTTTTCCAATTCCCAGATAAGTCTCCCAGGCAGACAGAAAACAACCCACAGCAAACAGAGCAAATGGGACCAGAGAGACAGTAAAGTGACAGAGCAGTTTTCAGATGGCCAGAGTATTTAGCAAGCCAGGGGTGATCTGAGTGAAGTTGGCATCAGGTTTGCACGTAGGCAAGGCACAAATAGCCTTTGCTGGCAGAACCCCAGCATGTCCTGTAAAACTAAGAGAAGAAATTGGAGGAGATCTGGCAGGATGCAAGTGTTGTGCTTCCAAATCATCCCTCAAAGGTAGGACTTCACCCTTCCCAGCACTAATGGTACACAAAGGTGTTACTCAAACTGGGATAGAGTTGCACTGCATGAAAGATGTCCTTACCCTAATCCGTTTTTCAAGCTGTGTAATTGCTCATTTAATTTAGCCCTCCAGGGGCCTTCCCTCCCACAGTTTCTCCATGATCAGGTCCCTCTCTGGCCAGAGGAAATACCTCCAGAGCAGCTGTGTGCAGAGGACCTCCTGGTCCCATGCATGGGCAGAGACTCCTCTGGCACAGCTGGAGCTCAAGCCACCCAGCCCTGGGGAAGTGAGACTTTAAGCCACAGAAAGACAGTTGTTCTCCAAGGTAAGACCCATAAGTGTCCCCCAGAGGGCAAATCGGCGCCAAAGGACACTCTTCAGATGGGGTGACATGTCCCACATGGGCAGTGGTCTCCATCCCTGCCAATACAGGTGGCCACAGCAACTGCAACTGTCCTGAAACCGAAGCCTTTACGACTAGTTAGATAACAGATATGGTCCATTAGTTTGGCAGCCCGACAGACCCTTGTGCCAAAAAGACCATCTCCACTCAAAAGAGACACTGTTAACAGTAACTCAAGAGGACGCAACAGAAAAAAATAAACAACAGTTGAGGCAGTTGGTGTAATTGGCCAGCAGGCGAAAATAAATATATGCCAGCTTGTGAATACGGCTGCTGAGCATGATTCAGCTCATAAATAGTGTGGCACAGAGCACAGGGCAGGCAGGAATAAAATTAAGTAAGAGACAAAGGCCAGGCTACCTCTTGGAGAATTTTGCCCCCAACCACCCAGTTTTTCCCATTTCTGCTCATTTCACTCACGTGTGTCCCCTGACTTCATTAACGTATGGGTTTCCCAGCCAGCCATAAAGGTTTTCAGGAGGGACATATGCCTGGGCCACTGCTAAAACAAATACCCAAACTCCCCAAAACCCGAGCAGAATTAAAAGAAGAAAATGTTCAGCAGAAAATCCTGACCATTTCAAGTGCTCTTTGAGCGCCATACATGAATAACAAAGAGTGAGCCTGCAATTTATTCCTTTGCGGATCACTTTTAAGATCAGCTTTTGTTCTGTGCTTTTTAGAGCAGCTCAAGTCCAATGGACAAAAATTCCATTCCCAGGAGCACACAAGAAAGAACTGGGAGCCCTGGGCTGCACATTTCACCTTTACTTTTTTCATTCTATACTATAAATGTTCGGCATGGTCTTAACACGCTGAGCCAGCGTCTTCCTTTATGCAGTGGGGCCAACAGCCTGGAAACTGGGACTCTGCAAAGAGGAAAGGAGGATAGAGGCTACAGATGATGGGAAACACCTAGAGAAAATGAGACCTCAACCAGGGCAGATGAGACCCTACCAAACATGAACGTAACTGCTGCTTCACAGATGCTGCTTCTGGATCTTAAAGGCAGCAGAGAAGAAAATATCTCCCCTTTTTGCATCCTGACTTGGATATGTATAAGGTAATTTAGACACCTACTCGCCTCCTAGTTTAGCTGCACACTTGCTCTCATCAGCTCTCTCTGTGAAACACCGACCTACGTTTTTTTGCAGGGAAGCTCTAGTTCTTGCTCACACAAAGCCTCAGTGCTCATGTTCTCTCCCACCCTCACAGAAACATCCCAATTTGTTGCCAACTCAAGCCTGTCTTTTGCAAAGAGTTGGTCTCTCTTTCCCACAGAGAAAGCACTAAACAAACTTCTAACGAGAGCTGTTTTTCCTGCCCTTTTCCTCAAACTGTTGGACTGTTTGTTTCTCTCTTCAAATCCTGATTTATTCAATCTATCTTTTTCAAAAACCAGTCAACTAAATCACAGCACAAAGCAATGAGATCACTCCAAATGCTGCAGATGATGTTATCATTGCTATCCTGGTTCCCTCAGTCTTTGCTTTGACTGCCTTGTTTTCCTGAGGCATATGGGAAGAAACTGCCTCTTAGGAAAAATATAGATGTGAGAAGCCTCAAGGGCTTTACTTCAGATAACAAAGACACTAGAATTTCTTTAACAATTATAACTCTAATAAGTAGAAATTTTCCTTTCTTTTTTAATTATAGAAGAAATATTTGGGCCAGATTTTCAAAGATTAGTTCAAATCCCATTTAAACGCAGCAAATAAATGGCCCGGTTTCCCCCCAGAACTTAGAGGCTTTTTGAAAAATCAGTTCATAAAAATCACAGCAGGACTGCTGAAGGCAGAGACCTTCTACCAAACCTTGCCTCAAACAGCTTCCCATACCAGCATTCATTCCTTTTTACAGCCTCCCACAGAGCCTGGGAAATAACGTCACACTGGCAGCATCAGACAGCTGGAGGACGTGGAGACCACTGAAGTTAGTGTTGTTAGATATAGCTGGCATATTTAAGTAAATACGTTTTCACGCTCCGATAGGATACACAATTTCACTGAAACCAAGGCCATCAGGATCCACAGCTGGCATCTAGCCTGGTCTCATATGTCCAGTACAGAAAGCATTTCCTTCTTTGAATATGACAAATGCATCCATAGAACAACCACAAAGTCTCCTAGGCATAAAGCATTTTAGGGTAAGATTAACTAATTAAAAATGCATTGTATTTCTTGCCCATTTAAAATGACACCGTCCCTTTAGAAAAGCTGTTTGTGGGCACATGTGGTTCTGTACAGACTCTGATAGTGAGAAGACTGTCACATGTATCTTTGCATTTGCTAAGATTCTCATCCAGTGTCCTCCAACTGCCTTGCAAATATTAATTGACAGTTCCCATCCTGAGGACGTAGGTAAATATCAGCTCCCCTGTTTTACAGACAAGCCAACTGTTGCATAATTGTAGTCAATATCATTCAGAAACTAAAACTAAAAGGTCATTGCTGTTTCTAGCCCTATATTCCATTCCCTGTGTTGTGTAACATTCATTCATGTTATGTACTTTTCCCAGTACTTTGTATGTGTGTCTATCCTAAATTCTGACTTCCCTTGTTGTCTGTTCTGCAGGGAAGTTGTGGATGTCTCATCCCTGGAGGTGTTCAAAGCCAGGTTGGATGGGGTCTTGGGCAGTCTGATCTAGTGGGAGGTCCCAGCCCGTGGCAGGGAGTTTGGAATTAGATGATCTTTAATGTTCCTTCCACATAGAACCATTCTATGATTCTCTGATTAACGCTCTGTGCATTTATTGGAGATCTCCCTTACCCATATGCCTTCATCACATGTTGGAGTCTCTGCAAGCTCCCACCTCTAGAAAGCAGCACTGAACCCCATGCACAGGTACAGGAGGGGGTAGTTTGGACCCAAACTTCGAGCAGATATCACTGGGACAAGCTGTGAACCAGACACTTGGATGTTTAATTATTGTCCAGACGCATCTGAAACACAGAAATCTTGCATCAAGCCTGGGTGGAAGGCATGTCTGCCCAGGTAACTACTGGCAAATCTAAGTCATCGCTTGAGGTTCATTTTCAGTGTTTGGCATACAACCCCCCTCTTCATTTCGACAAATGCCGTTGATCAGAGGCTTTTTCACTCCCCACGCCTCTGGGGCAATGAGTGTGTTAAATCATATCTTGTAAAGGGGTAGAGTATGATCGTATGACAGATTGTTACTGGACGGCGTATCTCAGCTGTGGGACCATTTCTGCTCTTATTGTTGGTACCTTCTCCTGCTGCTTCGTTATTAAAGCATGCAATGCTGTCCAGCTTTAGAATGACCTTGTAGATGTAGCTCCAGATTTTGTACCCTTGAGTTCTTCTTCTGTTTACTTTTTTCTTGTAGGCCAAACCTCTAGTAGAGCTCTGCTCAGGATGACAACACCAAGTTACATAGGCTGGGTAGACAAGGAACAGGATATTCTCTAATAGATACAAATGCAACATTCAGATATCAGGGTCAAGCAGAAATAAGAGTTCTTCTCCTTTTTTTTTTTTTTTTAATAAATGAGTGCTATTCCTGTCACAGCTGCAACGTAGACGGTGACAAGAGACTCTGGATGCTGTTTAGTCCTTCCACCACCACTCCAGTGTTCTATGGATGATGTTCTGGGGAAAAGAATTACTTCAACAAGACTGAAATAAAGTGTGCATCCCAGGAAGATCACCATGGGAAGAGCCAGGAGCTGGCTTTGGTACTAGCCCAAGAAGAGTCATGATCTGCCACATTCCAACCATCCACCTGCCTCCTTGAGTTGCTCCTCTTGGACCCGGGACAGTGCAGGCCTCACATTGCCTCAGGTTCCACATTACACAAAGTATTCTTTTAAATAACTAGTAAAGATACCATGCAGTTTTTATAAACACATCTTCCCATTTTTAATTGTGGAATTACCATGTTCACCCAATATAAGGGTGGATCTCACATTTTCGATCCATATCTACCAATTCAATACCTATGTTGGTGCTTGAGGCTAAAATACCTCCTGGGCAAGTTACCTTGAGCTTCAAGCTTATTCCTCTTTGTTGAGGACAACGTGATCATAGAATCATCGAATCATCAGGTTGGAAGAGACCCACCGGATCATTAAGCCCAACCATTCCTATCAAACACTAAACCATGTCCCTCAGGACCTTGTCCACCTGTGCCTTAAACACCTCCAGGGAAGGTGATTCAACCACCTCCCTGGGCAGCCTGTTCCAATGGCCAGTGACCCTTTGTGTGAAAAACTTCTTCCTAATGTCTAGCCTAAATCTCCCCTGGTGGAGCTTGAGGCCATTCCCTCTTGTCCTGTCCCCTGATGTGTCTGTCTCAGTGATGTTGGAGGACTTGAACTAGGAATGATCACAGTTCAACACAGGTTAGAAAGGCGAAGGGTAAACAGAACTTACCAAAGGGGCCTTCCCTGCTCAGTCGCATTTGAAGTTATTAAGCACCTGCTAGGTTCCTAAAAGGACTATTTCACTCTTAGACAGGCTCTTTAACTACTTTTCTTTCTCTTTTTGCAGCACAGAAGGGGAAACACTAGTCTTGCAGACTGAAAACTTTGTTTCATGGAGTGAAAGCTGGCAATACTGAAGAGAAACATAAGCTCGAGAAGGAACTGTGCTCAAACGAATGCCCTATTGTGAGATAAGTTTTTCTTTTAGCAATGAATCAACATAATAATCCATCTGTAACTCTAGATGCGTCTGCCTGAACTACAGCAAAGGGCCATCTGCCCATCTGCATATATGTTCAAAATGCTGCTGGGACAACCACGATGGTCTCTTAATGAAAGGCACTTAGCAATTAGTACTTAAGTGAAATTATGCCCGAGTGGTTCTGAACCCTCATTTGTCCTTCCAACTCCAATGCAACAAGTGTCTGTAACTTTTTCCCTTTGTTTTTATTCCAGCAATCTCTTTTTAAGGCCAGTGGGGAAGGGCGAACACTTTCCAATTCCTGCAACAGCAGGAGCTGAGTCAAGTTGTAATCAACATATGTCTGGTGTAAGCTGCGTGGCCGCGATTTAGAGGGGCAAACTGCTCATCGTTTCCAAAATATCCACCTGCTCAGGGGCCAGGCTGCAGCAAAGCCATCCACTACGTGGCTCCATCTGTCTGATAAACAGGCTGCAGATTTTCTGAAAGCTGAATCATTTTGCCTCTATTTACTTCCTTTCTTTCTCTTTCTTCTCCCTCTCCTCTACTAATTGGAGCTTGCTTGAAAGGTGCAGACACCCACAAAAACAATGCAGCACAATGAGGCCAGCACTGACGTTCGTTAAACTGCTTCAACTGAAATCGGTGCCTGGCCGAGGCTGAGCAGGCATAAAGGAGACAGACCTTGTCAGCCTCCAGCCAGAGTGGGAAAACTGGGAAAAAAAAATAACCAGGCTATGAAATGGCACAGAAAACCCATTTGGGGTATGTTGTATTACAGTTAGAGAAAGTAGCTGCAACCAAGATGCAAAGAGTGCTTTATAGCATATAGGTCCTTCTGGAAAACCAGGTAAGAGAATATGCTTGACGTGAAAAGCTCAGAGGACTTTCCAGCACTTCGCAGCAGACAAGCAACATGTAAGGGGCATCTTTGCATCTGCCCTGAGCTCTGCCGCAGTATCCCTCCTTGGTTTTAAGGTATATCCCCAAAATTAAATCAAACACGAGACTTAAGCACAGACCGCAGAGGCTACAAGAAAGTAGTGGAAAGTTTGTGTATTGGTGTTGCAGTGACTAAGCAGGTGTAGTCAGGAAAGCACGACTTCGTGCAGGAAGTCTTCCCTTGCTGTCCACATCCCAGAATAGTCCTGGCAGTCCTGTAGCTGGTAAAATAAGGATATTTCTATCCCTGCTGCAAAAAAAAATGGACAGGGGCTGAATTTCTCCCTGCCTGGAAAACAGACTGTTGTGTGGAGTATTTAAGCCAGAACATATTATGGTCACAAATTTCTTTCATCCAGACATGTAACTTCATTAGGGAAACGCTGGATTTCTCCACTAATCAGACCCATTTCACTTACAAAGGACAGAGAGAAAAAAACTCGTTGTGATTTTAAATACATTTTAGTAAAAACGTTCAACAACTTCTACTAGACAGTAAAGATGTCCTAGGAAGGCACATTATTTTCCCAGTATCCTGGACTATCTCCATCGGAATCAGTTACATTTTTAGATGGACTACTTGCAAAAGGCACTAAAATTAATCAGTAAAAATTATTTGCAAGGATTAGCATCAATAGAAGCACCAGTTTTCTGGTGAGAGTGAGAAATGAAGAATGAGTCAGATTTCAAACACCTGACAAGTCAAAAAGGGGTCTTTCTGGGGATAACATCTCTTCTCTGCAGATGACAAGGAGATTTTTCTTCATGCTTTGTTGCTGCCTCATTGTGTTTCTCCCCAGCAGGGGATAGAGAGGATCTGAAAGATGCATCAAGTTACTCAAGCATTTAGGACAGAAGACTATGGGAGAACATTTGCCACACACCTGTAAGTGTTGCTGCATGCAGCCAATACTGCTGCCAAGTGCAGTAAATTCCTCCAGGGGTTGCAGTGCTCAGTTCAACATCTTAAAGGGTAGCCCTCTTCCATTCATTTTATCCATTATCTGCTATTTTACTTTGGCTTTGGAAACCTATCTACCAATCTACCCATGTAAGAACACTTCCTCCCCAACAAACTTCTCACTAGGATGGTCAGGCTCCCCCCAGCCTGCCACAAACCCCTACTGCCTGTCAGTCCCTCTTAACTGTCCTCCCACCCCTGAACAATGCAGTTAAATATTCAAGAGACCGATTTATGTGACTAATTGCAGTTCAAAGTTTGCTTCAGTTCAAAGTTTGGAGTGGTGGATTTCAACACTGCCTGAAGTCCCAGCCCCTGACACAGTGCTCAGCCTTCAGCCAGATGAATTACCAATCATATTTTTTTCACACCCACTCCCTCCTCAGCACTAAAGAAGGATGTAGGGAATCCATGTGACTAGTGCCACAACTGTACCGAGGGCAGGGCAACCCTGGTCTCTGCCACCCATACACAATACACTGAAGTTTTGATGGCAGTGGAGACACTTGGTGTGCTTTCCAAGATTGGCTTTCACAAGGAGCCACGGGTTTCACAACCACACAGCAGCGATAGCAAGGTGAGAGATGCCAATGCAGCACATCCACCCACAGCATGAAGTGCTGAGGAGCCATTGGCTTCAAAGGGGAGTGCTCCTGGGCACTTACGTGTGTTTTTCAAAGGGTAAGAAACTCAACCAGCATCTCCACAACGACTGACAGAGAACCAGCAAGTCCACAGCAGGGCTAGAGCCCAGCAGACGGAGTTAAGGGAAACCTGCACAATCACTGGCTTACAGGCACTGCTCTTGCGGTGACCATGCCAGCACACAGCAGCACATTGCCCTTTTCCAGTCTCCTACCACTGCACACCTCGTCCCCCTCGAACCCTTGTTTTGTAAGGGTCACTTCTACTACCTTCCCACCTAGTCCCTATGTGGCTAAGAAAGCACTGGAAAAGGGGAAGGAGGACGGAAGGGGCAAATGCCCTTCATAAAAGGGCATCTCAACCCTGTTTCAGCCCAGCTATACCATAGAATGTTGGTCCTCAGCTCTTCCCACCATAGGCACTGCTGAGCTAGGGCAGATAGGCAGGTTGATGGGCTGCCCCATACCCAGCAAGATGCCCGATGCCCAGGGATGCCCTGCTGCCTAGGTGAGGGAACCCAGCCCTTACTTCCCAACGTGCACCTCCAAACCTCAGATCCCATGTCACAGACCAGCAGCAGGATGCAGCTGCTTTGTTCTAATAACTCCTGTACCTGCTGTGGGAGCAGGGCTGAAGCCAGACAGCACCAGCTGCACCACAGCACAGTCAGCTCTCTCCCAGACAAGGTGAGAACCTGGTGCCTTCCACTCTGTTGCAAAACAAATCTGACACCAGAGCAATAAAGGCAGTCAGGTACACCAGCCCACAAACCCCTGCGTATAGTTGGAGGAGTTAAAATAGGGGCAGTAACATGGGATCAGGCAGCCTGGATACTTGTTGAAACAAGAACAATGAACTGGTGCAGGGGNGACGAGGTGCTGAGGGACATGGTTTAGTGTTTGATAGGAATGGTTGGACTCAGTGATCCGATGGGTCTTTTCCAACCTGGTGATTCTATGATTACAAGTTTTTTATAGCCCTATGCCTGGTTTCAGACAAAGCCTTCCTCATTGCACTGAAGAGATAAGGGGGGGAGGAGGAGCAGGGCTGTGGGCAGGGGGAGTTACTCAGACCCTCTTACAAAGGCCATGAGCTGACCTTCAGGATTCCCCCCACCACCCTTTTGTGCATTCTCCATTGTGGCTCTGAAGGTAAACTTTTGGCTGGCAACTGGCAAACGCCATCGCAAAGCATGGCGGGGACGCGCAACGGCCTGTCTAACGAGCGAGCCTGTGTTACAAAGCCCAGCTTACCGCTTCGGGTGGTGGCCCAGCTGCCTTCCTGTGCCCCCCTTCCATTTGCATAACTATCCATGGGGGAGAGCAGGGCAGGCCTGCAGCTGAACAGCTGGCCATTCACAAAATGGATTATATCACCCTTTTGTCCCCATGTCTGTCTCGCTCTGCTTGCATATTCAAGGTTTTCACCCCCCACCCAAGCATCTAGTGTGCTGGGGAGACACAGTGGCACTTGAGGTGCTCCCAGCTCAGCCCCTCTCCAGCAATTTTGTTGGCTTGAGTATAGACGTGCTCAAGAAAGAAAATAGAAATAAATCAATCAAGGCAGAGCCCTTAGCTCAGGGAAGCTTAAAGGAACATGGGGAAATGAGGTTGGGTGTTACCATATGAAAGTGGATTTAGGAACAGGTGTAACGCTGAATACTGGAGTGTGTGAAAACGCAGCATTAGATAAATTAGCTGGGAGAGGGGAGGAGGAAATACATTTAGGAGTCATTCTTTTCCCATCTGAGAGCCTCTAGGGTCACTGCTACCATTCAGAACAGCTCTTGCTATGCAAGATACATGCCTTCAGGAGTTCAAGGACTAGGTAGCTTTATGAATGCACAAACAAGACTTGCAGCCCCAGTCTTTTGCTGCTTATGGGCTAAAATCACATTCTTTTCCTACAGAGCAGTGGTTTTAGGACACATTTCTTGGCAAAAACTCAAGAATAAAGACTAGTCCACTCATTCCCACTAGCTCTGACTAAAGTAGACTGATAGAAATGCCTTTAAATAATGCTCTCCTATATTAAATTGTTTTGCTACTCTAATTTCTCCATTTCTGTTGACTGCCATGTTCTGCCCCCTCCTCTCTTTGTTTCTGTCCCCATTTGTCCTGACAGTCTCCAATATAAGGATCTGGAAAGAAGAACTTTCACCTTAGACAAGGCAGACACTCTCACCCTGCTGTAGACGATGCAGAAGAGCTCTAAGATCAGGTTGCCCAACACTTTCCATTACAAGATCCTCATTTTCGACCTCAATGGCTTTAAAGTGTTCAGTTTGAAGTTCTGTGTTAGGTTATTTGTTTTGGTTTGATGATTAAACAGTCTTCATGCAAAGTTAAGGAAAGACGATACCATGCTTTGCTCAATTAAATCAAGCAAACAGGTCAACCACCGATCATGTGGTTGAGAAGCCTTAGCGTCCATAGGGACTTCGTTAGGATTACTGTGATCATCACAAAGCTACTGCCACAAAACAGCATTTGTCATTCCTGTAAAATTTCATTCAACTTTGCCCTTGCTCTAAAGGCTGGGAAAATACATCATTTTATAAACTCTTCTTTGAGATTTGAGACTTCAGCAGCTCAACTCTAAATATTTCATACGAGCTGGGCACTCATCTGCCATCCCATCTCCCTGCTGCTGCCCGGATGATGCATGCACCACCAAAACCCTTCTGATAAAACAGCTCTGGACATGATTTTCAAAACTAAGAGAGGATGATGGATGTAACTGAGCAGCATGGAAGACAGAACAGCTTGATTGGGATGGGGAGGCATTAGGGATACTAATGAGCCTGAGGGGAGAACCAGAACTAGATCTTCTTATAATAGTCAGACTTAAAAAATCCAGAATAAACCCATGCTCCCTAGGCACAGAGGTTGTTTTTTGGTAAGTAAAAAGCTATGAAGACATCCACAAAACATACATCTTATTCCCCTCTGGTGGATCCATGTTATCAGACCAGAGCCAAAGCAGCGTGCTGTTAGGTCACATAGTGAACGACTTTGTTTTGGTCCTTAAGATCATGACAATGCTGATGACCAAATCTGGAGAATTATTATGCTTTTCTATCTTTTTTTTCAGTGAAGTAATTTTATCACACAATGTATTTAGAACTATGTGCTCAAGAGAGATGAAAATTGCAAGGCTCCTCTGAATTAGCAAACAGCAGATACAAGGCTGCCTACAGACTCATAAATTGTTCTAATGTACCTTTCCACATTATGTAAGATTCTCTATTCATTTAACAGTGTGCTCCATCCTTCAGAGGAATACATCTCATTCAGTGGAAAGAGCCGTTGGGAGGATGAAGCAGGGTCATGCAGCAAAATCAGGTTGTTGTATGTTGGACCGAAGCCTCATTAGCTGCAAGAAAGCAAAAGCTGCAGACAGTACAGGACCATCTTCTGTGTCTCTTTTCCAGGATCTCCCACTTCTTCTTGAGAATTATGAGATTGGATTTTGAGGAATATTTGCTTTTCTGAGGCGTGAACAGCTCTGTATTTTCATGAGCAATCCCATTGCAGCTGCACACTTTGCTAGTAAGAGCTACAGCGCTGACCTCTCTCTTGCTGTACTTACTCAGTCATGAGTTCTGACACTTCCAAAAACCCGTGTAGACTGTCTCAAACTTCAATCTGAGGTAGAGTAACTGTAATATTAAGCAGGGAAGAGCAAAGAAAAAAAGAAAGGAGGCAGCTGGGGCAGTTGCACATCACCCCATTCCATAACTGAGTGCTCTAGGAATACATTCTCACACCACACTGCTGCAGGAAGGAGCTCAAAGCCTTCAAAGAAACACCCTGAGTGATCTGAGATCTGGTGAGCTGCACTGGATGATTTCTAATAAGAGGATGGGCCCTGCACTGGAAGCCCACTGTGCAAGCTCACAGCTCCATACTCCGGTACTTTTAAAAGCAGACATCATAAAGACTGCATAATGCACACAGTGAGCAGACTGAGAAAAATTATTTTGACATTTGCCAACCAGGAATGAGAACTTTCTAACAAGTCTGTGTGTTTTCAGAGGTTCTGCAGGGGCCAGCTTTACACCAACAGATGTAAATTACCTACGATTCCAACTTAAATGCAAATTCACTCTGCACCACCCCACCAGAATGGACATGTTTTTCAGAAACATGGCTTAGCCAAAGCTCACAGCATAGGGGTCTGTGTTCTAGTAAATATCAGTTCTGAGTAGGATCTACAGATTAGATTTGAACCATGCACTGGGAGCTCCTACCTCTGCTCAAGCACTTTCTTTGCTGTGCTGCTCTCAATTCCTCTTCCTCCAGCAGTTACTTACCATGTAACTTTTAGGTTTGCTTGGAGATGCAAATTGATCCGATCCAAAGGAAAGCAGGATAGGAAAGGACTGTGGGAAGTCAGCCATTCTTCTCCTTTATCCCAGAGCAAGCTGAAATGTGGCTACTGCTTTTGACAGATGCTTACTCTTGGGTAGCGAAAGCCTGGAGAGCTTCCCTGCAGGAAGGGCCTGGGGGTTATGGTTGATGGCAAGTTGAGTATGAGCCAACGACGTGTCCTGGCAGGCAAGAGGATTAACCCTGTCCTAGAGTGCATCAAGTACAGCATTTTTAGCTAATAAAAGGGGGGTGACTGTCCCACTCTACTCCACATTGGTGCAGCCCCACTTCGAATACTGTGTGCAGTTTTGGGTGCAGCGTTACAAAAAGGTTATCAAGCTACTAGGGAGTGCCCAGAGGAAACCACAAAGTTGGTGAAGAGTCTAGAGGGTAAGTTGTATGAGGAGTGGCTGGAGTCACTTGGTCTGTTCAGTCTGGAGGAGACTGAGGGGGGACCTCATTACAGTTTACTGCTTCCTCACAAGGGAAGGAGGAAAAGGCACTGATCATAGAATCATAGAATAGTTTGGGTTGGAAGGGACCGTAAATATCATCTAGTTCCACCCCACTACCATGGGCAGGGACATCCCACTAGATGTAGCTACCCAAGGCCCATCCAACATGGCCTTAAGAACCTCCAGGGATGGGGCATCCACAACTTCCCTAGCAACCTATGCCAGTGTCTCACCACTCTCACAGTGAAGAAATTCTTCCTAATGTCTAGTTTAAATCTGCCCTCCTCTAGTTTGTATCCATTCCCCCTTGTCCTATAATCACACGCCTTTATGAATAATCCCTCTCCAGCTTTCTTGTAGGCTCCTTTCAGGAACTGGAAGGTTGATCTCTTCTTTCTGGTAACCAGTAATAGGACCCAAGGGAATGTCAGGAATATGTGCCAAGGGAGGCTCAGGTTGGATATTAGGAAAAGGTTCTTCATGCAGAGGGCGGTGGAGCACAGGAACAGGCTTTTCAAGGAAGTAGTCACAGAACCAAGCCTGACAACGTTCAAGAAACACTTGGACAATACCTTCAGATGGATGATGTAAATGCTGGGGTTGTCCTGTGCAGGGATAGGAGTTGGGCTCAATGATCCTTGTGGATCTCTTCCAGCTCAGTCAATCTGCAATTCTCTGAACAGATAGCTCTGGAAGAGCTACCACCTCTCAACACGTCAGTTCAGTGATTCCCTGCCCTTGCTTTTTCGTATTTGGCCTTCGAAGGAACCATAACTCATTCTAGCTGCAACTTAAGCCCAGTCCACCACGTGATTTGAATCTCAATTCTTTCAGTGCATCCTCCTACATTTTCAAGATGTTGTCATGCCATTCTCCTCTGCACCCTCTAGTCCCAAGTGCAGCATCGCAGTTTGCATACTTACAGGTGCTTCTGTGAAGCACAGGATTATCTTGAGCCTCATCACATGTATTGCCATTTGCGAACCTCAGCCTGAACCTTCCTTTTCAACCACCATGAGGACAAACTGTCAGATCCTTTATCTGCAATCATGCTGACTAGCTGGCACAACCATGAATTTGTGCAGTTGTTTAGCCATATCTAAATTTAGTGCCTTGCTGAAAAGGATCATCTTTCCCCACCATCTCCTGTCGCAACTATTTGTACAAGTTGCCAAAACTATTTTGAACTCTAATGCTATCTTATCTTTCGCATCTGTCCAGCTTCCTGTTGACTGCAAATTTAACAAGCATACTACTTTGTTACCCAGGTTGCTAATAAAAATGAAAGATAAGTGACCTAGAGCAACTCCCACAACCCTGTGCAGTACAGTCTTCCGTTCTGACACTGGGTGCAAGACGGAAGGAAACCACTCCCAGACCAGAGCTGCTTTCACAGCCCAGCTCACCCTGCTACCAAGCACAATTCAATCTCTGAAACCACGCTTTCCCTTTTTGCAAACCACCTCCTATATTTGCCCAACAGCCACCACAGACTCTACCCTAGAGTCAAGTGCAATAACAGTGCCAAATTCATCATCCACAATTTCTTTTCAAGTAAAGGCTTCAGATCTTGCACATGATGCAAAGCCAAATCCTGCCCCATCTGAAGTTAAGTTTTAACCAATAATTTTTTCTACTCTTGCTTCTCATGGGGGATTACGTTAGCATCTGCAGGCAAAGTGCAGATTCCTTGCAGCAAATTTCCTCATTTGCCTGTGTAACTGCACAGCTGTTCAACTACTTATTTTCCTGTCACCCACTACTAAGAGACTAAACTAGATAATTACTGCTTCCTACTTTCACAAAACTTGTTCTTCAGTATATAAAACCACTCCTTTCTGTTTGTCTCCATGAAAGGGCTATTTAGAGTTGTAGCAGCTGGCTTACCAGGAGACCGAGTCCTTTGCTACCATAAGCAAATGTATCTGTACCTTCTCTAAGGAAGCTCCTTCCTCCCCTAAGCATGGGGGCAAGAATGTGGCTTTGTGTTGACTGAAAACACTGCAGCTATAGAAAAAAACTGGAGAACCTTGCCTTTAGGGCTAGAGAAGTCAAATCATTGAGATCACAGCCAAACTATATATCAGAGCTAGAATAAATATTATCTGGTCTTCTACTCTTGCCTTTGCTCTATCACCATCCTTTAATTAATAACTTCAGAGCGAGGTGTTTTTTTTCCTGACAAAGCACATCTTTACCTCCTTTTACTCATGCACTCTGAGGCATTTTCTTCTTTTATTTCTTCCAGAAACTTGTCTTCCTTGTGGAACAGCCAAATGGATTGCCACATTAGCTTTCCCATTCCATGTCATTACATTTTTAAGTAGAGTGCTTTCAAATAGCTAAATTAGCTTTTAAGTGATCTCAGGTGTAGTATTGGGCTTTGCTACAATCCTGCATTAAAGCTGATTCATTTTTACTTACCTCCATTACTCAATTAAGAAGAACAGAAAGCAAAATGTAGTTCTGCACCTAGTAATTGCAGTCCAGGACGGAGCTAGATGGTTCCATCACCCATAATGACTGATCACCATACTATAGCACATTGCCCATACACCCACAAGGGGAACTGGCTATACCTCACTTGTTATTTCTTACAGTAGCTGGTTTTTGAGGATGTAGTAAGAAGAGTGATCTTCAGTTGCATAAGATTATTTGAAATAGCTTTGTGCACCACCATCTGTACGTTCTGTGCTGTACCAGAGCAAGTATCTGTGAGGCGAGACATACACAATTAACAGGAGCTTCTGTAGGAACTGAAGTCTTTACTCCAACAGCAACTCTTTTGTTTACTCATCTAGAAAAAAGGAGAATGATTTTTGTTGACAGCAAGCAGCTTCACTTTCTCCCACACAATATATATTAACATATCAAGAACCAAGCAAATCTCTTCAGTGTTCTTGCATCTTACCACGCACATATACCAGCATCAATATCAGATCACTGCCACTTGTAGCTGTATATGCAGCATAAGTCAGAAAAGAAAGGAAAAATTCTCGAGGTTCTTACTGGCTAACCAAACTTTAAAAATTTTGTATAGATACCGAGTCATGTAAGCTGGTTTAGTAACTAAAAGCCTATTCTCTTTATGCACATAAGCTGACCCTAATCACAAGGCTGGAGCCTGTCATATGCCTCAAACTACTGATATTTTGTTTTAATCACATTCCATTAGCTAACTTAAATTATGTTGCTACATGTTTGGTTTTATGGCACAAGTTACAATAGGAGCTGGCTCACTTAAGCAGACTAACATGACTCACTAAAATGCCATTATCTAAGCTCCCCCATTTCTAACAAACTTAAAACCATTTCAAGATTAATTTTCCCCTCCTTTTCAGAAAAATTCTTACTGTAGCTGAACTAAGTAAATAAGTATGTGTTACAATAGTTTGCCATGAATGCAGTATTATATTTGAGATGATTAGTGTATGTAATCACTGAGACATTTGGGAGTTATTCCCCAGCTTCCCAAACTAACCTGACATCACTTTCTTCTCAGATGACCAGAAACCCGCCCTCCCCCTCCACCAAGTTCTGCACATCAGTAGCACATTCAAGAACCTGCCACAAACTACACATTTTCCACTAGTAAAATTCATAAGCAGACACAAGTGCAAAGCAAAATGTCATTTTATTTAATCCAAGGACTATTTTCCTTCTAGTATTGCTGAAGGGATCACCTCCTGGGGAATTGATCATTACAAAGTCCCTGTCTAAAAGTTCAAGTGCTCTTGTTGTACATTCTTTTGAACCACAAAAAACATAACGACCAAGTAGGTGGGCAGCTACTTGCAGTTTTATCCCACCTAAATTAGCATTGCTTCAGGCTAGAAAACAATTCAAGTAGTAAAATCATGGAAACTGTTAACCTTTAAGGTCACTACCGAAGTATTTTGATCAAAAAGTCCTGAATGTATGAAAAGAATATTTGTACATGTTAATGAAGAATTTTTTTTTTAACCAGACACCGTCAAAGATGGCAGTTAAGTATTTTGGACCAGTTGTCAACCAGATATTTAAAAGTTCCATCTGAAGTTTTATTACCAATTTCATTATGCAATTCACTTTTCACATTAAGCTCTTTAACAAAAGCAACATATACCCGCACCAGAATCACTGTAGACAGATCTAGTTTTATAGAATGCCCTTCTGAAAATTCATTTCAAAATAGAGACGCTTTTTCTCCAGAACTGTAAAAGCCATAAAAATGCAAAATATCTGTTAGGAAATTTTTAATCAAAATTATTCCTTAACGTTCAAAATAACATTTAACCTCCTACTTTTTTGTTGTCATCCACATAGTGATCAATAGACTAAACAGGTAACAATGGTTCACGTTTTTCCCCCACCTGAAACATTTCTTCTAACACAGGCCCAAGATAGGCAATACAGAGATTCAGGGACATGGATTATGCATGGCAAAGGTAATCCTCTATCATTTTAATTTAGAACAACTCTGATTCTAGCACACAACTTGGAGTCTCAGTTGTTTTCAATCTGCTCTAGGTCCAAGTCCCCGCAGTCTAGAGGAAAGATGCCTTCTTCAGTGCTCTCACAATCACTTGTGTCCTCATCGCTTTCACATACTGCAGCTGCTTGCTTATAATCCCTTGTTTTGAAGCTGCCTTGGCAGGACCCATGATGCCTTACTTCATCCAGCTGTTCTTTCATCGGACTAGAACCAGGGGTGATGATGTTCATAAGATCATTTGAGTCACATGGGGATGACACAATTGTCTTCATTTGTGTGTCATCATCATCATCTTCATAGTCAAGGGAGCAAAGACTTTTGGAATTTTTCAAAGTCTGCAATTAAAAAAACACCATTAATATTAACCATGACTGTACAGTAAGAACAACATAAATTCCTTAAAGTTCTGAATGGATTGAGAGTACATACTCAGGAAGTGCCACATGCAGAAAAAAGGAAGAACAGTATTTACTTACTATGCAGTTATTTCACCTATGTAAATTCCCATTATGGGGAAAAACTACCAGCCCCCCCTTTTAATGCCAAAATATTAAAAACCTTAGCTTCAGCCAACTACACAAAGCACAACAGACTGTTTGTTGTATTAGCTTTCTGATAAAACCAGAGCAAAGCATTTGGTAGCATCAGCATTCGGGTCAGACAGCTGCACTGCAGCCTTCTCAACCATTAATTTCTCGAAGTTCCCAAGTGTGCAGACAATGAACCTTAAGGCCTCACCTCAGACAGCGAGAGCTTACAAGGCAAATGGCACACTTGGGCAACCTCAAAACAGGAGAAAATCAAGCTTCTACCAGAAGCATCTTAGCCAGAGTCTGCTTAATTTGTCTTACCATTTAAACAAAACTTAAAGAATTCAGGAAATCAGTTTATGAAGAAGATATTGAAGGCAGAGTGGAACTTAACTTTATTTAGACAAAGTAAAAATGAAAAGAAAACCTTGGTAAATGTGCTGCCACCTCTATCCCCAGGTAAAGGAATAAAATGCTTTGAGCTCCTCATATAACTGTGTGGGATCTTTGACTAGAATCCAAAAGCAGAGTTTAAGGAAAACAGGACTACACAGAAGCTAGATTTTAATAAGTAAGAAACATCTGAATTTTGTCTCATACAAGCACAGAGTGACAAGGAGTGTGAAATGGTCAGGATTCATCTCAGAAGCAGCAACAGCCAGAAGAATAATGCTGTGGCTTTCATCATCTTACTGCTTAAGTGACTTCAGTCTCACACACGTGTGGCAATTGCTTTATTACAAGTAGATCCACAGGGAACAAGACCAACTGTCACACCCATTTTCAGCTTCCTCCCCCAGTTTGTCATTTCCTAAGTATTTTAGATTTGTTGACACATTCAGATGAAAATGGGAATATTGCAACATTCCCAGTGTGCTATATTCCAGATGCTCTCCCAGAGCACCTAATAATCTTTCTACTTCACCACTGCACATCAGCAGCCACATAAGCAGCTTACCAGTATCTTTGGGTAGGTTTTAAACAACACTTCAAAAATTCAGAGAAACTCTGAATGAGTTTGCCTTGCCTGTATGCACCTGGATGAAGGGGATGCGAGTGAGGAAGCCCCACTGAGGTGAGTGATTTGCCTGACCCCTTGGGGTTGATCTCACATAAGGAACATCTTGCAGACAAGCTCACTGCCACTCTGGAAGTTGATGCAGTTCCTTAGACATCCCTCCATCAAACCTACATGAAAGTTTGAGAGAAAGCTCAGATAAAATGAAAAAACAAGTTTTAGAGTTTTAGAGTTCAGTCATAGCACAACTGGGCTGAGGAGTACAGGATGGTGATTCACCATCGCTGGCACCTCTCACCAGTAAGACACTGCCACAGGACTCCCAAAGCCTGCACCACATGAACACGCTTCAGCACGACCCTCTTCACTACTGACCAGAGCTTTGTTATGCCTGTATCGCACACAGCTCTTCTCTTGTTTAAACAACTTCATCTCTTACAACAGATGTTAGGTGAACAGTTAACAAGCAATAGGTTTCAGGCCAGAAGGATCTATAAGGGATAACCTAGTTTGTTTGGACAAGGCACAAGCAAGACCTCATTTAGAAGTTATTTAATGCAACTACAAGACCTGTATCCAAAGACCAGCTTTCAGCAAAAATGACTGTTGACCACAGTTCTGTCAGGAGGAATTCAACATCTTTGTTAGCCATGGTTAAAACCCACCTCTATTTGCATGTAACTAGTGTCAACAAAACTGATAACTTGCCATGATCAAAAAACTTCCCATTCCTAAATTTCACTCTCCTACAGAAACAGTTTTGGTATAAAATGAATTCCTGTTTTCAAAACATTTCTATATATTTCAAGGCTTATTCAATATAAACATTTGAGTTCCTTTTTATGACCAAGATGTATGAATTTCTCTCATATTTACTTAAAAGCAGAACAGTGTATTTCTGAAGTTAAAAGTGTAAAAGGATATTTTAATCCTAGCTCTATCTCACTACTTTTAAACACCTTCCCTGTTGTGTATCTCCATATAGGGTACAATATTTTCAGTTCTTTATCTTACAGTAGGCATTGGGAAGGAAAGGGATCAAATAAAGGAACACTTTGAAAGTTCTGCTTTCAATGTTTTAGAAAGGAATTCCCAAGTCCCCCACCAAAATATCTTTTATTCAATTTACTGCTAGAAATTAATCCAGCCACACAGTTGTCTCTCTAGAAGGTTTGTGTACATAAATGGAAAATTGCCTGTTAGCTGTACTGTGCTGAAACCACTTGAATGGGAACTTTTAGCCAGTTCCAACACAACAGCAAGTGCATTCAACTGGTTCTTTGTTCACCCACTTGTCACAACCGCACCAAACTAAAAATAGGTGGATTTATTATCTCACAGCACAATCCCACTTCTTTCACAAAGCAAAAGGTAGAAATTGCAATGCATTCAAGCCCTCTGAACTGCTGCTTTACATGTTACACTGGTACAGTACCACACCTTTCAAGCACAATTGTGCTCAGTGGGGAGCCTGCGAGTACTTGCTCAATGGTCCTCACTTTATAAAGGATGCTGGACTAACAAGACAAAAGAGTCCACAGTTGGCAATGGATAGAACTCAATCAGCTAAAAGTATTCTTTTGTGTGATGGAAAAAAGAAAAAAAAAAAAAAAAAAAAAAGAGAAATAAAAAAAAAAAAAAGATAAAAAAAAAAAAAAAAAAAAAAAAAAAAAAAAAATAAAAAAAAAAAAAAAAAAAAAAAAAAAAAAAAAAGAAACTGAGTTTTAAAAGAAGTGAGGCGATAAAATGTCTGAATATTAAGAAAAAAAACTTTGTACTGAAAACAATGGTGGGGAAGGAAATAAAAGAAATCTCTCTAGACCCTTGCCATACAAAGCAAACAAGAAAGGCCCAGAGCAGCTTGAAAGGAAGATAATGCCTGTACTCTTTACTAAACCTCCAGTTCAGAAAACCGCAATACATCACTTTCCAAATATAAAAAGCAATAAAAAGGTTGTTTTTGTTTTACTAACAAAACTGGACCATTTGCTACAGTAGTCAAGAGGAAAAATAAGTCATTTACATGCATGAAAATGCAGTGTATAATGGAGGCAACAGTTCTCATGCTGCTTCCCCATGCCTCCATCATACACCAAGTCCACCCATTTTTCCCCTCAGCTTTGAATGGGGGTGGAAGATACAGCTGCTCTGAAGAGATGCAGTTGCAGCAGCTGGCACAAAGTGAGTAGCAGAGGAAGCCCAAAACCACCGAAAGTCCTGAGCCCATCCTAGTGCCTCTCAGCACTAGTCATCACAACAGGATGGGCTGCTCCCTGAAGCCACAGACTTAAATTAAACTACTTATCTGACTTGCTTTCTGTCCCAACCTGAGAATTTTGCCTATGACTGCACAACACAAGAGAGAGTGCTTTAAGAGATACTGGCGCATAGGGTTTCTTGACTGCTAAGGTCTCTCCCGGGGATATGAAGGGTGTGGGTGATGCACTGGTCTTCATGAAGAGATAATCTTGGAATTCCCTGGAATATCAGCTTCTAATCTAAGCGTCAAATGCTGAAGAGGCAGCCCATATGTGGTGCAGCAATACACTACTTTTTCTGTTGTTTCCCTGGACCTAAGCAGTCAAAAGAGATGGGGAAGGAACAAGTTAGAAGGGCTGTGTACTCCTTTAAAGGCTTCAGAGGTCCTAATTTCACTTCCTGGACTTAAATTCCCTATAGATTAGTCAGACTGGCTCAGAAACAAATATCTTTGCTGTTGGTAACTCATGCTACAGTTATGTTTTGGATCAGAAGCACCACACACAGCACAATGTGTTCTTATCTTGGACAGCAACCTATGCCGAAGATGTTACAGTTTAGCCTCAGCAACAATGAAGTCCAACCATGGTAGAAATTCATTACATGGAGAGCTTCACTAAATGATTTAAGAGGGGAAATAAAGCTATGTATTCATATTATAAAACCAAACTTACAAAAGCCTGGTCCTAAACAGCTTATTGAATCACATTGAAAACTGCCCCATGAACCTACCATCACCTGACTGACATTACACCCTACACAGACATGAACAGCGTCCCTCCCTGTAAACCAAGCTTTCCATTCACACATCTAATTACTTTCATTAATATCATTACCTGTGACAATGCAAGTTGGAGGCAGTGTTGACTAAGTCATTAGAAGTGTCAGCTGGTTTTGTAGATTAAAAAATATCTCATCACAGTCCTAATCCCTGCATCTTCTACCATGCATACAGCAAAAAAACAGTAAGCAAAGTGCTGTGTTTATGTAAGGAGATATTAACCTTTCTGTGGAGTAAAGCTCTTGACATTTGACTACAACTTTTCTATCTTGAATAGCACTGAGCATTTTGTGAACACTTCAGTGTTCAGAGATAACTGCAAGCTTCTTAAAGGTGAGGTTAAGAACTACTGCTTCACCGGTATGAAGTAGTGCTGACAGGAGGAAAACAATATAGTATTCATCACAATGTTATATACTTGAAGCCTTCTAGTACACCCTAAAAGTTAAGAAATAAAGTTGACTGGGAAAGAATTTCTCCCTGCTCAAATAAGAAATCAGAGGCACCCAAAATAAGATCAGCTTTAATTTTAAAATGCCTAAAAAATACTTCTGGTCAAAAACCAATATAAATTTTTTAACTATGCATTTGAAGTAAAAAAAATAAGAGTCTTTTTTGCTTGCATAGAGCTACAAATCAAGTTAGTTAAAAAAAAAAATCTATTTATGTATTTTGTGGAAACAGAATCAAATCCCTAGAAAATTCCTGATACTTTCATGGGCAAAATTTAATCTCTTATCAAATTAACTTCAGGAACCAAACATGCTGTTCACTTGTAGCTCTGCAGTTACCCCTCATCTTCCTAGGAAATTTGACATATATTTTAATATTAAAAAATGCAATGCTTATTTCATCATCTAGAACTCGGAAGCAGAAAAGACATGAATATACTGGATATGAATGAGAAAGCGCTAACACCCTCTACCATTTTGCCATGTAACAAATGGTTATTATTAAGTGTCTAATTACATCAGAGGTAGAATTACTGCTGCAGTTCCTGTAGTCAAATAAGGCAAATGCCATTTGCAAAGCCAAAGGCCTAGTTAAAAATCAATTCAAGCTGACATGCAGCAATATGGCTATGACTTGAAATGAAAGTTGTTCACTACTTTGTCTCTGCTGTATCTTCAAAGGTTATTTTAAATTTTTTAGATGTAGGTGCCCAGGAAGAGAGGTAAACCAACATGAACTCTTTTCACATCAGATGCTAAACAGCATCATGAAGTAACAGGCTTTCATCTCCCACTAGCCAGACTGTTCCAGATTTAAGCATGCAGTTTCCTGGTCTAGTCTACCATGAAAGTTGATCTATTTATTGGCCTAGATTTTAGTGTTTATAGTCTGAATTGTGCCACAGCATCCTTAAAAATGTTGTTTATGAGCTATAAGAATTTTTGATATAATTTGGCTTTTTATTTAGTGCTATTAGTTGAAAAGAAAAAAACTATGGCTTAATGAAATGCAAATATTTAAGTAAAACGCTGAATTTGCCTTATTATACTCACATATGCAAGAATACAAGGCTGTTCATCATATGAACATGATGCATGTGAACATGGCAAAAACCACTGGAACAGTTAAAGGTCTGCAAATGAGCAAAACAAGCCACACAAAGACCGGGGATGACTGGGGTCCAGTTCTCTGGCTGAGTACCACTGCAGCCCACACACATTGGTCACCCACACTGGTGGGGAGATTTTGGGAATGGACTCATGCACTGCACTCTTCAGACCTGCACAGCTGCCTTCTTGTTTAGCAGGGAAACTCTAAGATCCAATTAAAACTACTGCTATCACACCAAATTCCAGGTAGCCAAGGGTGAAGTCACAGGCATTGCAGATCCTGAACACAGCAGGGTTTACAATCACCATGGACTAAGTTCAACTAGAAAACCTGCCTTCTCCTTCTCCCTGCCTCAAAGTCAGACAAAAATTACTCATGATAGGCAACTCGACATATGAAATCAAGTTTCACATTCAAACTGAATATCCTCTCCACATCCTTTCTTTGTAGTGGGCTGCCAAGATCACCTAAACAACCGAGGGGGATTTTCTCCTTGGTTGCTTAGGTCATCTCTGCAAATTAAAGAAAAGTTTGTCAGTCTAAAGGTGTTACTCTAAACTGAATCAAAGCAGATAAAACACTACTGCTGTTTCTCATTCATTCCTTTCTAAATTATATTTTGGTCAGATAGGGGCAGTTTAGTACAGAGCTAACACCACTTACAGGAAAGCCCAGGACTACTCATCATAAGGTTTAGTTTGTTCAGTTGTTTTTAAAAGACAAATGGGAAGCTAATTGAGTTAATGCCCTACTACATGCAATACAGTCAAGAACATGATTCAACAGCAAAACTAACATGAAGGGGGTGAACACATGGCAATTTTCCCCTTATATAAAACCCAGGCCAACATTAAACTGCATTTTTAAAAGTTTATAGTAAGGAATTTTAATTAAGATATTGGCATTTTAAGTTTCCTAAACTGGTGAATTTGTGCACTGCAACCTTTTACCTTTCCTTTGTCAGTAAGTATAAATCATGCAATGTTATGAGAATATGTGGAATTACAAACACCAGGTCAACCTATTTCACCTGCATGTAATTAAGTAAAAAAGTTTCAACTATTCTTAGGGCCAGTGCAGCAAGCATCAATACCTACAGATGCTATGAATTAATCCATTAACTATGAAAGAAGAGGCTCACACAGTAGATTTAACTCTTCTGAACTGGCTGTGGATCAATATAGTGTCAAAAAGTGGAACACCATGACATTTGCTTTGTTCAGCTGAATAATACAAGACAAGAGTTACGGCCAGGGAGAAAGAAGATTAAGCCAAATAAGACAACTACTAGATACAGCAGTAGCATTTATCTGAAATGCACTGATGCATTCCAGAGGTTTTGTCAAAGTAAAAATACCACCACAGAGAAAAAACTCAAAAGGGCATAGAAATAGCAGGAATAGTGGTTGGGAAGACAGGTTCCAGCTCTGGTTTTGCTCAGGCAGCAGCTGCAGTCAGGGGTCTCATGCCCAACCAAAGTAATTGCTCTGCCTTAAGGGAGTCAATTGTCTTTGCACACCTTCATTTAGTTATTTCCCTACTCCCTGCTTGAACCTGTGCACATCTAACATGGAGAGGTGATTTAACCACCTTCTGGGTGGATAAGAGCTGGACAACGTGGAATTGGGTTTTCACTGTGCTTGAGAGCTTCACAAGCTCAAGAGGCTTCAATCTGGCAATTTCACATCAGCTAACTGCATTAATGAGCAATGGTGTGATGAACAAACAGCTGCAGCATTTGTCTTCATGCAAGGACAATGAAAACATCTGGTTTTGTAGAAGGGCACAGAGTGAAACAATGCAAGTACGTGCTCCCTCCCAGCAGTGATTACTCCTATTTTGCTAAAGTTATTCCATCTTTTCCTTTTCAAAAACTTTTACCTTTCCTTTCAGAAAGGAAACACAGGCTGTGGAAATAAGAAACAACTTGAAGTATGTATTACCAGCTTCATTATCAATATGAAAAAATATTTCATAGTGACTTAGTTTTAATAAAATCATATGGATTTTAAAGACACACCTAGTTATCTACATTTTAAACTGAGAAATGAGAAACTGTTCACATTAATATGATAGACACATACCCCTTCATACCAATATATACTAACATACTTCACAGTTGTTCAAAACGTTGATATCTTTGAGTAGTGCAAGAAAACTCTTCAAAAAGAGTGATTGCTTGCTGTATCATCTTTCGGTGTTCATCATTCAAGGTTCAAAACAAAGGACCACCCTGGGTAACTAAAGCCTTCTAAAGCTCTGACAGAGCAATTAACAGACTTGTATACTGCAATCAGTTCTAAAACCAACATAAAGTTACCTTAAACCCGTCAAGTTTTACTTGGCTTCTAGATTCCTAACTAAATGAGCTCAAACAAGAAGAGAAAATATTGTAACTGTGCTTCCACAACTCACTGAATAATCAGTCACATTTTGAAGTTCATTTTACCATGCCAAACTCTGTTCTCAAGTAACAGGGTTTAAGTTGACTGATTATGCACCAGAGTAACACAGGACAGGATTTGACCCTTGTGGCTTCAAAACATGACCATATTGGCTTCATTTCCTGCCATTTATGTGTCATCTATTTTTACAGAGAACTTCTATTCCTGAACAGTTTAGCCAAAGTCTTATTCCTTCATGACTTTGCTATGAGCTGCAAACAATTACTTTCACAACTGAATCACATGTACTGATTTTTGCAGAGTACACCCATGTACCAACTTCTCTAAAAATTCTAGCATGTTCTTTTTTTTTTCCTCAGGTCAAATATTTTAGTTGATATGATGGGTCAACTTTATAAGACACTGGAGAAGTAAACTCCAAATCCTGATTCTAAGGCTACCCTCATTAGTTACTGACAGATGTCAACCTCACCTATATTATTGGGTTATGCTGGCACTCCATCATAACCAACATTTTAAAGCATTCTGTAATTGGGCCATAAAGTTCACCTCTGCCAGGGAGGGGGAGAGAAAGGGAAATACAACCTTAGCTTGGAAACAGCTCCTCCTTCTTCAGACCAGTCTTCCACTACAGAAAAACTTAGTCCAAAACAAAGCCTTAAGATCTTGTTATCCAAATATACGCAGGCACACATGGGCATATATGCATGCTTACAAAGTACAAGTGCTGTTACAAACCTTTTGCTCAACTCAAAGCAAACCCCACAATTTAACAATAAATTTTTCTAGGAGCGTTGATTGAAACTGTAGGTGGACTCTCGCCACTAATTATTTCCAGAGACAAGTTAAGCTGAACACAACACATCTGTTTAGAAAGAACAGCATTAGCACTGTTCACCTTCACTCTCCAATAAACATACTGCATTTTTCTAGCTTAGTATCTCATTTTGGACCATTTTGAACATTTCTGAAATTATGTGGTTCAGGAAATGTTCTTGACATGGAGTGGGCAAGCCAGCTCTGTATTTTTAATACTGAGTCAACTTGGGTTAAAATGTGTTTGACAAATACAATTTGGACAAGTTTCCTTGTTGGCTCAAAATACCAAAGCTGACAACACTTCAGCAGTCGATGCTCAATGTTTGTTAAAATAAGTCAGGAAACCACATATGTGGTCCTTTATCATCCAGCTGCCCTAAAAAACTGTACATTTTAAAATACACTATACCAAGTTGGAAGAGTAAAAATGTATGCAGCTTCTGTACACGACAGTCAATATTCAAAAATCCTAAAGCACTGCAGTAACACAAAAATTGAGGTGAGCTTCTCACTGCGTAGCCAACTGCAGTTTTCCTGTTTTATTACAAAAGTAGAGTGTGCATTAAAATGCTGTAATGTTCAAAAAGCTACACATTCAAGTATGACACACACTTTGTTATAACAAATCAATTTTGTTTATATGACCACAACTTTCAAGCTTCCTAGCATACAATAAAGCCTTTTAAGTTTTAATCACACAGTAACTTCTATAGTGAAAACTGAAATTGGGGAAACTAGGAATCTCATTTACTTAAAATCCAATTTCTGGTAATAGTTAAGTTTTATTGCAGAAGCACATGTCATCGTCAGCCTATAAAGAACAGTACTTTCAAATACATGAACAGATTAGCTATTTGATTATCTGCAGCTAACCTTAACACTAAACAATCACCTCTCGGTTCACTTATGCAGAAAACATCTGCTTACAACTGTACTTCATTAGCAGCTGTGTCTAAGCCACAAAAACCAATACAAACTTCTGTTTGGTCAGACTTTTTGGTCACTTGAAAAAGAGCAGGCAAACAAGTCAATAATTCCCATTCTAATGCAAGAACAAATTAGCATCACTAACTAATGCAGATAGAGTCAAATCAGTTCATTCTCACATGCTTGAGACATCTGTTTCCCTTTTACTACACCTATGTAGCAGTATATACATGCAGCAGGAACTGATCTACGTCATGCAAGACTAATAAAAGACAAAGTGACAATTAAACTTAAGACTTTCCAAAGCGATTATAATAAACCTCTCCATAAAGAAAAACCTCAGGTGAATCAGTTTGGTTTAGATCTCTTTCAAAAGATGATGCATCAAGTCAGAAAGTGACTGTCAAGGAGCAAGTATAGTTTCACAATAGAAAATATTCAGAGCACCAAAGACCAAAGACTAGTTTCAGAATGAAGAGTACTATAAAGATGCACTAATCTAGTTGTTTGAGTACTGTGTTAACACAGGGAATATTAAATATTCAAGAGAACCCCCTCTCCCAAAACTACCCTAAGTTAAAATGAAAGAGGGATAACTCATTTTCTAATAAGTTTCAAAAAATTAAACTAAGATTTTTTTTTTTTCCAAGAAACCTGGAAAAAAGTTCTCACATTAACAATTAAATACTATTCAACTCTTCTGCTAGCCACCACCTCTTTCGATTTGGAGCAAGGAAAAAAACCTAATCCCCTGCCACCTGCCAAAACCCAGATGGTAAAACCTGAGAAAAGTGCTCTCACCTCTCTTTAAACCCTCTGGTGCAGCTTAGGCACATTAACTCTAAGTACCCTATATATAACACTGAACCATGGCTCTTAACTCAATATTGTATTGTATTCCAAACAACATCACCAATAATTTTAACATAATCCAATTTTATGATAGGCTAAGTAATAATTAAAGAAGAATATCCACAGCTGGCTGAAACCTGGCTTGTGAGTTAATAGATGGCCCCTTTTCTCATAATGTCAAATGCAGCTGGTCTGGTACTCATTAGCCATTCCAACAACCAATACTTTGTTGTACACACCAGAACTTGCCAGAAAGCAAAAGCAAATCTGCTGCAGATATTAAAACTGCCTCCTCCTCTTACTAGCATATTGCTTACAGAATAGTACCACAAACAGAGGTGGTTTCAGGTCCAACAAAGAAACACAGCACTGAACGGCACTGAGAAGCTCCAGCTATTTGCAAGACATTTGTTACAGAATGCCATTTACAAAAGAATGGGGGGAAAACCTCTGTCCTTAATAAGATTTCCTTTCCTTCACTATCCCCAAGGCTTATCCTCCCTGGCTGCTAGAGTACAGGGAACCTCCAGCACAAGGGCTCACTTCATTAAATGCCATTTCAGGCCTTATTTCACATTGTGACCCACTCTGCTGATGCAAAGAAAGCAAAATGCCAGATGCTCTCTGTGCCTGCTACCTCAGCAGCATTTCATTCACTACTCCAAAAAACTTCCAGGCATCCATTCAAAACCCAGTACCCCCAGCCTGGTCTGTCCTGTCACAGGACAAAGTGCTGGCTTGTCTTCAGCTCACTTCTGATGCTTGCCTATCATCTCCCAGCCCAGCCTACTCCTATCTCCCTTCTTCCCAAGCCTGCTGGAATTTGAACTTTAAATGGACGTCCTCCATGGCAACAATAGATGAAAAAAGGAGCCTTTGATTGTTCATGCATTGGGGGTAAAGAAAGGAGATTCATCCTGGCTGCGACCTAGCAGGAACTCATCAAGCACGGCTCCCCTTCCATTGCAATGGGATGCCTTCGCCTGTAGCTACTCATAAAAGCTCCTTGTGTCTATGTTTCCATTCTAAAAGGATGAATTCTTCAGGTTTCCCCTGTTAAGGAATTAAATGTTGATCCTATGAATGAAGGGCAACATCAAGCCTGGAAAGCTGCCAAAAGGTTCTGTAACACTCAGCATCTTGGAGTTAATTCAATACTTATTGATATCTAGCAGGATTTATAGCTGCATTATTTATAAGGAAAAAAATCACAGAGCCATATTTAGACATCAGTAATAAACTATTTTTAGCACCATCTGTTTTTCTAGTTTGTTCCATTGCTTAGGCAAGAACATGCTTTTACCCAGTTCCCTCTTCCTTGTCCATTTAAAAGAATCCACAGAGCCTAAACTGAAGCAGAAGTGAGGATCACACTGAATATTTATTGCACAGCAATCCTACTAATCATGTTTTGGAAATTATAATCACTGAGAAAGGACGGTGCGGGGCTGATGCAACAGTAAATGTTGTCTTCAGTTACAAAACTGAGCAGATTTTTTTAATGCAAGAGGCAATGTATTTCACACAAAGGAGGCTGCTATCTGGAAAGGAACAACTGATCATTAACTGCATTAAGCCATGTGACAAGCGCTTACACTCCTGGCAGTGCTTTTCTAGGCAATGGTTGCCAAGTTTCACCCTCATTAAACCCACAGATATTTTGTCATAGGTACATTCTGCCAGGCCAGGCTGCTGTTAGAGGGGGAGACAGGAGTCACAAGCAGCTGCTGCAGGCACATTGCCTCTACAAGACAAGGTGTTTCAAGCTGCAGCTGCCACCCAGTATAAAGCTTCCCCAAACCTCAAACTACCTTTTCAAGCTTACATTTATAGTCTGCTTTTAGCATGGGACACAGGTGGCCTCTGCAGCATGACAATAGGAAAAGAGTGAAGAGGTTGTTAGTTCTTTGAATGCCAAGTGAAACAAGGCTTTAGGTACTTGCATATGGGTTAAATTCAGAAACACTTGATAGTAATATATTCAACTTATCCTCCTGACACAAGAGTTACCTTTTTACCCAAAATAGTAGCACAAATATTTAAAAGCTCTAGTGTTAATTGTGTCAAATTAAAAAAAATTACTTTAGAGCGAGGCAGAAAACTCATCTAAAATACAAGCTCATTGAGGTCTTTGCAAAGAGCAGCAGCAGTATGGTTTGCAAGCTGGTTTACTAGGGCTTGCAGGACAATATGAGCATTCCTGGGAATTCAAAAACACAGGAAAAAAACAAGAATAAATCTCAGCACTTAGGTCAAAATCAAATTCTACAAATGTATAACAGCCATTATAATGGGTTCCAACAAAGAGTCCTGAGAACTTTGAAACTTACAAGCAATTAATATTATTACTTAACATTGCTTGGGCAGTGACATGTGACAATAATTTTAGAGTGAAGAAACAAGCAGTCCTTGGGATGCTTCCTTCCACTCTACCACTTTCAGTTGAAAAAACCAGGGCACAATACTTCTAACTGCAAGTACATCCACCTGCCAGGTAGGGGGAAGAGCTACTTGGTTGTGTGATCCAGAGCCAGGATGCTGAAGCCTGCTCCTGGTGAGAGGCATCTCCACATGCCCTCTAGAAGGAACCACTGCACCCCATCTGCCAGACAAAGCTCAGTGGCTGCTACCAACTGGTACGCCAAGCAGACTGTCCCTCTCAAGGGGAAAAAGCTCCAAATCTGTGCTACTTCAACACAACACATTTCAAAGGACAGTCTGCCTCAACTGAGAGGAGTTCAATAAAAACTGTTCAAAGGAGAGAATCAAAGTCTGCAGTACTTTCAGAGTCCATATAAAACATATGGACAAAAGCCAACATATACAGTAACCATCACAGTAAGTTTAGAAGCTATTGCCAGCTACATTTAAGGGTAAAAACTAAGTTTGCAACTTGTAGTTCAGTTCCCTAGGGCTGTTGCATAACCTGCAAATACATTACAACATGAGAACAAATTAGTAACTGGTGATTAACCAGGAATACAATCAGAGGATCTGGAAGTCTTCAAAATGCAGGTTGTTGCAAGCATTGTACCAAAGCAACCAAATTTCATATGGGCAAGGATGCCCACTTACGTGCACTCAGTGTCAGTCTATAACCCTGTGCTTTAACCCACTTTAGTCCTTTTACAAAGTTTACCCCTTTATTAGCTAATACCTATGTCTATGCAGTATGACTGTGCATTAAGGCAGGACTATAGGGATTCATGAATTAATCTCAGAAAGCAAACAGACAAGATTATAGAAAGACGAGCCAGGACAAGGCTTGTTAGAATCTGCCCATCCACCCTTCCCTTACACACCAAATGACAACAGAAAGGTGACATAAAAATCAGTGATGAAAAAGAAAGGACTTTGTGATTGGTTCTTCAGTGCTTATTTTGACAGATAATGGATGCCAGTGAAGGGAACTGTGGCAAGTCAGAAGAGCCTGTACAAGCTCCATTTATACCCTAATCCACACCATAATTTCTCCTCCCCACCCCAGTGCCTAGAAGGGGACTAAGCAATTGTGATCCACAGCTCCAGCACCAAAACCCTCCCTCAGCCAATATCCTTACACAGCAAGCCTATGTTGAAGTGATCTACATCTGGTTACAGCAGTATCAAACTGTATATTGGCAAAANGAAAAAAATCACAGAGCCATATTTAGACATCAGTAATAAACTATTTTTAGCACCATCTGTTTTTCTAGTTTGTTCCATTGCTTAGGCAAGAACATGCTTTTACCCAGTTCCCTCTTCCTTGTCCATTTAAAAGAATCCACAGAGCCTAAACTGAAGCAGAAGTGAGGATCACACTGAATATTTATTGCACAGCAATCCTACTAATCATGTTTTGGAAATTATAATCACTGAGAAAGGACGGTGCGGGGCTGATGCAACAGTAAATGTTGTCTTCAGTTACAAAACTGAGCAGATTTTTTTAATGCAAGAGGCAATGTATTTCACACAAAGGAGGCTGCTATCTGGAAAGGAACAACTGATCATTAACTGCATTAAGCCATGTGACAAGCGCTTACACTCCTGGCAGTGCTTTTCTAGGCAATGGTTGCCAAGTTTCACCCTCATTAAACCCACAGATATTTTGTCATAGGTACATTCTGCCAGGCCAGGCTGCTGTTAGAGGGGGAGACAGGAGTCACAAGCAGCTGCTGCAGGCACATTGCCTCTACAAGACAAGGTGTTTCAAGCTGCAGCTGCCACCCAGTATAAAGCTTCCCCAAACCTCAAACTACCTTTTCAAGCTTACATTTATAGTCTGCTTTTAGCATGGGACACAGGTGGCCTCTGCAGCATGACAATAGGAAAAGAGTGAAGAGGTTGTTAGTTCTTTGAATGCCAAGTGAAACAAGGCTTTAGGTACTTGCATATGGGTTAAATTCAGAAACACTTGATTGTAATATATTCAACTTATCCTCCTGACACAAGAGTTACCTTTTTACCCAAAATAGTAGCACAAATATTTAAAAGCTCTAGTGTTAATTGTGTCAAATTAAAAAAAATTACTTTAGAGCGAGGCAGAAAACTCATCTAAAATACAAGCTCATTGAGGTCTTTGCAAAGAGCAGCAGCAGTATGGTTTGCAAGCTGGTTTACTAGGGCTTGCAGGACAATATGAGCATTCCTGGGAATTCAAAAACACAGGAAAAAAACAAGAATAAATCTCAGCACTTAGGTCAAAATCAAATTCTACAAATGTATAACAGCCATTATAATGGGTTCCAAAAAAGAGTCCTGAGAACTTTGAAACTTACAAGCAATTAATATTATTACTTAACATTGCTTGGGCAATGACATGTGACAATAATTTTAGAGTGAAGAAACAAGCAGTCCTTGGGATGCTTCCTTCCACTCTACCACTTTCAGTTGAAAAAACCAGGGCACAATACTTCTAACTGCAAGTACATCCACCTGCCAGGTAGGGGGAAGAGCTACTTGGTTGTGTGATCCAGAGCCAGGATGCTGAAGCCTGCTCCTGGTGAGAGGCATCTCCACATGCCCTCTAGAAGGAACCACTGCACCCCATCTGCCAGACAAAGCTCAGTGGCTGCTACCAACTGGTACGCCAAGCAGACTGTCCCTCTCAAGGGGAAAAAGCTCCAAATCTGTGCTACTTCAACACAACACATTTCAAAGGACAGTCTGCCTCAACTGAGAGGAGTTCAATAAAAACTGTTCAAAGGAGAGAATCAAAGTCTGCAGCACTTTCAGAGTCCATATAAAACATATGGACAAAAGCCAACATATACAGTAACCATCACAGTAAGTTTAGAAGCTATTGCCAGCTACATTTAAGGGTAAAAACTAAGTTTGCAACTTGTAGTTCAGTTCCCTAGGGCTGTTGCATAACCTGCAAATACATTACAACATGAGAACAAATTAGTAACTGGTGATTAACCAGGAATACAATCAGAGGATCTGGAAGTCTTCAAAATGCAGGTTGTTGCAAGCATTGTACCAAAGCAACCAAATTTCATATGGCAAGGATGCCCACTTACGTGCACTCAGTGTCAGTCTATAACCCTGTGCTTTAACCCACTTTAGTCCTTTTACAAAGTTTACCCCTTTATTAGCTAATACCTATGTCTATGCAGTATGACTGTGCATTAAGGCAGGACTATAGGGATTCATGAATTAATCTCAGAAAGCAAACAGACAAGATTATAGAAAGACGAGCCAGGACAAGGCTTGTTAGAATCTGCCCATCCACCCTTCCCTTACACACCAAATGACAACAGAAAGGTGACAGTTATGGGTCCATAAAAATCAGTGATGAAAAAGAAAGGACTTTGTGATTGGTTCTTCAGTGCTTATTTTGACAGATAATGGATGCCAGTGAAGGGAACTGTGGCAAGTCAGAAGAGCCTGTACAAGCTCCATTTATACCCTAATCCACACCATAATTTCTCCTCCCCACCCCAGTGCCTAGAAGGGGACTAAGCAATTGTGATCCACAGCTCCAGCACCAAAACCCTCCCTCAGCCAATATCCTTACACAGCAAGCCTATGTTGAAGCGATCTACATCTGGTTACAGCAGTATCAAACTGTATATTGGCAAAAAATCAGAAACCATTAGCAGATTTTGCAGTTTATCCTAGTTAGGTATTTAATAATCTGTAAGTAAAGTCTGAGTCAATCTTCAACCTTTGATTTTAAAAATAATGCTCCAAAAGCATCAAGGTAGTTTTAGTCAAGAACGTGACTTTAAAAAGGGGTTATACAATAGAAGTAGTTTTTGACTTCAATAAGCTTCTTACCACTACTTTGCATTTTGAACAGTATTACTTTAGTCCGCAAGAAGATCACCATTCAGCAACATGCCTCCATGACAAGCCTCCAAAAGCAGAGCACAGGAGAAAAGGTTCAGAAAAACCTTTTTGCGTTTTTTTCATACACGTGCTCCTCATTCACAAACAAATCGCTGTCTTCTGAAGCTAGTTGGAACGAACATACCAATACAATTCTACAAAGTCACTAACATTAACTTGTGAGTGACATTAACAGCTTGAACTCTTCCTAATTTGGAGTGGTATCACTCTTGATAAAATAACTTCTGCTAGGAAGGACACATACATCAACTTCCATGACCATTCCCAGTAGTTCACCATTTCCTACAATTGTATTTTCACAAGAACATGTTTGCGTATGTCAACTACAAATATTGTGGAGGCCATTGGGCAATTCTGTATTATATCTACTCAAGCTAAAAGAGGGATTCAAAATCTTCGGTTAAGACCTGATAGCGTACTTCAAGTTTTGCAAGTATACATTTACATATACACAAGTCCTCCTACTCCTCCCTACCTGATAAGGTAGCATCCAAATAAATTGGATCTCATTACATAATTAAACAGCTCCTCAAAAGACAGGGATGAATCAAGTTCTTTCCTGTATACTCAAGCCACTTAAGATCATTAATCACTACTTAACTACCTAGGGTCTCTGCTTTCTCACACTGAAGTAGCTTGAGCTCAGTAACAGAGGACATAAAATTCTTACTTCACAGTTACTTGAACTCTCCAGGAGGTATCCTCTCCCTAGGACAGAGGGCAGCAGAAGGAGTTAAGTTATTTTACAGTATTAATAGCAGAAGACAGTACTTTTCAAACAGTGTATATATTCTTTAGTTACAGATTTGAGGTGAAATCTAGTAGTTAAACACACTCCACTGTGAAGTTAAGTATTTCTGTATCATTAAATCCCATTAATCCATTCCTACTCACCTGACTTAGTACACAAGTACAAAGTATTTCAATTTAACAAGCTTAACAGCCATTTACCAACCTAACTGCATGCTCGCATGCCCTGAAAACACATCCTCCTGTGCCAACTACAAGCTTTACAAGATTAAAAAAAAGCAAGATTTTTGCTCTGGGCCATGTAGTTTTAACAAGCCTTGGAAACTGAACTTAAAGTGATTTCTGGTTCTATTATAACACATGTCCAAGATACAAGGGCTACCCTATCCATAAACTATTTTTAAATGTTTAACACAATGAACAATATGCTTTGAGCATTTATAGCAGCATACAATCACTTTGAAATCTCCAAGTCCACATTTTGATTCAGGCAAGTAGCCTTAAAACAAGTACAGTGAATAACATTCTCGAAGAACATGCTTAGGCAAGCTATTACACAAAAGTAAACTTTTAATTAAAGCTAAAACGAGGGAAAGGAAGAGAAACACACTGATTTTACTTTTAAAACATTTAGAGCACATCAAGAATATCTCAGCCTCTTGATCAAATGTATTGTTGTGCACTAATGCCAGTGAGGCTCTATATTGACTGCTTCAAGCACATCTGATTTCTGCCACTCTATGCACACAATACAGCAGTTAAAAGAAATCTTGAAACTCTACAAAATAGGACATGACAGTTAAGCCACAAGGCACCTGTCATATGCTTTATAAGATCTTACTTAAGATCTTTCGTACCACTTGTACAATATAACACCACTTCATATCACCCCATTTTTTTAAAGCCTATTATTTTAATCTAAATACCTTTATAATGTGCATCTTTGCAGAAGGGCAGGTTTTAACACATCAGCTAGAGTGAAGTTTCTCAGTGTTAGCTGAAGTTCAGACAACTTTTACTTATGCTATACAACTGACTCCACAGTACTCTTGTTCAGACGCTGCAAAGATGGCAAAGTTCTCCTGCTTCTCACTGTTAACATGCACATCTAGAAGAGAGCCAAACTGCATCATGATCAACATGAAACAGAACTGAAAGCAGAGATAGTTAAAATAGATTGACAAAATAAAATGAAAATAAAAAACCAACCACCTTTATCCAGTATCAGTAACCTAGCCTGAAACAGTTGGGAGAATAGATGGAATAGGCAAAATCCTCTACAAGAAGGGCAACACCTTTGCAACGCTTAAACTGCACAGCCCTGGCTCTAAAAGACTATTAAATTCTGCATTAATAAAACAGATATTTAGCAGCCTAAGCAATCACACAGGGAATTTGAGTCATAACAAACTATTTTGCCTCTTGCATGAGAAAAGGGACCACGTAGGCTACACAGCTTCTAGACTTACTATTCAGGCTAGGCTGAGGCAAGGCAGTTTCTCTAGCAGGTCAGTAGCTAGAAATGGATATGTGTGGTATCAGAGTCTCCTGCTACATATATCCTTCCTGGTCAAGGACAAGGTAGAAGGAAAAGAGACTCACACACGACAGATACCAGCAACACCAGTGCAGTGGCTGGAGCATCCAGAAGAGGACACACTGAACTAGGCCCCAGTGTTAATGCAGACCTGAGTATCTACCAGAGCAGGATACCTACCATACCTCCTTCCCCTTAAATCAACATGTATGGCATGTTCTCTTCCTTCAAATCCTGTGCAAGAAGCACCATGTCATTTTGGAAATGAAATGAAAGCTGATATGCTTTACTAATAGAGGGAGTTACACAAAGAGGTAGTTGTAACAAAAAAAATCTGCACACAAAATGTCAATACTTAGGTTTTTCTGATCACGGGAAACTACGTAATGACATTTGGAGCCTTGGGGTACTGCAAATACTGAAAGTAGTTAACAGTTTTCTACACGTATTCAAGATATAACTCAACATTTTATCTCACTCCACCATGAAAACAAACAGACCCATCTTTGTGCTAGAGATACTTTAACTTCAAACATCCTACTGGTGTGAGCAAAAAGATCTTTTTGCACCGCCCCTAAGATATTATGACATGCTCCCCTATTTTTAATGAAGAATGGACATTACTAACTGTGTGCACCTTCAGATGATGAACTAATCAAAATGGTGATGAGAACAGCCACAAAGAAAGAGTGCTTGCCTGCAGCTTTTCTGTCATAGTCATTGTCCTTCAAAACTCACACCCTTCCTTCACTTGATCGTTGTGCCACACAGGCAAGCCTCAACTCATTCATATACATGTGGGGCCTTGACACAACTTATCCTCTTAAAACAATGGGTTGTCAAACTGGTGGTGTGATCAGGGTAGTAAATTTCTAAAAACCAAGATAAAATCCCTTTGGTGATACTGCAAAATATTTTGTGCGAAAGAATGTTACTGCTGTATTCAAATTAAAACCAGAGGGTGCTTCCGTGCTACAGAAGAATGATGTTTGACAGTCTAAGACATCTTTTGTCAAATTAGCCTGTATATCTTGCATTAGTCAAGCACAGATCAGTTAAACACATGTTCAAGTCAGGTGAGTTTACTGGCTTTCATGCAGCTGGAAGCAACGGTCCTAGGTCAAAAATTTCTTCAAGAAGCTGCGGAAAGGAAAATAAACTGATCCTCTCTTCTGGCTGCAGAAGCATTCTGCATCTTAGCTTCCCTTATCCTTCTTTAAAATGGTCAAAAGAAAGGATTTTGGACCAAAAAAATAAAATTAACTGGCAAGAAGATTAGCTCTGGGATATTTTAGTTACATTTAACAAACTATTCATTAAAAGTAAGTTTTAGTTTAGATCAGTTTATCAGTTCCTATATATAACTTGAGCACAACATTTGCTTTAAGTTTACAAGCTTGCCACATTAATAATGAAGTTACCAGCACACAATCCCAGTGCTGGCTTCTTAGTATGTAGTTAGAGCAAGCAGAAACAGTTCTATTTTAAGATCGAAGGATATCTCTGCTGTTTTCTCAAAGCTGTGTGAAAGTAGTTAAACTACAAGTACTACTGAGCACATCCAGATTGATGGAACAGTCATTTCAAAGGGCACTGAATGAGCCAACTTATTTTTTTTTAGTACTGGAAGCCCAAGATTCTTAAAAAGGCTGTTAGGTAGATGAAGAGTCATATACCAGTACTGCAACATAAAGAAAAACCTAATGGAAAGCCACCAGGGCTCATGTTTCATACAGGGTAGTGCAGTTGAGACTCCAAAAAGTTTGAACTAAGAGAAGCTCATCACATTTTGTAGTTTTACTTTTAAGTCAAAGTACTAGTTTAGCCATTACAGATTTATCAAAAATACATAAGAGATACATCTTTTTGACCTAGTAAAATTCAGCTTAATAAAGAAAGACATACTTACTACTTACCCCATTAATACCTTGTACTAGAAATCATACCTCATCCCAGACTACCTTCTACCGCACTTCCTAGTTAATAACTCCTGTTCAGGAACTGCATTTTGTCCTCCATCACTTCATTATTACAACAGGATGCCATCATATTTGCTGGTTAATGCAAATATTTACTTGAACTATTTAACTGCATATTTAAACTAGACAGATGATGCTTGATCAAAGTATTTTCCGTAAAGTCAGATACAAAACATAGCAGATGTGTTCACGTGGCTGAGCAACCTGAAAAATCTATGGTGTGATCTCCAATACTGGGAACAGTGCAGAGAAACTATAACCATGACAACAGCTAGTCACCTAGAAAAAAGCTGCAACACCTCCTGGTACCAAAACAAGACAGATGAATCCTAACTACATCCTGTGTTGCCCAAATAAGCAGTATTTTTCACTCCAAACAGATACCTTTAATCTTGGTCTCAGAAGAGCAAACTTGTAACCAGCTCCTTCTGTTACACATATGTAAAATGGAATCAGATTAGAGAATTACTTAAGAACTATGAAAACCAAAGACTCTGAGATCTAAAGAAAAGCATGTTAAAATAACTAATTTTTCTGGTTTTTCCTTCACAGAAAAGGTGGACAACTGCCAGCATCTAAATAGGAGGTAACTAGCAAAACTTGAAAGAACATTACTTTTATTTACTCCTCTTTGTTTTTTTATATAGACTTGCCTGGAAAGGACTATATTGACTTCTACCATAAACAAATTAAACAAAAATTAATGCACAGAACAGACCTCATCCATCTGACCACTTGAATAATGGGAAATTCCCACATGGATGCCAGAAACTCTAATTCTAACTAGACTGCACACTAGCACTGGCTGTCCTTCTTGCTGCTCTCTCCCTTCCAACACACAGAAAAAGCCCCTTTGATACTCTCTACTCTCAGATAATTCTTCTAAAACATGGAGATCACCCTTGCTTTGTGCATATTTAAACCGTTCTCATTTTAAAATGGAAATTACCCTCCACACATACACAAGCCTTCATCCTTGTAATTTCAGCAAAAATATTACATTTCCTATCAGAACCGCAGCTGCATGTGATGTAAACCAATTTCACTCTTTCACTAAAATTCACAGCAGTCACTTATACTAAAGTAGTCTTAACAGATACAAGTCTGAAACAAGTTATTTTCTCCAATATGTTTATTTAGCACTGAATTCAAAGTATTTTGGAACATCAAAAACCCCATAGAAGATGAGTTTTCTGCATTAACCCAGCAAAAGGCTAGGACCTCACCATCTTTCTGACCTCACAGGATGCTTCTTGGCTGGAGACTTGAATAAGTTGAAAAACCTCAGAACCTCTTATTACCACTACTAGTCTGGTTTCCTTGCACATAACCCACTTCTGCTGTCCAAAGAAAGAGACCTAAAACCAGAACACAGTTCCAGAGAAAAACCTCAGCCCTGACATCTTTAGCCCCTTAGAGCTGAAGAGATTACACCTTGCTCAGCACAGCACTTAATTGCTATTCTTAAAATATTCCACCTCACCCTTGTTGATACGGTCATAACAGATGAAAACACTTTTCCATACACTAGACAGGCAAGGCAGTTAAATGACCACGACTCAGCCCCCCCAAATTCAAGGGGGCTTATAACAACAGCATTACACAACTAGTCTTGGAAGATACACCTTATCCCAAAAGGAAAAGGGTTAGTTCTTCAAAACTACACTATAACATAGAGTTCGGAATCAAAAGTCAAGATACAGTCTGTATTAGAAACTTTAACAGCAACAAACTTGAGTCACCTACAAAAAATAAACTAAGCATTGAACCTCAATTGCTTACTCTACAGTAGTGCATAGAGAAATGAGTCCAAAGGAGAAGAAATGTTTCTTAATATCATCAGTTTCCATCCAGTGGTCATCGGGATCAGACAGTTTAAGAAGTAGAACTCTTCTAGCTGTATGTCCTGAACAGCACCAGCATGTTTATCTCCAGTGTGGCGCACAGATCTGCTCAACTCTTGTCCTGTCTACCTCAATAAGCAGCTACAACTTCATATATTAGTTTTGCCAGACAACACCAAGAACCTCATGCGAGACCTAGCCAACATGCAGAACGACTATACAAATATGGAAGTGGCCATCTACAAACAATGCATCTAAAGACTGATGACAAGCTGGAAGACAAAATGCTCAGAGGAGTAGATCACACTAACACAATTCACTAGCTGAATGGCATCAGCCACATGAGGAAAGGTTGGAGTATTTAAGAACTCTACAGAAATGATATCATGGACACATTTATAGAAAAGCACAAGGTCACACTATCAAACTGCATCATCAGCTCGAAGGGTTAGAGAAGGACAAGACAGACAAGTGACTACAGTCACGGACAATACAGCCATAAAAGGAGACAGAATAAGATAAAAGCAGACAGAAACGCAGAAAACTAATTGCAGTGTATCAAGAAGGGAGTTGGGAGGTAGGAAAGGTTCACAGAAAGGCTACTTCAGAAAAGTCCTTTATACCTAGCACGGGGAAAAGGACCATCAGCAGTAACTGATCTAAATCTATGCATCATAGAGGGACCGATACTAAAGGAAGAGCTAAAGACCAGCTCTAGAGAACACATTCACATAAAGGCAAGTGATACAACTAGCCATGAAAAACTTCAAGAGATTGCTCTCGCAATTTTATTCTTTGCACCAGTTTCTATCAGAACCCAACCATGTTGGGAATGAACAATAAAATCCAGTTCCAGTTAAAATGCCTGTTAGCTGGCGCTCACATGCTAATCTTAAAAAAAAA
The DNA here is from genome assembly GCA_013389865.1 of Piaya cayana. Lineage (NCBI taxonomy): Eukaryota > Metazoa > Chordata > Aves > Cuculiformes > Coccyzidae > Piaya > Piaya cayana. Next base: position 75,745 of record WAAB01009851.1, on the reverse strand, counting down.
CAAGACACAAGCTTCTTCATTCACTTGCTTTTGCAGTAAATTGAAGTCTAGGAACATGTATCATCTCTTCCAACAGCAGACTTAAGCTTGACTATGCATCTGACAGCTACAACTATTTAGAGATTGATGTTTCAACAGTATTTAAGCCTAACCAAAAAGGTTGCGGAAGAGAAACTAGTAGGGTGGGGAGTGCTACACAAACAAGCTTATCATAAGCCTCAATATACTTAAATAGATCACAAAAAATATTGTGAACACAAGTTGGTCAGTGAAGGGTGAAAGCAGTCTAGTACAAAATAAAATATTCTGAGAACTTTATCTCAAATAGAGTAAAACAACAAGGAAAATAACAAGGAACCAACATTTAAACAGTGTTTGTGACAGACTAGCACCTGAGCAAGATTTCTTTTGAGGGAAAAAAATATGAATGGAAGCATTTATAAAAGGAACCCATCCCAAGTTCTCTTCTCTTAATGGAGTACAGCAAGAGAAGAAAACTAATAAATGAAACAACTAGAACTCATGGGTTCCAAAGCCTAAAATTCAATTTGAAGTAGTAAAAATAAAAAAAAAAAACCAAACCACCAAAAAACCCAGGCAGTATAACCTATTTTTAAAAAACAACAACATTTTCAAATGAATTAGTGATACCCAAGTCCTTTACTTGTTAGGGAAAGGAGCATCATGCTCTGTCTTACTCTATACACGTAAAGCCTTTTCAGAGAAAGGGGGGAAGAAAAATCAAACCAGGCATGAATCACATTAAGAATTTAAATATGACTGATCTGGAAATGATGCATAGACGGGGAAGGAGGTTTAAAGCAGAGAGAGTTAACATTTATAGTTAGCTAGCAGTTCCACTGAGTTTTGTTGAATATTAGAGGTTATTACAAATATGACTGTTCCCTGCAAATGCATTTCAACATCCTGCCATTCCTCTTCACTTCTCCATAATCCTCAGTTTTACAAGTTTCCCAGCATGAACTCCAAGGACCATGTTATTTCTGCTGTTAATTAAAGGCAAACCTGCTACATGCAATACAAATTATATTATCAATCACAAAACTGGACTTGATCCCACTCTGAATAGATAATAGATCAAATGATCTATAGAAATGATAAAGTCTCTTTCATAATAAGGGAAAGACTTTACCACAACCAACAAAAAAATACTCAGTATGACAACATCTAAAGGAACCAATCAGTACTGTTTCCTGTAAGATATCAAAGCAAAAAAGGTCCTTTTTTGAAAAAAATAAACAGAGCAGAAATTCAGTGTCCCAAACCTGTCACTCATTACGGTCTGCAGACAGTATGTTGTAGCACTAGCTTGAATCTTTCCCTATTTAGGTCATAGTTCTTGCTACTCCCACAAGTTTGTGCTCTGACATGGGCAGAGAAACACCTCATATTGCCACTATTAATTGGAGTGAACAGGGCAGTTTATTCATTTTTGCTTTGTATGAATATCAACTGGTTTTTTTCCACTACTCTGGAGAACAAGAGTCAAAACCAAAGATATTCTACCAGTACGCAGGGAACTCCCAACGTAGTGATCCAGCATGTAATCCATAGGTTTACATCTGAAGAATACATACTACTTATTCTTATAGAGACTTATGAAATCAAAAGCAGTCTCAGGAACATCAGTTTTGCAAATAGTGGTGCTTGGGGAAACGATAATTGAAAGAGACAGGCATTAAGAGCAATTCATAGACCTAGAGTATAAACTAAAATGGTTGCAGAGGACAGATTTCTTCCTTTCCCCCTCAAATGCCAGCAACCCCTCCTAAAGTACAAAGTATAGTTAGGGTTTTTTTAATAACCCATGGCTTCAAGGCACTTCCAGATTGATAAACAGTTGACAGTGACACAGTAAAAAACATAGCCCCAAATTCTGTTTGGGAACAGAAGTTTTGGGTTGTTCTCATCCTTTTGCCACCATGATCTAGTTGTTGATTGTGCTGCACATTCTACTAATGAGACTTGTACCATGGCTCCCTAGAGATCTTAATATTTTTCAGAGTAAGTGCTAAGAGAGAAATAGCCAGAACCATGCTAAGTGAATTACAATGTAATACAGCAACATTAAAAATTCTGAACCAGAGTTGTTGTGGAAATAGATTTACTAAAAAATAAAAGTACAAGTCAATGAGCACTGTTTCAATAAATTAGGATCATATTTCAATAAAGATGATCACACTGAGCCAGTCTGTATACTGGAAGGTGCCCCTTTTGTTATAACAGTAGTGCCTAGGAGGGAGGAATTTAAAGCAGGTGTAAACAAAAAAAACTGAAGGAACTTTTTAAGTATCTATATTAATTTTACTGGGTTTTTTTATAACACGTCTACAGAATAGCATCCAAATACAAGTATAACAGAGTCAAAGATTAGAGGTTCTCCAAACCATGTGTCAAACCATCAGACTAACACCTTCAGGCAACAATGTTAAAGGTAAGAAAACAGTGATCTGTCTTTGAAAAATAACTAAGTCAAGAAAACGCTCTGCTGTGGTTAGGAAAAACCACAAGGCCATTTCTTAACCAACTATGACCTGTACAACTCTGTTTTGGAATGTAGCTATCAGTTATATTTCAGTATGGAAAACAAATATTCTTGACAGAAAGATCATTTAATGTGTAAGATTGGAAAAAGTATTATTTTCAAATATTGCTCAACCTAAAAACTATTTCAAGCAAATTAAGACTTAATTAACAATTAGAGCTATATGTGAAGAAGCTTTTTCTTATAGTGAAGGGGGGGAATTACACAGTATCTGGACTATCCATGTCCCAGTGCATCTGAAAGAAAGCTCTAGAAGGACAGCATTCCCACCCATTTTTTAATCTATATAGGTAATTTGTCTTGTTTGTGGCAGGAAGAGGCAAAAGCATCAAACTTAAGATTTGCATTACCACCTACAACTTGGCAAACTGCAGATCCATCCTCAGGAATTTGTATTGACACCACAGTAAAACACATTCCATGTAACTGGGCCTGATTATTGGGCTAGTCCTGCCCAAAGCATCTGCCCTTTTCATCAACACTTGCTCCTATGAGTCTGAGACTAGGACAGATGTGCCCCAGAGCTCTCTTAGGAAGACTTCTCCTGCTTAAGACACCTAGAAACCTATTTTGAAAGGCGTTCCTTCTCAAAATGGCTGTTTCTTGGAAAAGATACCAAAAGCAACAGTTTTGGTTGCAAGACATCTTCACCAGTAACAGATTATCAAGGAATTTTACTAGTTTTATACCAAACCTAACACCACTTCAGATGTTAAATCTTAAATATATTAAAGCATACTTTTCCTGCTCAACTAAACCAAACATGCAGTTAGTGTTACATGAACACCAATACAAGCAAAACATGACTTTTCTCCCAACCTTTATCAATGTTTGGCTTTTTTTACCCAACAGGTAACTCAGAGCACTTCAAATTGCTTTTGTAGCATGATACAAAGCTGGAATTTAAAGCTTTGTATACTAGATGAGCCTCTCATTACAAGAAAGACATTTTAGTCCTGGAGCATGTCCAGAGAAGAACAATGAAGCTCGAAAAGAGGATGGAGAACAAGTCTTAGGAGGAGTGACTGAGGGAACCAGCCTTGTTTCGCCTGGGGAAGACAAGGCTTAGGGGAGACCTCATTGCTCTATATAACAACCTAAAAGGAGACTGTAGAGAGGTGGGTATTGGTCTCTTCTCCCATGTAAAAGGTGACAGGACAAGAGGGAGTAGTTATAAGCTGGGTAGAAAATGTTTCTCTAGCCCATCCCATAAAAATGCAAAATACCTGTCAGATAAAGCTCAGTAGGACACTAATTATCTTTTACTCATTAGCCATCGCACTAATGTGTTATTGCTTCCTCACATGGGAAGTTCTTAAGGACCACAATATTCTGAAGTCCGGCAGTCAGAAGATGACTAACTTGCTTTGAGACAAAACATGATTACCAAAATATAATCCCAGTTACATGCAGACATTGTAATCACCATTGTATTTGAAAGAGGAAAACAAGGAAAAAGAATTCAGCTTCCCTTCCTCCGAGTCCTCAAACCACAGGGGTGGCGAAGGGAGGGGAGTGAGGAAAGGGAAAAACAAATAAAGTGGTTTCTAGAACCAAAGCCCCATTAATTTCAAAGCAGACTAAGTGACCACACAATACTAACAAGCTACAGGACAATCGCAGGAAAGCACAGATTTAGAGAGGGTAACACATGACCAACACCTTGCACACTGGCATTCGCTTAAAACCATGTTTAAAATACCAACACAAGAATTCAAGCATTTGGAGAACACAAACTTAAAATTACACAAGAGCATGAGAAGAATGAAGCTTGCAAATCTTGATCAACACAACAGGACACAAACAGAGGGGAAAAAAGTGATGAAGCAAGACCGGTAATTCAGAACAAGTTAAAACCCCAGTTTAACAGTGTTTAACAGTTTTTCTCTCTATGAATTACTTTTTCCCAAAAAAAAGTTAAGATCACCAAAACCATTTTTTTTTTAATGGGGCAGGGGTTGTCTCAGTATCAGTTATATCCCAGATTTTAAAAAAAAATTTGGAGGAAGTTGCCAAGAAATACAGTTTCAACAGTTGTACTGAACTGGACGGCTACTTGAACTATAACGTTCAAGAAATTGACATAAAAATTAATGGCTATCAGATGTTTTTACTTTGTGGAAAAAACATTTCTTTTCTTTAAATGGAAAAAACAGAAATGCTGAAAACCTTGAAAAACATGCATCCTTCCCAGTCTGATTTGCTGGACTCAGTAAATATCAACAAGCAAAGAGGGTATAAATTTATCAATGCAGCTGGCCACTGAACAGTGTCCCAAATCTTGCTTTTGTAATAATTACTTTAAGTTTCCATTGTTCTGCCAGGAAACACAGCTTACACAATCAACTGCATGTATTGCAAGCATAAGGTTCACAGACTGTTCAAAAGGAAGGTTAATTCCACAGGGTGGTATCTCTGACTATTAAATCAACAGCTTTTTTTTTCCCATTTTTGAGTTGTGTTACATTACATATATGTACTTCGATAAAGCCCACAGGTGTTCCTTGAAATGCTCAGACAAGTGTTCAGTATCTGCACACTACAGCACATTCTGATATCCTAAGCCTTATAAGGCTCATTGTAAATTAAGTTATAAGCTGAACCTTTCTTATAGCCAAAATACGGAAAGGTTTATACAATACATACCTCCTCCTGGAAGAGCAGTATAATCCAATATCTTCATTTTAGGAACCTAGGCTCTTTCCTTACTTCCACAAGAATTCATCACAGCACAGTAAAGAACTGAAACCCATGCTTAAGAGACTGCATCTCACAATCAACAGTAAAAACTCGCAACATCTGTTCCCCAATCCATCCTTAAGAGTTAGCCATAGCACAGAGGTTGTCTTCAGACTATGTTGCTACATACATTTTCCTGAACAAGTGAGCTCTTTGGAGCAATTCTGATTTCACCTGGTACACTGTCTAATCTTATTAAGACTGGTGAAAACTTGGTGTGGTTACATTGCTTATTAGTTATTAAGCATAATACCCATATTTAAAGAAAATAAATCAGGATTTTTCAAGCATTTCATATTAAAAACTATCTGAAAAGGGATGGAGTAACCCTGGTTATACAAAGCAAACACCAGTTTTCAAACACTACAGTGTCAATAAGAACTACATATTTATAAATAAGCCTTTTAACTGATGTTATGTTAACAAAGTCATTCCCAAAATAGAAAAATTTAGAGACTTCCTACATCACTTTCACACAACAGATGTGCCCTTCATCTATTTAGGTTTACAAGGATGAAAGAGCCATATAAGTTTGCCTGAAATGACAAAACCCAAACTCATAACTGATTGTCAGATAACAATATAAAGCCCAGTGGAAAATACAGATTCCTAACAAGGTTAAAAAGCTGTGTTACATGAACTACTTATGCCACAAATGCATTCTCTACAAAAATCGTTTAATACCTCCCTGAAAACACTTTTTGTTTAAGCAAGTTCCTGCTCAAACACTGGACATGGCAAGACAAGCACTAGATGCTACACACGAAGTTTAGAAGAAAGCTAACAAGGATGGGTATATTTAAGCTACGTAAACTCAAATACAGGAACAAATCCCTAGTTCAACAGACCCAACATATCGCACCTCAAGGGGAAGCATCAAGCTCACAGATGCACAGGTGGCTTTCCTCAAGTCTGAAATCTGCATTGGCTCATTCCACTTGAGAAACCTTGTTTGAGAAGGAAAACATTTGAACTAAACCACCCTCCTGTATAACCTCTCCCATACAGCACAAAGTTGTATTGTTTCTTTTAAATACATCTGGAGTTTAAGTCCACTTGTTAGTTATGTACATCTTCACTGCAGATCACAGGAATAGACTTTGTTCTGATGCAATATAGGGTAATGAAATAATTTTGCTTCAAGTTTTGAAAATGGCAGTTGATTTTTTTTTTTGTACAGAACTTCAGATACGAAGCAGCATCTGCACAACACTCAAAGAAGAGTAAATAAAACTTAGGTGACTGAAAAGGTTCCTCACTGTCCACAAGCTATTGATTTCAATTAATCTATTTTACATGGAAGAGCTTTAAATTATTAAGAGACATAACTATAAGTGAAAAGAATATTCTAAATGCTTGGCTAGAAATAGAGATGTAGTTGAACACTGTAGCTGAACCTACTCAAGTCCTCAGAAAGTTCTGCAAGAAGCCACAAGACACTATTATCTTAACAGCAAAACCTACTGCTCCTCTAATTGCTCTAACTCAAGAAGTGGTGTTTCAGGCAAGCAAAACAATAATTCCTAATACTTTAACAAAACAGAAAGGAACAACTGGACAGACACCCAGTCTCTAGACACAAAAACTTAATATCCTTCCTCCCACTCCTGCAGAAGCTGCTTTCCAACAGCCATTAAAAAAAGCTCATTTTTTTTAACCAGAGAACCAGGAAGCTTTATTTCATAGAATAGTTTGGGCTGGAAGAGACTTTAAGGATCATCTAGTTCACCTAGTAATTTAAAAGTTTTATTTCCACAAAATATTATCTGTTACCATTACAGTAGGAAAGAGATATAAAAAGACACGCCACTATCTTAAGCAACAGCTTATAGCTTAAGCGAAGCTGCCTTTGTTTCCCACAAAAGGCTCCTTTATCTGCATATCCCTGGAGGCATTTAAAAGGCCACAGTGGACCAAATACTATAAAAATATATGTTGTGGGAAGTAACCATGCACCAGCAGATAATTAGAAAGGATGATTCAAAACATCTTTCCTCACCCATATTTTCCACAATTGTTTTTTACAGAGTGATAGTAAGCCAACATAAATAGTCACCCACACACAAACTTCAACTCAGACTGCTATACACTTTTTAATTTAATTTGGGAATATGGGGGCCATAATCACTACACAGTAGATGCACGTTGCTTAACTTCAAAAAAGCCAACTTAAGCCTACAATTTAAACCAAAATACTTGGAAGTTGACCAGACATCTGTTACCCAGAGACAGGTGCAAAAAGTCCAAGAGCTTCAGTGTTGTTTCACCCAGTGGTGCTGGTACTCTCATTGGTCATCACTGGAATTCTCAAAAAGTCTCCCTGTCAAAACGCCACAGCAGAACAGGCATCTGAGCAAACTGTTCCAACCTTCCACATCTCTGCTACTCTCCAAAGAGAAGTTCTTCTTGATCTCAGCAACTAATTTGCCAGGAAGAAATATAACAGCTGGACCAACATCTACCAGATCAAAGTTTACTTTTATTTCATCATTCAGAACCCTGCAGGCATAGCTATAGTTTATTTTCACTCTACCAGAGCTTGGACGACCTACAAGTGTCTTATTTTATCCATTTCACATTTGTCCTCCAAGTCATAACATTGCCCTTGAGAAAAATCATACTTTAGAAATGCTAAAGCCTCTGGTCTCCTGCATGTAGGGGTACACTGTATAGACAAACAGCAGAAATATTTTATGGAGGTCCACTGTTGACCATTTCTTTTCAGCTATACTTAAGCCACTATTTTTCCACTAATTAATTTTGATACCCAGCTCCCTTCCTCTGAACAAGACCATGGAGCTTAAATTATTTTGTCTTTAGAAATACAAATCATCTTACATTCTGCTTTCTTGGTTTATGATCACTTATAGATATTACTACCATGGGAAGTAAAAAAAAGACCCCAGAATCATTTTTCAAAGCAAAGGTAGTCCAGGATTATCTCTGTTTTTCAAATGTGAAGTTAAAGGCTCCCCTAAGAATAGGTATTAAATATTCAAACATGAGCCAAAAAGCTGTGCCTAGCTCAACTGCTTCATTCATAGCTGTTCTTTTTGGTTCTTAATGTTATACAAAGGGAAGCTACTAGTAAATAACTATGTGGTACATTTGCTGCCATTTTACTGATCCAAATCAACCCCAGTGCAATCCTTCACAAGACATTGCTCATCTGTATTGTATTTTCTACAAACCATATTCAGAAAGCCAAGGGCAACAAGGGTGCCCTGAAGCAGAAGACACCCCCATACAGTGCAAGGACATCTACCATCTATACTATACTAGATCATCTTGCAAGGATACCACAAGAGCTTAAGCCATTAAGACTTGCAGTGGTGTCAGGTATCTTCCCTAAATCACCCTACACAAGTGTACTGTGCTATGCCGAGAACAGCCTTTGCTGACTTAACTGTATCCACAAGCAGAAAATACATCTACCCCAAATAATCTGCTTGTTCCCAATTTGGCAGAAGGCTATAAGAGACAAGCTTTACATAAGCATCTCAAACTATTTAAAGCAACATGCTTACTATTTAGGGAACACAATCTGAATGAACTTCATGAGCCAACACTTAACCTACTTCAGCCAGTCTAGGCTTGACTCACAGGTTACCTTTGCTACCATTGTAAAGGACTCTTGATATCACTTCTTAATCTGCTAAAACAGCATCCTGGGAGAAAGCACAATGCGAGTGAGCAGCTATTTCGCTACACTATTCATGTGTATGATACTGGGTTTTTATGGCCATAAGCTCCAGTTCTACTTGCAACAGGACACTGCTCATGCAGCTTTGAGCAATAATCCATTTTGCTGTAACATAATCGAAGTGAAAAATTCTACTGTAATTATACCTAAACAGGACATATCTGGAAATTTTCTAGACAACAAGAATTTAAAGAATCAAGGAGAATGCTTCATAGTTCACTTTCCTTAAAGTTAGTGAGACTAATTAATTTACCTGTCTGCATATTGACTATCACAGTGACCTCAAAAGAATGACAAGACATGAATGCCTAATAGCTCTCGGAGAGCAACTACAAGTTTGTTGCCTTGGTTTACATACTTAAAATAATTAGCATCACATCTTACCCTTGTACGTACCACCACTGGCTTCTGCTAACTGGCATCTCACGAAGTAAAATTCAAGTAAGCAGATGCAGAGATTCCACAAGAGAGATCAGGAGGTATTAAAAGTCTCTGCAGGAATAGCAGCAGTCATCTGATCAAAGTTCAGTTGCAGCACTCCTGATGCGCTCTGCCCTCCGCAAAATACCATCTCCTCATCACACCCTTTGGGGAAATACATCCACCCCCATTATCCCTACTGTGTGTAGTTTTTTGAACTGTAGTGGAAAGTCACTATTACGTAGACCCTCTGTTTATCTTCATCCCTAAGTGATACTTGTCCCACTGTTTTGGTCAGTTGACAAGTCTTTATGACTCAGACGCTATCTTCTGTGAGAGGCTCTCCCTGCAACACAGACCCACAAAGCTAGTACATCACTGTGACGTGAAGCATAAAATCAATTATCATAAAGCAGGTAAAAATTAAGCTCATTTACTTAATGGACCAAAGTTACCCAAGTGTTCTGCTGATTCAACATGTTAAAGTCAAAAAAAAAAAACCAAGCATTTGAGTGTCTGGAGAAGGTAATGAACTGAATTCACAAAAATTAAACAGTTGTGGAATACTGCAGAGGCTCAAGATGAAGGGTTATAACCAGATTAATCAACAGAAAACAGAGCTATCAGTAGTTATAATAGTTTGAATTCCCCAAGATGCACCTTGGCAGAAGCCAGGCCACCACACTGGAGGAAGTATCATGTTTGCACATTCATTGTTCCTGCACCCCTCAAAGCAGCTGTTCCATCGGGCAGGTTGCCAGGCTACAGTTGGGCCTGTCCTGGTGTGGCACTTAGGATTCTCAGTACAAAGGAAATCCACTAGCATAAAATCCAGACAAGCTCAAAGCATTTCTCAGAAAACAGAAATACCCCATGAGGGGAAATCAGAACTCCAGTCTCTAGTTTCTCCACTGTTTAGAGAACCTGAAAACTCTACATAGTTGTCTTATCCTGTGTAACGTTAATGTTAATAGCACTGAGTAGTTGACATGACACCTTATATAAGGCCAGCTATTTTGTACTATTTAAACAGACCAAAGACCACTTCAGAGAACATGTTAAAAAACTTCTGGATTTCTTTTAAGCAAGACATCAAGATTTTTATTTTTTTGGCAACTCCATGACAGCATTCAGGGAAAAGCAGCACAGGAATGTAAAACACCAAAAAGACTTCAAACTACAGTGTGTTGTTTGATCTGAAACAGAGCAAGATCTCACTGTCACAATAAAACTTGCTTACACACTGAAAAACATGTGCAACCTCTTGGCTGTTTTTTACTTGTCGCACCTCAGGATCAACTGACATAATTAATGAAGCAGAACATTTGAAAAAGCTCAGCAGTTTCCTGGAGTGGAAGAACTCTTCAGTAAGGAAATATTTCAACCCTCCTACTGCCATTACTAGTCTAAAAGCCACCTTTACTTACTCTGTGGTAGCCTCTGTGATAGAACTTACTAGCTGCAGAAGAGCACAAGGTCAAAGAAGCTCTTTGCCATGCAGTCATCTTGAAATAACAGTGACAAGATGCCTACCTGAAGTGAAGGAGGACTGATACTTCTCACTACAGCCAGCTTCTTACTTTTCTGTTGTGTGACTGAACAACTAAGTAGGCATAGCACTGTCTTCTGCTGCTCCACAGCTCATACAGTTATTCTTGCATGCTGACTGAGCACAAAGTCATTTGGAGTCCATAGGGGCTGAAAACAGCTATCATATTTTGTTATCACTTCCTACAGTCTTCTCTACTTGTTTTTACAGCTATCTTGATGTTCTAGAAGGTCTGAAGTTTCACAAGTTTTTATTTTCTGCTTCAAGTCCAGAAAAAGATCCTTCCAAAATTTAGCACTATCCAAGACCTGATCCTTCCAATCTATTTCTATGCACATGAATTACTCATTTTAATGAAAATTAGTGTTTTCCACAAAAAGACGTGGCACATTCTTCTCCAAGGGGGCACGTGATCTAAAACAAAGTGGGAGTACAGGTAAGTGTGAAGGCACGTCGAAGAAAATAAAATCCAGGTATGTAGAAAGAAATAGCTTACAGTGTTCAAGAGCTGCCCGATTTCTTTCCTTCTTTTACGTAAAGGTACAAATCAGAATATTAAAGATGAGACAGCAGAAGGAGAAAACCATGAGCAAGTACAGAAACTAAAGGTTGATTAATAATCTATATTTACTCACCCATGAACTCTAATATTAAAGTCTGAAAAGCAACGGGAACTGTGCTTTCACAATTAGACTTGATTTTCGTGCACTTATATATAGCAAATTAGCAGGGACTGACGCAACATCACAGTACTTTTTCCAGAATTCAACTAGCAAAACAGTTCACTAATGCAAAATCCACCACGCAAAACCAAAAACACCTTTCACCCCTTTCTCCGGCTAAAGATTCACCCAAACAAACAGCTGAGAACTTCATTCACATAACTGTACTTGCTTCAGGTTAAAGTAAATAAATCATTTAATTCTGATAAATAATGATTTGAGAAGCCTTGAGCAACTTTGGCAGGTGTTTGTGTCAGCCTCTCAGGACTTCAGAGCATTGGCAGGAATGGCTGCAGACCCCAAACTCCCCTTTTCACACAGCTGTGATTACAATAAGCACCATTATGTGAAGTAATAACTCCCCCTTCCCAGCACCTTCAGATCTATCATAACACAGGTCAACTACAACTTAAGTTGTCCACAACTCTCCAATTACTGATCTGGTTCTGAGCAACTATGTAGCACATAGAGCTTTTTAGGAAGACTGAGGACATAAAAACATTTACAATAAAGCTTAGAACAAAAAAAAAAATCTTTAGAAGTACTTGTTTTCAACATAAGTCTTTCGTAAACTGACTTAGAAGTGAATTTGAAATCACAGGAGAGGTATTTTTGGAAACAATAAGGAGCCATCAAAATACACAAAAGGGAGGTCTTACTCAGCTTCCCCTCATTCTAGTCCTGATCTTCACTGAACTATATGCAGATATAGGATGCATCCACCTCTTATAAGACATTTCAAAACAAGTCTTATGTAGTATCAGCTTACAATATTTTGCACAGCAGTAATTCTGTTTAAGTTTAGAGAGAAATGTTTAAGACTAAAATATTAAGTTTCAAAGCACATACATTTGCCAGGATTTGGGGCACAAGAAGCTGGACTATGTGGAAATGTAAGACTTCTAAGAATGTAATGGGTAAGTGAGCTGCCATTCTAAAAATCCCTTCTGTTTCTCAAAATCTTAACTAAATTTGTACTTCAAATGTCCTTGTACTTCCCTAAGTTTTAAACAGATGTTTTCATTAAAGTTTAGCATATTTAAAGGCCAGTGTATTTCCAAACTATACTTTGTGCCTTTGCTTAAATACACAGTAGTATCTTTATAGGAAGATTCTACACAAACAGCTAAAAGAAATCAGGCCTTGACACTGTAGAACAAACTTTGTTGCATAAAGTACTCTGCTTATCATGGAAACATTGTTTCAAAATAGGTCCAACAAAAAGTGATAGAGATTGGCTGAATATCAGTTCTGTGCCCTCTTCAACTCAGCAGCAAGCCTAAACAGCTAAAAATACCTTCTGCAGACATGGGCTATACCAGGTCCGCTCCATACACGCTATTAGATGGATTATTTAGACGATATAACATCTGATCAATGGAAATAATTCTGCCTGTCTGAAATAATGCATTTATCTCTAGAGCTTGAGGAATGTGAGCAGTGAGCCTAGCCAAGAAAGGAGCAGGTTTTAAATTTTACATTCTGTTTAAATAAAGGAACCAGATTAGACCACACAGGCAGTTGAAAGGCAAATCCACTCATGTTTCTGGAGTAGATTAGCAAACTAATCTCAGCAGTGATTAACACAGAGAAACTGGTAAGATCCAATTAGCTAACTAGTAAACCTGCATCTTATCCAAAACTCAGAACAGTGTCTGGTCATATCTAGAACAGAACAGGTTATCAGCCTTGACAATCAACAAGCATATGACTCTGGACGGTTTGCCACCCAGTTACCTAACCCACAGCTTCATTGAAAAAAACTGTATTTTTAAAGAAGAAAAATCCTTAAGTACAAGTAAGTTCTCTTACAAGGATATAAGAGAAGGACAGATGCTATCATAGACTATTAGTGAGGCCAAGTGGATATAAACCAGTCAATTCTGTGAATATCCCACCACAGACAGTTCAGTTCCAATATCTTACTAGAAATGCACAGAACTCTTTCCTTTACTTTTTAATTGTTACTTCTGCAAACTGTGTCCTCCCCATTGCTGGAGGCAGTAGGGTTATACTCTCAAGCACGAGGCATTCTCTGACCGTAACATAAGACTCAATTTCACATCTACAGAAAATAAATTAGCATCTTCAGTTTTAAACTGCAGCAGTTGCCTCCATGGACACAGCAGCTTTGTAAAGTGAGCTGTGTACATGCATTAGTACTGCATGCAAAGTACAGTCATGAATTGAAGTTCACTAGTTTTTAAATCAGCAACTTTACACTCACATGAGAGGTGGAATTCTGAGTAAAATGTTTCTCTATTGAGCAGGAACACCTGCAGTTACTGTATGAACACTATTTCTATATCTGACTGTATATTAGCAGTTTCCTTACTCAACTCATTTATACATGGGTTTGCTTGCTCTTATTTAGCTTTACAGAATTACTCAAACTGTACAGGGACACTTAACTAAAGAGATTTGCACAAAATGACTTACAAATCAAATGCTGTCCTCTGGTAACAGTGGCACTTCTTTTTTGCTACCCTGTCTACCTCTCTCCCCCATGGCTTCCTTGCATTTTAAAAACAAGCCATTTTCCTTTGGCCTCTGCTTCAAGTATCTTTCCACAGCTTTGTACTGTATATCAAGTACACCGGACTTAAAAACCTGGGCTTTGGGAGCAAAGAGTAAAAAAGCTGCAACAGGGTATAGCACTGGAAAGGGTAGGAATCCTGCTGTACTGCCAAAAGTAATATATTAGTACCAGACCACAAGCATATCTGACTAGAAACTAGCTCAGTTTATCCAGAAATAGCTTTCTGCAATAGTTCCCTCCACACACTGAGGAAAGTAAAATCTCACCCGTGTCATTTTAAAAAAGTCTAATGATGGTCTGTTCCATCGTACATCCTCCTCCCGTCTACGCTTTAGCCGGCTTTTCTTTTCATTCAGAACACAAGGCTGAGAGCGGCATCTCAACAAACCCTGACGCCGGCTGAGCTCGGGTGTGGAGGTGGGAGTGCTGTTGGCTGAAGGCAAGAGATTTCCTGTCTCGGTGATGTGCTCCTGGGAGAGGGAGAGGCGGCGCCTTGGGTTAAAGTCACAAGGACCTCCAGAATTCCAGCGGGTACTGGAGCTTGTGCTGCCCTCGCTACTGTCCACAAACCCGCTGCTGGCAGAGGAAGGTCTGGGTACTGGTGATGTGTTGAAGCTGGTGATAGTGAAGACATTATTTAGCGACAGTATGTTTTGTGGCAGACTGATACTTGTGCTTCTCTGTAAGGTTGCACTTCCATGACTGTTGCAGCGTTGCAAGGTAGCGCTACCGCCACTGTTACACCGTCTCTTTGATACGGGAGTCCAAACCTTTGAGTTTCCAGGCTTCCACGGTGACCGACAGCGAGCAAGCTCATCTGGCTCAGAGAGGGACCTACAGTGGCGTTTCGTTGGTGGTGCCAAGGGCTGACCCGAGTTTTCATTAAGATTTAATTCACTTATCCATCCTGATACCATGGACGTACCGGAAGATTCCTGCTGCCACTGCAGGCTACCATTGCTGGCAGTGCCAGTGCTGAATGGGCACAATGGGAAAGGGTAAGCCAAATTCCTTGTTGTGTCAGTCTGAATTGGGCAACCCCCATTTAAAGCTTTCCAAGGACTTTCTTCTGAAAGCAAAAGACAGATACAGGTGAAAGATGCAAAGGAGAAAGATTATTTATTTTAAACTTATTTTAATGTAAAGCTTAGAAGCAAGAGCCACAAATATCCAGCTCTTAGTCAAAGTTTCACAGTATGTAACATGTTCATTTTTAAAAATTTGGAAAATTCCAAAAACATGAAGACCAAAGTATTTCAGGAGCCAATCCAGGCATTCTAGTATATATGTACCTTGTTAGTGCTTCTTCCTGCATACTGAAGCATTACACCACTGTGGTTCTTACTAAGCAAGAGGGACAGCTTCCTTACCTGCTTCCATACCATAACGAAAAAGCTGTATCAGTGAACTTAAGGTATAACTAAAATGGATTAACAAGTAATGCGAGAACCCAGCAGGGAATATTGAAGGTTTAAAAAAAAAATAGAGCAGGATAATCTCTTCATAGTCTGCTGTCCTTCACTTGCCTCTTACGCTTTTCCATTAAGAACACCTTACTATAAAAAAGTTTGAAATTCACATTCACATTCTGTGCTGTGAAAAGCCTTACTTTAAATTAGAAACAGTATGAAGTTAAATCAGAATACAGATTGTTTCCTTTTTTTGCTCATACTCAAAGTGTAGGGGGGTGAAAAATCTTAATTCAATGCATAAAATGAAGTGAGTATGCCTTAAGAACCTCCTGCAAGCTTCACTGTGAATACAGACATAACCCATAGAGCACAATTTCTCATCTCAAGTGGCAATGCTGGGTTAAAAGCAGTCTGCCAGTGAAGCCTCTCAGTCTTTTGTGAAGTGTTTCTTTGAGAACATTCTGCACATTTTACAGCTGTTCCTCCACATTATACAATGAAGTGTAAGAACTAAGCAGACTTTGGATTTGCAAATTGAAAAGCAGCAAAACTGTTGGCCAGTTAACAGTGCTTCATGCTTGGTTAGAAAATTTGCTAATTTAAACCAATTAGCCAAGAAAGTTTCACTTATCCCAGCTTTAAAGAAAGAATATTAAAATACCAAGTTTTTTTCCCCTACACCTATTTTAAGAAACTGGATATAGCCTAAAAGTTAAACACTTGTATATTCTTACAGCTGGCTGTCTAAACTAACTTTAGTGTGATCAACAGCTAAAAGATGCACTCAATAGCTTTAGAAGTTGCAAACTCAAATAGTTGTACATGTTCCATGCCCAAAGTATGTCATGGATTATCCTGGTTTTGGATCTTATTTAAAGAACACCCTATTGTCTCAAAATCATTTAACTGTGCAGACAGCTGGCCTATTCAAACATGTTTTATTAGAATTCCTCTGTCCTTCCTCCTCCATTCTTTCAGATGGGTACAACCACATACTGTGCTTTGCCTTAAGCATGTAAGCTCTTCAAGGCAGGGACTATCCATAATTCAATGCAAGTAAAATGCCAACAAAATGGGATCCAGATAATGGTAAACTCCTTAGCATCTACTGAAGGACAGTTTCTTAGCTTGGACTTGCCTGATTCTTAAAAATCCTTAGGAAAATCTCACAGGCTGGGAGATTGGTTTAAAGTTTATATTTAAAAAGTTAACAGCTGCACATGTGTTTTAATGGTTCACATGGTAATGGCATTTAAGATAAAATACTGTTTCCCTTTGACACCTCACACAGATTCACACTTTATAGGGATTCCCACTGAGCAAATAAAAATCTTCCATGCTTAAAGATATGACAGAACACGCAAAATTTCAAGTCCATCCCTTAAAGCACTAGAAAGTTTATATACCAATAACTGGCATTTTTATCTTTGCAACATACAATTTACTCTTATTGTAATAGGGCCAAGGCAGGGAAGAAACAAGTACAAAGGCACCGGTCTTCAATTTATGGTTTAGACCAAGCTGGTATTTTATGTGGTAAAGCTTATAAGAAGGTAAGTAAATATGTGAAAGTTTTCTGTCAGAAGAACCCAAAATGTTCAGCATGAAAAACAGCACGGCTGTGCTTCTGTGCACCATAGCAGATACAGAACCAAAAAGTGTTACAAGGGCTTTTACTATGCAAAACAGATCACAAGTACAAAACTAACAACCAGCTATTTCCAGCATTGTTCAGATAGCAGCTTAAACCAGCAGGCTCTACAACAGCATGCTCCACCCCCCTCACCTTATTTACAAAAGAAAGGCTGCTTGCTATACCAATTACCTCCACAAAACATGAAGGTTTCTGAAGAACTTACCGTTGATTTCGAAGGGGAACAAGCTGCCGCTTTTGTTCAGCTTCTCAGATGAGTACTGAAATTAATCAGAAAAAAAGGCTTTAACTGTGTGAAAGAGCATAGACTTCAAGGAAACTGCATGCAGCTCTCAGTTTCCCTATATGCGCATTTAAAAATGTCTTTAAGAGGACCAGATTTTGCTGAGTATCTTGAAGAAATTCCTGAACAACTGATCTTTCTAAACAAAACCTCTGGCGTCTAACTACTTGTAATGTTTTCTGAGATACTGCCAAGTATCAAATTGTTTTGAGAGTTGCAACATTACCCCATGTCAATGAACTGCAAAATTAGGAGTGATAATTTACTCTTAATGAAAATTACCCTTTGATCCAATTCTTATTTCAGTGCAGAGGAAATTACTGGCTGACAATTGGGTTTCCATTTTCAATCTTAAGAGTAAAAAGCGAAAGACTTAACCTTAAACTAAGAGACAGGAATAGCTTTACCTAAATTAAATATACAAACTCTCAAGGGTGCCCAAAAGGAACATCGCCTAAATCAGGCTTTACAAGTATTTTACATTTTCTTCAGAATCAATGGAGCAAAATGTTTTCTTATTTCAAGTATAAAAGCCATTAAAAAATATTTCCCATCTAAAATTATCCTTTGCAGACAATTTTTATATCACTTTATTGGTGACTGTTCACACTACTCAATGTAAAAGTCATGCTTAAAACAAAGTTTGCATGTGAAGTGCTTCAGAGCTTATGATTAAGCTGCAGCAGCATCATCTGCAAAATAAAACAAGTTGGTATGCAGAATGTTTTTCATTTTTAACTATTTTAATCTAGAAAATACTACAAAGGCATTCTTGAAGGACCTAGATTTCTTAGAGGCTAGAGTTTGCTATCCAGCCTTTTAGAGAGGAGTTACAAATATGTGTCTTAAGGCTTCATTAGAGCTCAAGGGTTATTCATTCCCCCACTGCCACCCCAGGACTGAGAGGAAGATGGCTTTAAAAAGAAAGCAACATACTTTGCGTGAACATTGGGTTTTGTGTGTAGCCAAAGAAGATAGCACTGTACATACACTTCCTTCCCAGATACAAAGACAACTTTTAAACAAACATCCTTGAGCTACAAAGCTGTTCTTCCTCACAGTATAGCAACACAGTGCTAGTGACAACATTATATCCCTCAGCCACGCCTATAAGATACAAATGCTAAGCTATGGCAATACTCCCTTGGCATTGCTGTTTTAAAGGTAGGAAATAATTGAACACATTACAGGTATTCCACATCAAAGCCTAACAACTACCTTGAACTACACTGAGAAGGGCAATAAGAATGACTTAATCATAAAATAATAGGGATGCTTAAAAGACTATTAATACAAGATCTGCAACGCTTAGAACAAACAGAACCTCAAGCACAATGCCACATGGCAATTAAATATTTAGTTTTTACAAATATTTTTCAGCCAAACGCATCTTCAACAAAGTCCTCTACACAAATGCCTGAGTTAACTAATTACCTAAACAGTAACCACCATAAAGCCTTGTCCATCAGGTAGAGAGACTAAAGTGTTATGTCTTTGACAGCAGCAAAGCACTAAAAGCATTTTCCAAGGAGGGCATGGAAGAAGTGGGATCATATACCCACAGACTCCCTGTATTATGGAGAAGAACTGCAGTGCTCTCTAACACAGACAACAACCCCATCCTTATCGCTATTGCTTAACAGTTTCTAGGGAAGTCACAGTTCAACTCTAAGAGAAAACAGACTTATTACAACTACAATTTATCTTAAGTGATCTTTTATATAGAATCTTGTAAAGTTACAAAAGAGTGGTAATTCTTTGGAGCTTGAGACCAAAACCCCTCAGTAAGAATGTGACATATGACATCATAAGCAGAAAAGGGACAGTGAACTGTATCATTTCAAGTAAGAGCTCAAGGCACTGAAATAAGGGGTGACTAAGGGAGAATAAGTAAATAACTCCTTCATAATGCATACTTAGCTTTCTATAACAAACTAAAATTGTTGGAAACACTACCTGGCAGAGTATTTTGAAGATCTTTGGAAGACCAAACTTGAGCATACTATCAGGCTGTGAACTGTTTATAGGAAGGAGGATCTTATCTATACAGCCCATGGCAGAAGTCCCACCAGATACTACTGTAGGAGGGCACTGAACCAGTTTATCAGCTCTCCTGGGTTGGCTACACCCTGCCATCCCCCATTCATTCCCTTTGTGCTATGATCTACCCGAAGCTTCCTGAAATAAGAGCTCAGTTTAATCATTATACTGCAATTGCTAAGAACCTTGACAGGGAAGTTCACTATCCCCTGTGTGAAAGAAATCTTTCTTAGAATAAGGCCAAATTATTCAACTAGGTCATTTTCCTGAAGTGGAAACTCAAGAGGTCACACACGTCCACGTTCCAACTACTGCTTTTTGAATACACCTTCTGAAAAACCATGAAGATTTGATGCCTCTGGAGAACTTTCCAAGGGTGAAAAAAGAGCATTTTAAATTAGACACACTAAACAATGAAACTAAGCTTCACCAAAGCTTGGAATTATTTGCTTCATGCAAGAAAGGGGGTTTATTTTTAAATGCTTATTAAACAGCAGAACCTCTTTTGTGCATTTGGAGAGACTGTACTCAAAAGGAAAGAACTACATGGTTTACCGAGTCTTAGCAGCTGTTCCTTCATTAAAATATTCACTAAAAGAGACACCTAGTCCTGAACTGAGTAAATGGAAAAGGCAGGCAAGTAAGACTGACAATGAATTATAATTTACATTACTAATTTTAAAAGTGTTCTTTGCTAGCAAAAACCCAACTGTAACAGAAATAATTCTAGCTATTCCTCTACATACACTCTGATCTACTACACTAAGAACTTCATAGTTTGTGCATTATCCTCAGAATGACTTGTTGATTTTCATAATTCTAAAAATCTACTTCCTTTATTTCAAGGCATTTTTCCTAGATTTAATGTATATTGAAACTCCTCCAATTTATCAGCATTCTTTTCAACCACAGAAGGGCTAGCATTTATTATTTAAGTACTAATTAACCACCACCATACAGATGTGATTTTCATTGTTTTAACAGGTCAGCCAGACCTTCATATCTCTACAAATATAAGGACTAGTGAGGATACGCATTTGATCTTTTCTCATAATGTGAAGAAGTGATTAAGTCAAGTCACATCTTAAGACCCAGCCCTCAAGTCTTTTGGCTAGTGGCTTTCTATGCAAGGAACTCAGCCCAATTCTAAGTCTCTCAACACAAGTAAGGTTCATAAAAACTAAACATAATGGAAACCCACATGCAAAGAAGGGATTTACAGCAGATTTTCCTTCCACAAACACTTGCCTGCAGACAGTCACATTTCCTTCTTAACACCACACCTTGAAGTCCTGCATCTCACATACTGTTACCTCACAAACCAATACTAGCTTCTACGTTAACACTAAGAAAAGTAAAAACCTTAGCCTGAACATACAGAAAACCTTAAGACTTAAGTTAAAATTCAAGAGGTCCATGGTCAAGGGAAGAGAGACCAGCTGCTTGATTTAATGACACTGTCAACTCGTGAAAGTCACAATACCCCCACAGAACATCTCACTGTTCTGAGGTAGAGTTAACCAAGCAGGGATCCTCTATCTTGTGAGCCAGTGTTTCCTTGAGATAAAAGCTTGGGACAGCCTTCCTGCTTCTACAGCAGGAAAACAAATACTCTGGGATTTTTT
Organism: Piaya cayana; assembly: GCA_013389865.1. NCBI lineage: Eukaryota > Metazoa > Chordata > Aves > Cuculiformes > Coccyzidae > Piaya > Piaya cayana. The sequence continues at coordinate 54,493 of WAAB01009851.1, read as the reverse complement.
TTCCTAAAGGCAGGTGCAACACAACGGAGTGTTGCTGCTTCAATTAAGTTTGAGTCAGTTTTGTAAGACTCAGTCTCATCTAAGTAACTTCATTTTCTGAAAGCCAACTGCATGTTTTTCAGACAGTTTCTCTCTAGAAATGATAGTGTGGGACACTGGTATGCAGAAAGGCAAATGCTTACAATGGTAGTAACCAAGGCAATCCTCAAGCTGGCAAAAATAGGCTGCACCTGCAAGGAGGTGCAAACAGGACAGGTGATCCTAAACTGACCAAAGTACTCCACTCCATATAAAACTGAGATACCACAAGGGTCTTGCCCTCTTCCACAACAGCAAACATCCAGTGAGGACCTTGGATGTCTGTCCACTCTTGATCCCAGATCTTTGCATTCCTGGATACAGTTCCTAAACCCAGTTTCCACCTAGCCATGTACCCATTCCCTCACGTCTGCCCTATAGGATTTGTGGGGACATAATCAGAGGCATGGGGTCTCATCTACCTTGCAAATCAGATCTAACTTCAGCAGCTGAATTCTGGCTGATCTACATGCTTCAATGTTACATAGTGTTGAGTTACTTTTAATGTACTTTGCATTTCACATTTACATGCTATTTTGGTAGATCCTTACCAGATTAATATTGTATGTTTTACAAGCCAGATCATCCAAGCTCTGGTTCTGCAGCTTTTCTGTTATTAGTGTTACCATGGTAGTTGTTCCTTTTCCACTGCTCAGACAGAAGTGTTGGAGGCTCTTCGGTCTCTTCTTTCAATACTCATGAGCCATTTCTGTTTTGGTTTAAGTCTTGAGATTTATGCTTCCATCATATTGCTAATGCTTATTTCCAAAAGCTGTCAGTGTATCATGTCTGATTTTTCTGTAAAATTGGAGCAGAAAAAAGAAAAGTGAGAAAAATCCTTGTGTACATCATAATTAGCGTTGTAATAACAGGATTCATGTATGCTTGGACGATTCATTCACACATATATACCACTCTGATCAACACGCATTACAGGCCTCTGTTCATGAAAGAACACTCCTATTGAGATTTCATTGATTACAACTTCAGAAGGGAGATGAGACTTATCTAGAGCAAAGATAAGGACATCATTTGCCTGTTTCCTACTACTAAACTGATTCTACTTCAAATTTTTTCCAGAAGGCAGAAGGAAAGATTTAACCATTCCCTTAGTTAAGCTACCACATCTTCGCTAGGTGTGCCAGAACAGCATATAAAACATGCAGACACTTACTATACTGTTCTGTATGTTTAACACCATCTGCCACTTTAAGATGTTTTACCATACTGTTTCGTTGCTAAAACCTTCTTAAAAGCAGAGCAGAACAGTGCACACCACAAGCACTATACCCACTTACCAAACCCTCAGCAACTTCTAATGTATTCCCTGCGTTTTTTCTTTTTTAAAGGTTACATAATTGCTACCTGTCAAACAACAGATTTTAAACTGGTAAGCAGGACAGACTACCATACACGTAAAAGCATTGCTGACAAAAGCTTACATAACCTGATTCTGTGAGCAGTCCTCTACATCAAAAGCACTAGGTTCACTGCCTGCCTCTTTCTATCCTAAACTTTCTCTACATTATGTCTACCCCTTTTCTCTTTCCTCAGCATCAGTAACCCTAAATTGCTGCAATATCATTCCTTGCTGTCTTCCATAAGTCTTTATTAGCTGGTCGTTTTTACCACAGTAAAGGGACCCCTGAACTTTCCTCAACTCCACCTCATTCTTCCAGTTCAAGAAGAACAAAAACAGATGACTTCAACTTCTCCATCTTCCTTTTTTTATCGCCAACCAAGTCTAGATCAGTATTAAATGAAATTTCTTCATATTACCTTCCACGAACAACTCCCCTAACTTTGCCTTACTCTGTTAACAAAAGCATCTTTCCCCAACTCATGCTAACAAATCATTTGCAACATGCCTTATCCTTCCTGCTTATGATTTAAGCTGGTCAAGTGTATTCAGTAACTGCTTATGGAATAAAAAGAGAGGAGCTCCACACAGGTATTTCCAAATCTAAACAAAGCAACATAAGCCTTAGGGAAAGCATACTGATGCTATTAGGAGCAAAAGTTAACTTCCATTTGCTAGGCCTGAAAGTATACAGTAAAAAAAGGAACAGCAGAAAATAATTTTAAATTAATGTTCCCAGAAGATATTGACACTTTTCTATACAGCTACTTATCAGCTGTTTAAATAACCACTAGCAGCAACAAAAAAAAAGCCACTTGAGTCTATGACGTAAGTTAAACGCATTTGAAACTAAGATACTAATAGTACCAATGGTAGGTAATATTAGATTATCTTTTAAATCCTGTTGCTTTTCAGTACATCCTCAAATACGTTTTTTATATGCTAACCATACACTACCTTAGCTGCACAGAAGTCTGCTTTATAGCAGCTTCCCTTAGACTGAGGGCTATTTCACAACTATACTTTCTGCCCATTTTTAACTCATTCTCCTATCTACTTTCGTTTGCTATAAGATACAATGCATCCAAGCACTCCTCAACCATAAACGCTACCCAGATATCTACAGATTCTACTGGTCTGGTTTTACTGAATGTTTCCATACTTTCAGGAAAGTACCCAACCAACCTGACATATTTACCACATCTTGTTCTGAAATAACACCAAGTCAGACCCCAAAACCACTTGAGTTCACACAGTCACTGGTAAAAGCTGCATATGCCCTTTGCCAAAGCACAGTGCAGTTCATAAAATGCTATGCAAGTTTAAGGCCAAGCATGTAAACAGAGTAGTATTTAAAGTAGCACAATGAAACATGCAATGCCCCTTGTAAATTTGGTGAAGTTAAAATTAGATCTAGAAATCCAGGACAGGAGTCAAAAGAAAAGCTGACTGGGGGTCAGAAATTTTCCACATACAGACTGAAAATACACTGAAGCCGAGGAGCTTAGTAACTGGCACAAAGACTTTCAGATTCACTTTAAGGATTAAGATTTCCACAACTAAGAGGCTACTATTAAGAACCAGCTGAAAAGTTCAGCAGGTGTTTAATTGCTTTTCTGTTCAGAAGGGCTGTATAAGAATGTGTGGGGTTTTTTTCCTCAAGGAAAATAGCAAATCCAATAAAACTGCTGAAGACAGGGGAGGAACAAGGTTGTATTCTATAATCAGCTAACTAACACAGTTATATTTTGCTTTGTTTTTCTAATCTTCAAGTGTTGCATTGAAACTTTAAGTCAGCATTATAAAAGCTAGAACAAGTAGAGAGAAAGATATTAGTTCTTAGTTAATGAACCAGTGTGCTTAGCTGCATGAAAAGACAAGAGAGGAGGCAAATGAAATGACAGGAGCACAGCATTTACAGAATCAAGCTGAACTACAGTAATCCATATTCTTAAATCCCACCAGACATTGAAAATAATAAAGAGCTGCAACCATTCAGGCCTTTACTGACAACATGCAACCCCACCTACTCTGAAACAAGCAAAATGGAAATTCGCCATAAAGTTTATCACTTCAGCCACTCACACTTAACAGCAATCCTTTTTTAAATGAGAGATGATCCACTAAGATTTTTTTAAAGTATGTACTTAAGGACTATGTGGGATTGGGGTGGGAAAAGTGATGTTAGCCAGACAAACCTTCACATACCAGCTCCCAGTTTCTACTGCTCCCCCTTCCAACTGCAAATTTCATTTTGCAGTACCAAGTACAAGCCCTAAGAAAAGTTCTAGCTCAGATCAGAAGCATGCTGTGCAAGTGAATTCCCTCCCCAATCTCCCTTTACATGTTTTATCACACACTGCAGATGAGTCTTACCCAGAAGCAACACCTTCTGACAAAGCCAAGAGATGGACTGCCATTAGGTGTTCAGCACAGGGCACTAGGCTAACACTGCTCCAAAACAAGCCACAAAGCTAGACATTACGCTGTGGACATCAGTACTGTTTTACACAACCAATCTTTTCATACTGGGCAGCCCTCCTTGCTAATGACAACATAATGAATGCTTAAGTGGAAAAAATTACCATCATCACACTCCTACCAACAAAAACCATTCCAGGTTGCAGTTGGATGTACCTTAGTTGCCATCACAACTGCCAAGCACATTTTCTCCTCCAGGCATTTGTTGCTCACAGAAGTAGGCCAGAACAAGTGTTTTTGCTACTACACAGAAAAATACATCAAGGAATTTTTGTAGTTAAACAACACACTTGAGTGTTTCCAGCAAAGGTTGTTTTCCCAGCTGGATCAGCTCTCCAGTATGGTTTGCCATGAACTGGACACAACTGCTCGTGTGGGCAAGCTGTGGCAACGCTGTTCATCGAGGTGCCAGTCCAACTACAGCACCAGGGGAAGAAAAAATAAAAGCCACTCCAGAAAGCCAGTTGACAGTTACCTTTCCCACACGGAGACAGACAGATGCTCCAACAATTAGGAATTAGATGTCCCCTTCCAAAGCAAGGTTTAAAGACATTTTGCTCCCTTTTCCCCTTTCCCAATGCACATTCCCTTGACTAGTCAAACTTAACAACTCAAAGTAACCTGAAATTAGCACCACAGCACCTCAACTCAAAGTAACCCAAGTCCTGGTTCACTGTAGTTGAGCTATTTATTCTCTACCAGGAACTGCTTCCCTCATATTTGCTAGTTACTGTTAGCTATTAGGAGGCAATTAAGACCCACTCTAGCTTTACTACGCTGTTGTCATTTTAGACCTTCATCAATATGTATTTTCAAGCCATACAGGCTTTTGGCCCTCAAAATCTCCTGGAAGGTAATTGCTTACACTACAGAAAACTCTTCATGGTTATTTTCACATCTTTGGGGGTCTGTTTCAAGACCCTCCACTGCGGTACTTATTTAATGTACCTACAGAAGTGTTAAGCTGTTTATTTTATGTACTTTTTCCACCACGCTCTTTCCAGAGCTGGTTAAAGGCAGATAACTTTCAGCCTCTCCTTATCATTTCCTTCGTGCTTACCAGGCTGAATCCCTCTCAAACTGCTTGGCACTTCAAACTAATTGGATTTTCAGTAATGGGAACCATTTGACCATCCTTGTTAGGACAAGGCAAATGCTGAATTTGCATTTCTTCAGTTGCCTCATGGCACAGATCTTAGCACAATCAAGTTCTGCCCATCACTGCAAGTACATGCCCTGCTTTCTATACAGCCTCTAAGCACACCCTAAAGACACACAGTGCTGCTGTCACCAAGTTTCTACAAGTAGCAGCTGAGCCAGGCATGCAAGTGCAAACACTAAGCTCCTGCATGTCTTGAGGTAACAGTAATAGCTCCTGGAGATCCAAGCTGGATGAAGTCCTACAAAACTACAGCCCTCTTTCCTTCTCACATCATCCTCTATGGAGCCTGAATAGGTAGAGGAGTGAGAAAGATAAGCCATCTAGAAAAACATGCATAGCTAAAGATGTTAGTTTGTCCTGTGAAAGACTTAATCTAACAAGGATCTCTAAACTGACCAGTAAAGGTAAGAGACAGGAAGCAAGATAAGCTATTTTTATTGTTGAAAGGCAGACTAATGAAAAGGAATAAAATAAATGGAATATTAAAAAAACCCCTCCAGATGCAAGCCAAAGATAACATTCCTCACAGTTGCAGAATGAGATGTGATGGAATCAGTATCATCATTACCCCTGATTTAAAGTCCTTTTCTATGACACATTCTGAAGTCTGAATAAAGAGGAGATACATTATTCTATCTCTATACTACTACTAAAGAGATGTTTTATTTCTTTAAAAATTTAGCCACATATAGTAATAACTTGTAAAACCTCTGCTAAATTAAGGGCAAAGAAGAAAAGTGATCATGTCACACATTCTGTATCTTCAGTGATGTCACTGAGGTCTTTTTTGGTGAGACTACTAAAAATACGTATCACCCAACCCCTCTGTCAATTACAGGATGTCAGAGCCTCATCCAATTTGACAACCTACTTTCAAAGTGATGAAGAGCCCTGATGAAGAACATAAAGCCAATTCAAAAAATCTCTTCTTGGCTCTTAGAGTAAGGCAGCCAGACTCATTTCCAACCCACTCCTCCTCCTCTGCATCCTGGAGGACAAAATGTTCCAGCAACAGCTCATCTCACTGGGAAAATTTACATGTGTTTGAAACACTTCTAACAATTTCTCCTCTGTCTCTGGAAGTTCCATCTTGGATAGAGAAGAAAAGATCACAAGACTTCAGATGATTTCCCCATAACACAAATGTAGGTGTTTCTTGATGACTGCAATTCCATTTTTAATGCTTATGGGACTAAAATTGGTGAGAACACAGAAGGCTGTTCCTTCTTTTCTGTTCCATCACATTATTTCCCACTCTTCACTCAGAACTACATGGAACCCTCATAACCAACAATTCCATAAAGATATGCTTAGCCAGCTCCCAGTAGAGGACTGTTTTGCTACTAGACTCTAGAAGAAAGATGTGATTTTTTGCCTCCTGGCACTTTCTGCAGTGTCCAAGAAGCATTTCAAAATTGAAACATCATGTAAAACTGATTAAGTTTTAACAGAGCATTGTCTGTCCCATCCCAATTATGCTTAAGGCAAGACTAAGTTGGAAGAGTAGCTTTTTTCAAACTGTTGAAGTAATACTTTATGCCATCTGAAGAAAGCAACATAATGTCTTGGTTTTTGCAATGCAAGCTCCAATCTTCCAAATAGAAAGAGAACATTCTACTCTTAAAACTACACATTATTTACCACAGAGCTAAGAAGTTCACAGGGAGGCTAAGCATTCCTTGTAACATAAGTCTATTAGTAATAGCTTTAGACCCGAAAGGTTCTCAAGAGTAGGCTTTTAAAGAGAATTATTTGGCACCTGTCCTTTTTAGCACTAATCTGCAAAGTGGTTATTCTGCAGCTTTCCAAAATTCCACATCAAGTCTAAAAAAAATAATCAGAGCTTTAATTCCGAAGTTTCCTGCAACTAAAGAATTATCCATCACTGTTTTATGGGATAGGTGCTCGAGGGGGACACCTCAGTTTCCAGTATGCTACACCTCAGGGATCTTCCTCTTAATGGACAATTAACAAGCACCCCTTTGTTTCCTGGGCTTCTCCACAAGAGGTATAAAAAGTGTACTAGAACAATTGTTTTTGACCAAGAAAGACAATGTAAGATTAGGGTTTACAACCACAGTTTGTATTCTATAGAAATTGTCTGACATCTCGTAAAGCCTGTTTCAATAGTAGCTCCTCTCTCTAGTGAATTCATATGTGACAAAATAAGGTAGAGCTCGAAAAATACCCTCTACACACACTACAACCCAAAATTAAGCCAAAGTAGTTAGTTCCAACACTAATTCAGAGTTTCTTTGAAAGACTGATGAGATTACTTGAGCTACAGAACCTCCCAGCTTTCTTCATGCAGTTCTGTAGTAAGTCAGTTTTTCTTAAAAAGAAGCCTCAGTATTATGAGGTTTTCAAGCCTGGGTTAAGGTTGCCACGACTCCAGGACAAAACTGCAAAAGGGACAAGAAAAAGACACTAGAAGGCATCTTTTATACCAACTGATGGCTACTACACTTAAGTTTCTCAGATACTCCACAGGCTTAGAAAGCACAAGCAATATCAAGAGCTCAAAAAAACATCTGCTGAAGAATATACCTCACCAAATGTGCAAGGCAGGGCTGTATTCCACTGTTCTAAGTTAAAACAAGGATTTAGTTCTTACTGACTCCAAAGAGAGAAGAGAGCCAACATTAGGTCCACTTGCATCAAATACAATTTGAATTTTCTAAATCATCTATTAGAATTCTAATTCAATATCCATCAAGATATTGAACCAAGATCAGGAACACCTAATTCAATAATTAGAAAATAAATTTTCTAATCACTGTGTAGCCCAGAATTTTGCTGCATATTGACTCTAAAGTATCATCATTCTCAACACCGAATGGTCACCGAGACAGCTGTGACAATATGAACCGTTACTAAAATAAGGCTGCATCCTACGCACTCATTTTTACTCCACCTCCCATGCTTCAGATGCAACAGCTCCTATGAGAAGGAAGCAAAGCCTTAATCACATACAGCCTTTGGGCTCCATTTTACTTAAAAAAAATGCAACACATTTTGGCAAATCCCTTGAACACAAAAGGAACAAGTAGTACTGAGTGCTCTGATTGAAAAAAACAGACCTTGTTCAAAGACTCCCCTGTGGGATGGAGAAAACCTGCAAGCAGAAGCATCAGAAGCAAACCAAAAAAATATTCTGGATTAAGATGGTGGTTTCCAGCTTGCAAAATTGGCAGCCAGTGATGTGCTGGAAATAGGTTAAAGGTAATATCTGGTGTACAGATTTCTCATTCTTCACATGCAGAATTCATCCAGCCTGGCAAAAAAATACATACAAACCAAAGACTTAAAGTTGCTTAATAAAATTTCAATTCAAAACGGAACATTTTACTCTGTTACACAACAAACTGTTGCCTGTAATAAATACTACCCTTTATTTCTCAAGTTACTATCAGGTGGTTTGGATTTGTTTTCAAACCAAGAGGAAAGCCTCCTTCCAGAAAGGTAAAGGAAGGGTGGAGATGGGGATTGTTTGGCATCTGTCACAGTTTATGAAGCATATTTCTCAAAGCAACAGAAGCAGCAGAGAAGGAAGCTTAAGAGACTTTTTTCCAGGTCATACCTAATTAAAGCAGGGAACATATCACCACAGAAAACTAAGGCTAAGAACTCAACCCAGCCAGAGGTTAATGCATTTTGTACTGATGAGTTGGCTATAAGAAGTCTCATCTGTCTCCCAGGTTTATACCCGTCTTTCAGACTTGAACTAACATTCATATCACAGACAAGTCATCCTGCATCTTTCAAAGTATCTTTGTCAGACAGAACAACAGATGAGCTGTGCCTTGCATCTGACCCTACACCAAGACACTTATCCAAGATGCATTTGTTACTTACGTTATCTTTCCTAAAATAACCTACTGTTACTTAAATGAAAGTCAAGGATTTCATTAATTCTGCTAAAGGATATTTACATCTATGTTTAGAATTCCATCTGAATTGGCCATCAGCACTGGCCCATGGACACTCATCTCCCTGCAATGTGCAGTTTGGACTCTTTCCTCACTTTCCTCAGCATCCCTGCAAGAATCACAAGACTGCTGTACAGAGGCAAGGAACAGAAGTCTGGTCTACTGAGGCTTTTGTACATGAACACCAAGCCCTTTGCTTCTGCTGTAATTATGACCTAAATGTGCGAACAGTCATTATTTCAACAATGTGCTAGCTCAAACTAAGAATTATTGCCTGCTTAAGTAGTTCAGAACAAAACCCAGTGTGCAATCACCACTTAAGAGCATTGCTGTAACTTTCAATCTAAGATATTACTAAAAACTCGGAGCTTATGTCCTACACAAATTATTTCCACCTCCACATACTGTTTTTATAAATATTGTATTTAAAACCAATGGAAGTATTTATTTAGTTTACAAAGCCTCCAGTAAGATACAAAATTCAGATTGTTATAAACAATGATTTATACCATGAATATTAGTGTTTGAAGAAATGTACATACCATCAACATAAGCCTACCACATTCCCACTAAAGAAAATGAACCAGATTATACAAGACCATCATTATTTTATTTTACTCTAAGGCTTGTGTGGAAAAAAACCCCACACAGATGAAGATTAACTAGCCCTACTACCAAAATCATCTACATTCTCTTATTGCTTAACCTTATAAAAGAGAGGAGTCAAACAGGCATATATACAAGCTTTAAAACCACTCAGGCCTGAAAAATCCGTAGCATTGACCTTAACTCGTATGGCAGTGACAGCGATCACTCCACACACATGCTACTCCATGACAGACTGAAATAACACCACTACTGAAGGACTGTTACATTACTAAACTCTATGGGCTCGAAGCTGAGGGATTGGGATTAGACAAATCTCCTCTATACATCCTGCTCCCAAAACACACACAGGTAATAAACCTCTTCCTATTTGCCTTCAGATTCATTCTGAAGAGTTTCAGACATCTGGTTGGCTTGTTTAAAATAAAAAGCCTAACAAGTAACTTTATTTGATCCCAAATGCGAAATGTTCTTGCTGGAGCCCTCAGGCCAGGTGAAGAGCACTTGCATTAAGATGCTACTTCTGGGCATTTCAAGGATCTAATGAGCTATATAATCTGCTCACAGGGAAGTCTCCCTGACATTAGCTTGCATACAACTATGGAAATTAAAAACAAGGAACCTATGGTAGCCCAAATATTTTTCAGTAAATAGTACAGCTGGTTAACTGCAGATACTGCTAAATTTAGAACTCAAGTGCTTAACAGTGTTCTGTAAATATCCATATATCTCTGGATACTTGCTTACAGTAACATGAAATACTCTTCTTCCCAAGCCTTACTGCTCTAGCTCTTCATACCACCAGTAATATTTCCCTGTCACGACAAAATACCATGCCTTATTTAATGGTGTAAGAAAAGTTCTAGGTTTTGTCTCAGAATAATTCTCCAGAAGCTCATTGTGCAAGTACACTGAATAAGTACATGTACATCCTTATTTTAGCAGTTTAACGACCAATACACAGTTCACATGCTTCCATATAAAACCCAAAAGCCTAAAAAAGAAAGCAAACTACAGAAAGTGCTGTGCAAGAGTAAAGTTTTATGTAGGCTGGCATACAGTAGTTAAAGCTTTCTTCTGTATTATCTGTTTTGAAAGAGCATGAAATGCATTAAACAGATAGAAGATATGGCATATAGCAGACAACCAAGTTCCCTCTCATGGCCCAAACTCATTCTCAATCATGGCTGACCATCTGGAACTTGTTACTTAAGAAACTTGAACACCACCTCAAGAGGCAGCACACAAACACTCAAGTTTTAAAACACCCATCCAGTTAGATGAGCTATTACAATTCAGAAAAAAAGCCTAAACACACAGCCTTCACGTATCAAGAATTTTCTTTAACATCAAGAGGTACTGAGTGTTACACTAGAAATACCAACAAAAGATTTGAAGAATTTGTTGTTGCTCTTTTCTTCTCTAACCTACAGTTTATACCAACTTAATTACTTGTTGGTTTCCAACTTCTATTTGGTACTTGCCCTAAGTTTTCAAATGGTGAAGTCTCTTAAGCAATCTGCACTGCACAAATACTGCTCTACCACGCCTCAGTCATAGCCCACAAATGCTCCAAGTATGAGCACACCATAAATTAAAATCCATTAAAATAATATAATGAAATTCAAAGACAAAAGCAGTACACAGGTCAGTACTGTGTGTGCATTAAGCATTTGATTCAGACATTCAGGTGTCACCAGGGTCATCCCCCTCACCAGACTTCAGGTACTCAACAGAAATTAGTTCAGACGAGCTGTGCAGCTTAAGTCTTCTTAGTTCACTAGACCATTCCAAAAGCAAGGTAACTGCTTTCTTTGTCTATGTATTCAGTCTTCAACAGCACACTGAACAGCTGGATTCAGGAAATACTGTGCTAGAGGTCAAGACACAAACCAAGGGATACACATCTGCAGTATGTATTATATTTAGAAAAAGCATTCATAGCAATGACATGAAACCTTGTGAGACAGTTATATCATGTAAGAGAAGACAACCCTATTAAGTCAGAAAGACCTAGTGAACTCCATTTTAAACTACATCAGTGTGATTTTTTTTTTCCTTTAAATACTAAAAGACAATCTTCTGCTTGATGGAAAAACTCAGTATTTTCATTATGTATTACCTCAACACTATCAGATGTTTAATGAATGAGTCACTAATTCCACAAGCAAGTTCTGTGGAAAGATTTACTTGCCAAAGTGGATTCATAGAAGTCACTAAGACTCCAAATCATGAAGTTTACTCATGCAGTACAGGCTATGAAGTCTTAGTGCAAAACCATGCTCCTGTATGGAAAGCAAATGGGCAGAAGCTGCCAATCAGTACATAAGTATACTAACTTAAGTGTGGGCCATAAGGTAGAAAAATTCAATTTTATTTGAGTTCACAAATGTTTAGAAGTTGAGGAAATTTTTTTTTAAAAAAGCCTTTAATTTTAATCTTCAGTAATAAGGACAGAAATTTAGCAGTTTTAAACAGTAGCATGTAAGTTACTTGACTAGCAAGTCAAGCATATAGCATCTGCAGTGAACAACAGCACAAGAGAAGCCAGGACTATGAGTGTCTGGAAGGGAAACATGTGTCCTCCCACTTGGGTAATTATGTTTACAGATGACTGCATTCTGACAAGATCAGCTGCTGGTAACCAAGCTGAAGGACAAAACAGTAAAGATTGATCAGATAAAGTCACCAGTAAGACAGATGCAAGTGTGTCTTTTCAGCTCTTCACCTGAAAGCTCTCAATCTTTTAAATGATCTTTCAATACTGATACAAAGTGTGCTTTATCTAAACACACTTTAAAATAAGCCTCTGAAATTACATCTGAGTTTCTGGCATCTTCACTCATGCAAAGGTTAAGCACACTAGAGTGTGCATAAAGCAGTAACATCTTTTCTCCCGACAATCTGAAACAAACCACTGCATTAGGGGAAGTCACTAGCTGAGCACCTGGACCCAAGAAGTACTGAAGAGATAAACAAGGTTTTGACAGCTGCAGCCTTTCCTGCAGGTGCAAGAGGTATTTACTTCATTTCAGTTTGGCTCAGTTTAACAATTAGTTTAACAACTAGCTCAGAATTTAGATCTTGTGCTCAATTGATTAAAGAGCAAGGGGAAGGGCAAGTTGGCCCCCAATCAAGTCCAAAGTTTACTACTGTATATTTAACAGGACTATAAAGTTTGGTCTCAAGGACACAGTATTTTGCAACTGATCGTATTAAAGTCTGAGTATCACACAATACATGAGACTCCCACAATAACGTACTATCCCACCTTAAGAGTCTGATCACAGTCCCTTCTGTACCACCCTCATTACCATTCCCACAGCCAAGCTTGTCCAGCAGCCTCACTGACAGTAGGATACAGCTGATGAAACAAGAGTGAAAAAAGCATCCTAACAACAAAATTCCTCTTTCTGTGGACTATCAGGGAACTTGGAGCAGTTAGTTCAGATGAAGATGTCAGAAACTACATAATTACATCCCACTTTAAATATCAAACCTGAGGGAAGGACAGAGCCAGGATATGCCTTGCTGTACAAGTGAGGACACAAATGCTGAACACAAGCAGCTCAGCACAAATCCCAGTTTTACCCACACGTCTAATACAGAGCAGCCATCCCCTCCTCAAGTATAGTGTTGGGGATACTTCTCAGTCTTACTATTCTCCACAGCGAAAGCTGAAGTTTTGGGATAACAGCATAAAGCTATTTATACCTTTAAAGTCTGAAGAGGAAACTAAATTTATACTAAAATACAGCATTACACAAATAGAAATTAAAAAGCCTTTTGAATTTTTCATAACATTAAAAACAAGCAACAGGCTGCCCAGGGAGGTGGTAGAGCCACCTTCCCTGGAGGTGTTTAAGGGACATGTGGACAAGGTGCTGAGGGGCATGGTTTAGTGTTTGATAGGAATGGTTGGATGCGATCCAGTGGGTCTTTTCCAACCTGGTGATTCTATGATTCTATACCTAATCTTGTACATCAAAACGCAAGCAAGTATTAAAATCCTAAGGTACCCTCAATATACATTTCACTATTCACATTGCTTCTAACTTCAACATCAGAAGATGCTGCCTTACTTTTTCGGCAACATATTGTGGGTTAAATGATCACTGAAGTTATCTTAACTAACAAACATTCAGTGTCTTTACAGAAGGATTAGACTTACTAATTCTGCTCAATTCAAGACCGAAGCATGGTTTGAAAGGGTAGATGTCTGTCTCCTTAAGAGCACACAGTGCAAAGAGCAGTTAGAATACTAATTACTCCAGCTTGTAGCTAACTGCATCAAAACTAACTACACTCCAACATACCTGGGGTGATGAGAATAAACTGCTGCATATCATATGCAGAGACTACAAATAGGGTAATGATCAGAGCAAAACTAAGGAAATTCCTGAAATATAGAGATGCAAAGTAGTTTCAAACAGTTTACAGAGAGATGCTGGAGAGGCAGCAATGAAGAGTATTTACAGAACTGTGTCAAACAATTCCAGAGACAAAGCTTGGAGAGAACCATTTATATAAAGCACAAGATACATTATTTGAATCAACCTTGGCAGCTGAGACATCATGAGATCCAAGACTTCAGAGAGCAAATGCTGCACCCATGGAGATGTCAACAAATGCTTCCAAATACTCAATGCAAGAGAAGCACCCTAAAGAAAAATCTAACCCCAAGAAGTGAGGCTTATTCTCCAATGCCTGGCTTGTGAGGTAAGAGAAGTTTAATCTCAAGAATATAAAGTTCAAAACAACACTATCTACAGATGACTTCAAGGCCACTCTACACCACCTAGAATTATTTGCAAGGTACCAGTTTCAGGTTGTTACGTGATATATTTGAGTACGGACATGAACAGGCTTGCTCTTTCAAAGAAAAGTTTTGGCCACCAGTTTCTGAAGTTAAGCCTGCCTTCATTCCACATCCATCTTCAGAAAAAGGTCAAAATTCATGTGACTGGTCTCCAATCCCTCGCATTCCAGCGGAAGCCCAGGGGAGGGGAGGAATCTTTTGTGAGCACTAAAAGACAATAAGGAGATTAGTAGCACCCACCAGGTTACCTTCAACAACAGAACAACAGGGTTTTGGGACAAGAGGGACCTTATTGAAGTCACACACAGGGTTAAAGACTTCTGCTGTTGGCAAACAAGCAAAGACTGTATAGTAAATGCAATGCTTGGTGGATAACCACACTCTGAGCAGTTATCAGTGGTGCATGGGAGAACACACCAAACAGGAACTCAGCTCTGTTCACCCATTTCTTTGTTCCCCACCAACCACTGCTGGCAGAGTAGGCTTGTTACAAACAGAAGAAAGGCATAACAGCATTCAAACTGTGCATAACTCAAAATTGAAAACCGTACTGCAAGAGATAAGATAGAACTCTGTTCTATAAGGTACGCTCAAGCAGGATTAACAGAGCAAACAGGAAGGAGACTTCTTCAGAAGCTGTGGGCTAGGTTGGATCAACAAGCTGACCTTAAAACAAGTGTTAAGCTCTTATAAGAAAGTCAAGTGTACGGGGATGCATAAACAGGGATATCAGCTCCAGGGCACATGAAAAAGTCTTTTTTACTCCACTCAGCACAGGAAAGCCTCAGTTGAAGTATAAAGTTGAGCTGTAAGCACCACATTCAAAGACCAATGTGAACAAACTTGAGAGAAGAACAAGAACGATTAGAGCTGAAAAAAACATGACCTCTTGGGAAGAGCTGAATACACTAGTTTTATTTAGGCCAAAAGTATCACAAGGCTGCAGGGTGGAGAGTAATACAAGGGAAAAGGAACATGACAAGAAGAGCTCAAATGTTTTTTAAAAGATTACTAGAGGGGAAAGAACAGCTGCCCTTCATGCCTATGGAATTCAGCAACAAGCTCGACCTGCAGTAAAGAAGATGTCAAGATCCAAATGCAGTTTTAATGCTGAGGACAGTAAAGTGCTGCATGAGGAGAAAGTAGAGCTGCTCAAGCTTCTTGCATCAACCACATCAGATGTGCAATATTGGTATGGGGCAGGGGGACTCTCACAACCAGCCTATACCATTTTCAGTCCCAATTTTTAATTTTTCAATTACTACCTCAATTTCAAGCCACTGTAACATCTTTGTTTATCCTCCTACAGTGCAGGCTTACTTTGAATGAGGTGACACTTCTGATTTTTCAAATGAAAACTTCAGGGTTGGTGTTTTCAGATTATTTTATCATACAACGAAAGAATAGGGACACGTGCTTCATACCTCCTTCATGCAGAAAAATAACTAAAATCATCTCCCATGGCAGTATGCAACACTGCAGTATCCCCTTGTACCTTTCTCCTCTGACCAACAGAAGCGGATTATTTCAGAAAGATGTGCGTGCTTCGCCTTTTAATAAACTAGAACAGTGATGCAATAGTTTTCATTGATGTGGTGTCACAAAGCACTGCCACACACACATACGCATGCACCTTTTACTACAACTATTGCCTTAGGCTTGCTTTGGACTTCCAGAGGATGGAAAATGCTACACACAAACTAAATGGTCCAAAATAAAATCTAATACGCCCAGGATTCTACAGATGCGGAGCTGAAGCAGAAATTAGTCACAGCCAGTCAGAGGAAGTATGTGCCCGACATACATTACACATGCACATTTAAACTGCAAAATCTGAAGTCACCAAACTGGGGAAGAACTAACTGTACACAATGGGGACACCTACAAAGATGAGGTTCTGAGGAGACCTTATAGCAGCCTTGCAGTACCTGAAGGGGACCTACAAGAAAGCTGGGGAAGGACTGTTTACACAGACTTGTAGTGACAGGACTAGGAGCAATGCATATAAACTAGAGAGGGGCAGATTTAGACTAGACACGATGAAGAAATTCTTTCTTACAAGTGGTGAGGCACTGGCACAGGTTGCCCAGGGAAGCTGTGGCTACCCCATCCCTGGAGGTGTTCAAGGCCAGGCTGAATGGGGCCTCAGGCAGCCTGATTCAGTGGGAGGTGTCCCTGCCCATGGCAGTGGGGTTGGAACTAGATAACCTTTAAGGTCCCTTCCAACCCAAACTATAATTCTGTGATAAGATGATGACCTAGGTCCCCATATTCCTTCACACCAAAATGAATATATATTGTAGTTTAGCCAAATCAAGTAAGTAGTTATTGAATGCTGTTTTCATTACTCCTCTCTCCTCTCTTTAAATACTGCATTAAATTATGCCCTGAAGCACAGCAGTAGTCTTGAGGCATGCTTACACACCACTACACTCCATTCCAAGTAGGACATAATGAATAATTACTTGTCAGTACTATTAGAGTGGGATAACTAAGCAAAAAGGGTCCTTTTTTTAAATTAGTTCATCAAAACACAAATAGATCCACACGAATAGATCCTAGGTACCTAAATAGAGACCATGATTTAAGAAAATCACACCTTCAACTAGACCAAAGTAGTCTTGCGTTATGAAAATAAAACTGGTTCATACCATGATAAAACAAACACCTGTAACCTCAGCAGCCATCTGTGTTGACTCAGAAATGCTGAGCTGCAAGAGACAAAACACAGTAGATTCAGATCCATACAGCCTAAAAACACATTTCCACAATTCTGTTGATTCATGATCTAGATCACACCTGAGACGCTGAACTTCATCCTTTTAATATTCTACATGATACTTTTGGACTGTGGAAGATAAAGCAACAGGGTTTGTCAGATCCAAATGACACAGAAGATTTTTGTCATTTGCATCCTTCCTTAAATAGGATAAATTTTCATCACTTTAAAACCAAAGAGGACAATTCAACAGAAAACTTGAAGACAGAAGTTCATTTTTCATTGGGAAATCAGCAGGAGCTGAAGGAAGCTGTACCTTTAGAGCAAAGGTCTTCCCTATACACAACCTCTGGAGGGTAGAAAAAAGAACACAAACATCAGTTTTCAGCAGTAACTGTACGAAATGGAGGAATACTACTACAAAATCTAAAGCCACAATTAGGAAGGTGAAACATAATGCATGTGCACTGAGCAGAAGGAATGATTTAGGGCCACTGACATCAACATGAACAGCACAAAGTAAAAATTAAACGTGCTGCAATAATAATTTGAAGTGCCTCAATTAGGTTAAAAGACACATCTACCCTACAAATTAAAAAAAAAAAATTCCAAACCCCTCAAAGGCATTAATGCTGTTCACAATGTTATTTGAGATGCAAATTAGAGACCTAAAGTTAATGTAACACCAACAGAAGTTCCTATTATTCCCATTCATGGCTCAAGGGGAGGTGACAGTAGAAGAGAAGCCACAGCCTTGTTCTATGAGGTCTCATTAGGAGAGTAAAGGGTTTTCTTCCTTTTTAAAGTTAACCCACCTTAACTTCAGCATAGCAATTTTCAAATATTAAATATGATCCTCCATAAGCTCAGAAGACTTCAGTGCAGTAGCAAATAAAAAACAAGCCAGCTGCTAAGGCAGGATGGATGGGGGGGGGTGTTAAAGAGAAACAAGTATTCTTCAGAGAAGAGAAATTCAGATCCCGTCTACCAGTATAAGGCACAAAAGCAAAGGTAAAGATAGTGCTGCTGCAGTTACTTCTTCAGCTATTTCCTGTACCAGCTGGGTTCCAATTTTAAAGCTCAGCAAATGCAGAAAGAGCTTTCTTCCATCTCAAATGCCTTTCCCACAATAACATGTGGGTCTTAGTACAATGAGTCAGTTTTGCAAATGACACTTCTAATGACAGCTCTAGGCAAAACATTTTTTGATTTCATACTCCTCACTATCTTTACAGACTCACACACACTTACAAGTAACAACTGCCACCACTGGCACTGAACATACAACACTGTAGGCCTGCAATTCAGTACATCACTGGAAGTGTTCTTCCCATTATCACAGGAACAATATTGTCCTACCAAACTCAGAGCAATGATGCTAATTATAGAACCATAGAACCATAGAATAACCAGGTTGGAAGAGATCCACCGGATCATCGAGTCCAACCACTCCTATCAAACAGTAAACCATGCCCTATTAATCAGAACCCTTGATCCTACTGTTAACACAAAACCTAAGTGATGACCTGCATTTCACTAAAATATAAAGAAGTTCCAACAGCAGAAAGCCAATTATAACAGGCTTGCATTTTATTTTTTAAAAAGTCAGTGGATTTCCTAATTGAAACATTTCATATTTTCTAAAGCACAATATTCAACTGCTTGCTTAAAAAAAATACTGCTGTCAGTAACCTAAGAGCCATAACCCAGATAATGTATTTAGTAACAACTCTGCCTACTTCCTCCCCTCAACCTAAAAATTAGCAGAAACATAGCCTTCAGAAGTTATTTCTGCCCACTACAAGGCATTAGAAGCTTGCTTGCCAGTTTGTTGAAGATATTTCCCAAACTGACTAAACAGAAAAGCCAAAACCAGCACAAAATGTATAAATTTCTAATATTAAAGACTTGACAATCACATCAGTGTCAGGGTTTGCCATACTCGATAGTACTGCAATAGCCAGTTGGTTCATCACAGAAAAAAAAATGTTTAACAGCCTAGAAAGGAGTTAAAAGCATGCCTTTTTTTTCCACAGGCCTCCTTTTCAGGAGGGAAGAAAATCCTCAAAGAAGGCCATTTTCTGAAAACATGACCATCCCAAAGCCCTTGGCAGAGTGTTTACAGTTAAGAGAAACCAAAAAAGTGCCGATTTTTTAATACAGACTCTCTTTCATCACTTGGATTACAATACTTTACTGTCGGCTAAGATCTTGATAACTTGTTTTTTAGTTATATCATGAAGCTTACAAGCTTAACAACATAAATGGTTACCTCTCAGATATACACAGTCAATAGACTAAAACTTACCTACCAAGAAAACATCAGCCACTACACTACACTGGCTTCAAGCAGCTGCTCTCCTAACAATGAATTTTTTTCCCTAAAATTAATGAACAGGGCTACCTTCTGCTCATTAGCTCTTCCTTCAGGGGTGCTCATAAAGACCTCACAGATCTGTGTGTAGTTTCATCCCCCTCTTAAGCTTATGCTCCTTACATTATCTCAAATAAAAGTTACAACTACTTCTCTAATGGACAGGAATCTCTCACATGTTCTAACAATTTATTTCAAAATTGAAGTTTATAAGTAGGTCCTATGAACATTTACCTGCAAGATCATTCTTACATACGTACCAGATCACAAGAATGTAGTAAACTAAAAAAAGTGCAAGTTTATTTCATAGAAGTAAAAATGAAAATTTATAAAAGGAGCACAAAACTTGTGGGTTTGCAAGGGAGAGGGCAACTGTTGCCAAAAGGAAAAGTTCCTGTTAATATTATCACCTTCAAAATACACAAAAATAAGTGTGAATCACAGTATGAGTAGTAATATTTTCCACTAAAAGTAATAACAAGCCTCATTAAATCATTTAAGAAAACACAAAGCACAACTAGAAAGGACAAATCCTTAAAACAAAACTCAAAAACAGCACCAGAAAAAGTGTAGGAGCAAGGAAAGAATAGTTTTAAGTACACCATGTTTCTAAAGGGAATAATCTATCAAACCACAGGAGGTGACTAGAACTGCCATCATCACAGCTAACACAAAGGAATGTAGATTGGAGGGAGGCAACAGAGGAAGGGGGAGAAAGAACAGAGAAGGGAAAAAGAGAAGGAACTAAAGAAGGAAGCTGCAGTAATGGCTACCAGACTCTCAAGCATTCCTACAGGAAAGAATAAATTCTTCATGCCATTTTAAAATAAAGCAATCCATGCAGTAAACTGCAGTCATCTCAGTGATGTTAAGCTTTCAGTTTATCTGTCTATCATATTTTCATACAGTTTTATGCCAAATACTAAACTTCCAAAGCTCAACACAAAGGTAGTGAATGCAAATAGTATTTCTTCTTTCAGCCTCCTCATTCTTCTGAATCAGAGTAGCCTGCAGAAAAACAGCTTTGCAAGAGGAAGTAGGGAAGTTTAACTACACCAAATTTAAAATATCCCTCTACAGTTATTTAATCAACTTTAATTATCAAGATAAAGAGACAACAGCTACGGGTTACACATGGCAGGGAAAGGCTGCTAGAGGACAGCCAGATTACCACAGCACAAAGCATTCTGAAACAATATCTTTAGGGGCATGATCTTGCAGACTAACATTTTATGTTTATGTCTAACATGCAGCGTGTTCATCTGATGAAAGCTGGATTCTTGTTACTGATGAGAAAAATAAGTATAATTAAAAATAATAGAGATAACACAAATACCATGTCCCAGAAATTCAAAGTAAATGAGCAGTAAGGCTATTTTCTAGTTAAAAGTTCCACCAGCCCACATAGAACTACTTGGAACACATGTTTTAGCTCCCTACACATTCTCAACAAGTACAACTCTTCCAGGCATTTTCTGAAACACAGTAATTGCAAAGATACAAACTCTGGGCTTGATCGTGTATGCTACATCTCCAGTAAAACCAGATCAAGTCACATGTTTTGTTAGGAAAGTTTCTGCGATTCAGCAAACACTGTACTCCAGATTTCATAAGCTCGACTCAAAGCAAACAAACTATTCACAATTAAAACGCACCCAGAAGCATTTGAGCTTGCCACAAGACACACAAACTTACTGATTCTTGCAAAAAATGGCTCTGATGAAAATATTTTCAGCAGTCAGGCATATGAATCGGAGGCAATGTAACAACAAAGGCTGTAATAACTGTTCTCAGGAGCTAATTTTAATGTAAGCACAGTGAACCAGAAAATAGATTTGACCAGCTGGCTCGACTCATCCCGAGGTCTAGAACTCAGCATGCACGTTAAAAGCCAGTGTCTTATCTGCTCTGACTCACCACGCTGCTCTCAAGCCTGCAACCTGAAAGTTGCAGTGCTGCTACCCAGCTCTATTTCTGTAACAGCTGCTTTTAGAACACTTGTGATGGATAGACACGAAAACGCCTTAACTTTCTGATGGCTACCAAGAAGAGTTCTGATAACCAACACAACACTGAACCAGAGGATTGCCTACAGCACCAACAGCCTCTTTCCCTCGGGACCCAAGGCAGCCTCCTTAAGGAGCACCCCAAATTTCAACAACACGTTTCTATTTAGCCTTGGTGCACGCAAAAAGGCATTTAATAAGCCAAAAAATACCCAGAACAAAACCACGTTACTGTCCTTTGAAGAGCTGAAATAATACAAAGAGCCCATTCACTCCTAGATCTCGGACTTTATAACCCAATTGGTCATTATGCTTAGGAGCCATCAATTAGCAATCAACTTTCCTACGGCTAGGGAGAGGGGAGGAAGAAAACAACCAGGGTTTTCACCCAGGAACCACGGTGGAAGGCAGTTACTGTGGAAAAACACGCACCGACCGTGACGTAACCCTATCTTTGAGCAACAGAGTGGGGAACGGGTGGTCCCCGGGCCGTGCTCCTGCAGAGCCGCATCCCGGGCAGCGGCACAAAGGGACGGGAGCGGGGCTGGGATCAGGATGGGGATGGGAGCGGGGCTGGGATGGGACCGGGATGGGGACGGGACCCGGATCCCCCTGCATCACGCCGGGCCTTGCCCCACCACCAGGCTAACCTCATCCCGAGCCCAAGCAGCAACTATCAATGCTAATTAGTTCGATTTTGATTTTTTTTGTGGGTTTTGTTGTTCGCTTTTGGGGGGGGTTTGGTTTTTTTTCCCGTCTGCCTAGCCTGGCAGCAGCCGCCGTTTCGTTGCCCCACGAAGCGCTCTGGGCCCGGAGCGGCGCTCACCGGTGCCAGGAGGCCCCGAGCCTCAGTACTGAGCATCAGCAACGCGACACCGACCCCTCGGTACCCAACCCCAGGGGTTGGGGGCGGCTCCGGGCTGACCCCCTTCCCCCTCGGCCCCGGAATGTGTCCCCTAGAGGTCCCTACGGAGCCCCTCGAAGGGCTCCAGGCTCGGCCCAGCGCTGCCCCCGCCGACCCCGATACCTGCGCCCGCGCGGGCCGCCTCCCCTCCGCCTATGGCCCGGGCTGCTCAATGGCAACCGAACAAAACACAGCTGGCCCCGCCCCCTCGGGGCAAACCCGCGCTTTCATTGGCCGAGCCTCCCGCCCGCCGAACTTTAACCCGCCCTGCCATTGGCCGGCGGGGCGCCTGGTCCCGCCCACAAAGCGTGGGGGTGGAGCAGGAGCACTGCCGTTAAGGACGCAAGGCTGCGTTGCCGAGGAAGACGCGGTGGACTACATCCCCCAGGAGGCTTTGCGGCGGAGCGGCACCGTCTCTGATTGGCTGGTGATGGGAGTTGGGGGGGAGGGTGCCGCGCTCGTCGGCTGGAAGGGGGGATTAGGTCATCGCGTCTCCGGACGCAGCCGCAGGAGGGAGGAGCGCGGGGCTGCGCATGCGCACTCTTTGGGAGGGGGTGCTACGCGGGGCTGCGGCTGCTCATGCGCGCGCGGCGGGCCGGTGGTTGGGCAGAGGCTACGTGAAGAGACATGAGGGTTCCTAGGGGTGAGGCAGCCGCAGGGGGAGCAGCACCGGCACCGGGGATAGAATCATGGAACAGTGTGGATTGACAGGGACCTTAAAGGTCATCCAGTTCCAACCACCCTGCCACGGGCAGGGACACCTCCCACCAGACCGGGTGGCTCAAGGCCCCATCCAGCCTGGCCTTCAGCAGCTCCAGGAATGGGGCAGCCACAGCTTCCTTGGGCAATGTGTGCCACTGCCTAACTATTCTCATTGTGAAGAAAATACTTACATAGAATCATAGAATCACTAGGCTGGAAAAGACCCATTGGATCATGGAGTCCAACCATTCCTATCAAACACTAAACCGCGTCCCTTAGCACCTCGTCCACCAGTCCCTTAAACACCTTCAGGGAAGGTGACTCAACCACCTCCCTGGGCAGTTGTGTTCCAGTGCCCAATGACCCTTTGTGTGAAATTTTTTTTCCTAATGTCCAGTCTGAACCTCCCTTGGTGGAGCTTGAGGCCATTCCCTCTTGTCCTGTCCCCTGTCACTTGGGAGTGTCACTACCTCCTTTCAGGTAGTTGTAGAGAACAATGAGGTCCCCCCTCAGCCTCCTCCAGGCTAAACACCCCCAGCTCTCTCAGCTGTTCCTCATAAGGCCTGTTCTCCACCCCTTCACAAGCTTTGTTGCTCTTCTCTGGACTTGCTCCAGAGCCTCAACATCCTTCTTGTGGTGAGGGGTCCAGAATTGAACACAGGATTCAAGGAGCAGTCTCACCAGTACCAAGCACAGAGCGAGACCTACTGGTCACACCATAGTCTGAATCTGCCCCCATCCAGTTTATACCCATTGCCCCCAGTCCTATCACTACAAGCTTTTGCAAAAAGTCTCCAGCTTTCTTGAAGCTCCTTGTGCATTCTGGAAGGTTATGGCAGACCTAGAGGGAGTAGCAGTGGCACGTGGTGCTTCCCCCACCCCACAACCTGCCCTAACCAGCTACCACTGCCTCATTTGATAGGACGCACCATGGAATCATAGAATGGTTTGGGCTGGAAGGGACCTTAAAACCCATCCAGCTAAAGCCTAATCTGCCCTTGACTGTTTCCAGGGAGGAGGCATCCACGACTTCCCTGCGGCAGCCCCAGAGTGGCACGTGGCATTTCCCACAGCCACAACTTGCCCTAAGCAGTTGCCACTGCTTGCTTTCATAGAATCATGGAATCACAGAATGGGTTGGGTTAGAAAGCACCTTAAAGATCATCCAGTTCCAATCCCCCTATCACAGGGAGGGACATCCCACTGGATCCGGCTGCCCAAGCCCCATCCAACCTGGCCTTGGGCACCCCCAGGGATGGGGCAGCCACAGCTTCACTGGGCAACCTGTGCCAGAGCCATTCGTGAAGAATTTCTTCCTAATGTCTGATCTAAATCTTACCCCTATCAAGTTAAAGCCATTCCCCTCGTGCTGTCCCTACGTGTCCAGCTTTCTTCTCGGCTCATGGCCCGTTCTCCCGTTGCCTACGCAGCCTCTGTGTTACGACGTGGCTACACTGCCCTCTGCTTGCCTGCTCCAGGCTTCCCTTAATGGGCAGCTTCCAGACCAACCTGCTGGAAATAACCCCATCTTCATCGCCCAGAGGGGTTCCACATGGACTGAACTGATGCCATCTTCTCTCGAAATGGAGGCCAGGTGAAGGAAAAAAAAATCTCTTTCTTATGCTGCAAGAAATGTTCCTATGGGAGTTTTACAAAAGCAGTTATGAGTCAAATGCAGTGAGGAAGTGGGATGTGTTTGGACAACAGTTACATTGAACACTTGTCAGGGCAGAGGCTGCTTTATGTGGATGCATAATCCTTTACATCATGAGAAACCAAACCCTGATTTACTGTTGCCTACAGGCCTGCCATTACTGAGCTACACATATTTTTTATTAATGGTGACTATTAACAAGCTCTTCTCATCACTTTAATAAGCATCTGTTATTTCAACCGTCTGCAACCTGTTCTTCAGTGTTTGCACATGGGGTTGTGTTTTACTCCCTCACCTTTCTTTTGACCCAGAAGTTTTTCATCTGACTTTACCTTATTATCCTGTAAAATTTTGCTGAATTACAAGACAGTGCTGCAATAACCTGAGTTAACATTGCAATAAAGAGTCCAAATCAAAACCCTGTCCCCAGGGCACCCTCACTTCACTTCAGCTTGCTTATTTTTCCAGACTTTCAGATCTTAACCTTAAGAGACTGATAACTTAAAAATTTACCAGGTTTTGCTGCTTGTTCTTCACCACTTTCCTCTTATCTTTTACAACCTGTACAACCCCTACAGCACTCGCTTTCTTGAAAATTTTGTCTGTTTATTTTGTTTTGATAAATCTTAGGCTGAAATCTTTTCAGAGTTTTCCAAGATACCTTTCTGGAATTATACAATGAATATTTAAATTAGAGTACTGTTTGTCTGTAAGATCAACACCTACCTCTCTTTAGAAAGATCTTGCAAGTGATTAAAGGTACACAGAGAAAAGTACACAGCTTTCTCCCATAGTTCAGTTCTGGCTCTTGAAATACTTTCTGGTTGTGCTCATTTTGCTCCTGGCCTTATTGTGAATTCTAGTGCATGGGAAACTGTAGTTCATCTGCTTTCATGAGCCTACTCATATCTTTGGCAGGGATTTGGCTCCATCCTGTAATCAGTTTTGTACACAGAACTCCCCACTGAAAACAAGTTATCCCTGAAGCATTTCATTGCTAAATCCTTATCCAAACTTAGAATTAACAATTTTTTTTAAATGAAGTCATAATATAATTTTATCTTTCACAACCATTTTATCCAAGTTTTTTACCTGAGTTGAGCAGCTCAGGCAGGAGATTTTGATATAAAACTGGTTTTCCCTCATCTACATTTTTGATGATGTTCATCATTTTGAAACAGTGTTTCTCACAGTTAAGCCACAGTGCTTTCTTCTGGCCTCCTGCACTGCTTCTGGTGCAAGTAAGATACAACCAGAGGGAACTGTGTTTCTGGAACCAAACAGCCTCTGGATTGCAGCAGTTTACTTCCAGTGGTGGGGAAGGCACCTGAACACAGTTACGTCTGTACTCCACCAGTAGCCACTGCTTCTGTTCTCAACTTCCCTAGGCTGGATATT
Organism: Piaya cayana; assembly: GCA_013389865.1. Lineage (NCBI taxonomy): Eukaryota > Metazoa > Chordata > Aves > Cuculiformes > Coccyzidae > Piaya > Piaya cayana. The sequence continues at coordinate 28,301 of WAAB01009851.1, read as the reverse complement.
TCCAACTAGGGTAAAAACTTCACAGTAATTAAATTATCTTATGAATTAGATAACTCTTAAATCTTCTTTTCTTCTGTAATGCTCCGCTGTGGTTTCTCCCCTGATATCTTTTATCACTTTCCATTATTTTCTCTGTTTTATCAGCTTTTTATCCCATTGCAACAGTGGCTGATAATCTCTTCTATTGGGGTGAAGCTACCTCCAGCTCCTCATAGTCCAAAACCAGGTGGCAAGCTGAGCCCTAAACTAGCGATGATACAAAGATGGTACCTCCTATGATCAGATGATTGCATCCAAAAAGTATATCACATAGTTAAATCACATACAACAGTCAACAAAAACTAAGGGACTGGAGTGGGAGATAGGAATGAGCGAACACATCTGAGATAAGGCAGGTGGTAGCTTTAATCAACATCACTCAGTATTCAACCATAGTTGTCTTTTATTTTATACCCAAGAGTAAAGCTCTGGCAGGGATCCAGTTTATAATTCACATCTTGGTAAACACAGACCTAAATTTCGCCCATGACACGGTTCAATCGTAATTGTCTAGCACTTTGAATACCTAATTACAAACATGCTACCACATGTTAGAGTGGTCTGTTCACTCAACTGTGGGTCTCCAGGAAGGGCCATCTGTTTCCAACAAAACAGTGAGACACAAATGTAGACAAGTTTCTAAATTAAAAAAAAAAGATAAAAAAACTAGAGAGAGACTCAAAGATGTCTTTACAATAAAGCACAAGCTGAAATAGATGCAATCTGAATGAATCTCAGAAGAAAGTTTTCACCTAGAGGAACTGATGCATGGCATGATTACCCTAAGATATCCTTTTGGGGATTGTTTTATGCACCTAAACTACTGGCGTAAGCACAGACCAGTCTTCACTACAAATGTGAGTGACAGATTCAGTTTGGTCCACCCTGACCTCTGTTTTCTGTAAAGGAACACTAGTTCCTTCTACACCCCATCTCATGGCCTAGTTCCTAGATCCGGTTATTCAAGAAAGGGAATGCTTTCCCCTCCTTGGTCAGAACATGGTTGGTAGGTATGAGTGTCCCTCTGGCTGTGTCTCTCACCCCAAACCAACAGCTAAACCTTAACACTGTGTGTGTTACTGCTAAGCTGTTCCCAGTGCAGGCAAATTGCCACCTAAGATCAAAAAAGGAAACAGAGAAGACTATGCAACTCAGTTCTTATTTTTGTCATAATTTTCATAATGTTTGTCGATAGACCCCAGCAGTTAGTTCATATACTTAAAAAAATGAAGTGCAAAAATAGTTCAGATACACCAAAACATGCACAGCTGCTCATAAGGTTCAGATGAGCATTTCCAACAGTGTTTCAATTTGGTTGAAAAGTATTTTGCTGTGTAAACTTAGCATTAGTAAGCCAAAAGTTAATGTATTTACTATCCTAGCTCTTGCTATGAGTTATAGAAGCAAGACAAGTGAGTTGGGATAACAAGTCTCAGGTAAATTTAGCCCAAGCAATGGTATTTCTCTTGTAGCAATCGTTGTTAATCGTTCATCTGTTTCCCCATAAAATATGTATAATGGAAAAGGGGCCTCTGTTTTAAAAGGCAAATTTATGAAGGCCTGTCTGAAAGATTCCAGATCCAAGAAAATCCTTCACTGATCCTGTTTCCCTCAGGGTCACTTCGCACTTACCCTCAGGAGCAAGGGAGAAATATGGATTCCATCTCCCAGTCCAGGGAGTCCCAGTGCAAGGGAATGAAAGAAACTGGATCGACTTTGGAGCCCAACATAGAGCAGGTACAGGAGACACTGCTGTGGTATTGAGGGGTCCTGTGATATCCCGCATGTTTTGAGGGGGTGTTTGGGCATGGCTGAGCCTCATCAAAGATACCATTCATGCTTCTCTGTTCTTTCTGTTCAGCAGTTTCACAGCAGGTCCTAGGCACAAGAGGAAGTTCTGCTGCTAATTGGATGTATCATTTGGAGGGTTTAATGTAAACCTTGCTCAGGCACAAAAAGATGAGTTTTATTTATGATGTACTTTTCCTTACTTATGTTAAAGGGCTTGTTGTAAATGAGATAAAGCAATGAGAATGCTGAATAAATAAGCTGGAATTGAGAGGCAAAGCAGTGTTCAGCATCAAAATCTGAAGCAAGTAGAGGGCTGACGTACTGGGATATTAGAGTCAGAGGTCTCTCATATACCACTACATGTTGGCTAGACATTATGTTCTTTGTTAACTCTTAAAAGGATTTTGAAAATGTTGAGTTAATCATGACCAGATCAAGTTTTATTTGATTTTGTGGAAGGGTGACTCTATCCTGTGCCCCCTATACACAGATGACTTTTCCTACAACCAGCCTTTCACCTCCATTACCTGCCATTCCAGCTACACACTTGTCTGCTTCTTCTTAAACTGAGCCATCTGGCCAGGATATACTTCATTTTTCAGGGTATGGATTAGCCATGGGATTTCAAAAAGGGCAAATCAAGCCCCAAGTGCTGAGCCTACACAGCATTGTTCTGCTTTTCACTGCAGTCCCCTAGGAACAGTCCCACTCATGAGAACACTAGATTGCAAAGAGTTCAGCCAAAGCATCTTCTGCCTACTCGAGTTTCTAGTCCTTCCTACATGTATTTCCAAGTACCTTGTTCTTTTTTGCAGCATACAGCACTTCCTTCCAAGACCTTCCCTGCACTTGCCTGCTTTATGAAATGGCTTGCTCCCCTCCTGAGTGAGTATTTTCTCAGTCCAGATTTTTTCCCCAACTTTTCTCTCCTTAAAAAAATCCAAAAACCAGGAATAACAAAGGTGCATCAGTTACCTGCATCCTGTTACTGCCTGGAGGGCTTGAGTTCTCAGGTTTGTGTTTCTTTCTGCCAGGACAGGGCTTATAGAGTTTTTGCAAACTCTTTTAGTGATTTCCAATACAGGCCATAGGGAAGAGAGATCACTGACAAATACATTTTATTAATAAGCACTGTTATTTAAAGCATGCTCTGGACAATATGTCACACTTGTTATGTTTCACAAGGCTTAATACAGAATTTCTGCATGAGCCATTTCATCCGCTTCTTGTTTTTTATGAGTTGGGTTTGGGGGGGGTTGGGTTTGATTGGTTTTGGTTTGGTTTGGTTTGTGTTTTGTGGGTTTTTATTTTTATTTTAAGGAGATAGTAGTTAGCCTTATTCTGGTACTTTTCTCTTATTATGTATCCAGAAGCCTGAAGTAGCAAGAAGCAAATTAAATTTCCTGTGGAAGTAGCCTTGTAAGAATTATTTATAACTGCATAGATATTATTTACTTTTTATTCTGCCTGCTGAAAAAAATCTGCTGAAAGTGGTGGAAGATGTGCAATGGCATTGAGTCAGGCCTTAACATCTTCTACTAGTTTCCAGGAAACAAAGATCTTTCAAACATGAAACTACTGGAAAACAAAGTGGTTGCAATCTAGTAATATCTATATTTTACTTCATTTCATTGCTAAATTGACTGTGGTTAGGTAAAGAAACTATTTAACTATCAAATCAAAATAGGGATTTAAGGAGGAATTTTAATTTTTGTTTAGGCTGAGCAGAGCAATAAATATCCAAGATTTTAAACATGGATTCTTCATATAGGTTTGTACATACTAATCATCAGCTATATTCTTGTGTTGAGGGTTTTCCTTTTACATCTTACATTTATAGACAATTTCCCCTGCAGAAGGCAGTTCAAACGCTGTGTTTCTATTCATGGTCCCAGACCTGCCTCCTCTTCTCAAGCTAAAATTGCAGCCTGTCTCTCAGAAATCCCTTCCCAGATACGTAACCGACAGACCAAGCCCATTGTGTCTCAAATAGAACTTTTAATTTCCTTTCGCTTTTCTCCTCAACTAATACAATCTCATCTCATTCATATCCATTCAAATTGGCCATACCAGCCTTCTCCTTCTAATTCTTCACTGGCATTATTTTTGTTGTATCAACCATACACCCCCTGTCTTTCCATTCAAAGCCCTTCATAGCCTCTTCCATCCCTATCTACCTTTTACTAAAGCAAAGGCGGCTTCTGCCTCTTGAGCCCTCCAGGCAGTATGAATTGCACCATAAGGTCACCTAGCGTGACCTCTACTCACCTCAAGCCTTTACATTTAGCAAAGATACTCATATATTAAACCCAAAGGTTTCAATTAAACTAAAGCATTGTAGTTCTCAGGAGACTACCCTGTGTTTCACAAGCAGGAAACAAGAGTGATCACCGTTGCCTGAGACTTTTACGATGACCTGAATGATTCAGGAGGTCAACCAGGCCATTGGCTGTAAAGGAAGGGGATAAGAAAAAGACAAATAAGCCTTCATGTCCCTGCTCCCCTGAATGGGAGGGAAATGTCTTCATGACCCCCAGTCAGCCCTGTGCAAGGGAGAAAGAGAACATCCATCAGTACCGTAGAAAAAAGGGTTTCCTCATTGCTTCAAAGCACCCACTTAAACTATTCTGTGTTTTGAGCTATGAAACATGAAGGATGCCTCTGAAGAAGGGAGGAAATAATTGATTGAGCTAATCAATTTTAAAAATCTATTTAAATGAAATTTGGTGTCTTTTGAATGTGTTTCAAGAGGCAGTTCCTGAAGGAATCTTTTTCTGCCATTGGGTTAAGTGCAAAGCCTCACAAGTTGTTTGTTTGTTTGTTTGTTTGTTTGTTTTAATGCATTCTCTGTTGTCTTAAGACTAGGAACTGATTAAGTGGCTTTGTCTTCAGTGGGAACACTTGTAAGGTGTCTTCTATTCACTTGGCTTCTATAAACCATGTACAAGTTCCAAAGGGCTTCTAAACCTTTGCAAAGTCACTTGAAGTTGTCCAACTGGTTTTAAATGTATCACAACATATACAGATATGCATGGCAAGGCATAGATGACACGCACTGGTGCCTTTGTGTTGGGAAAAGGAAAGTAGTGGAGCAGTAATTTCTCTCTCATCTCTGAAACTACTGGCTGAAGACAGGAGATTTGATTATAGCTGTTATTTTAATACCAAACTGGGATTGTTAGAAGTATGTTGAAGGATATGCCAAAGCCATGCTCCCAAAAAGAAAGAAATGAGCAGGAAGGCTATGATACAGGTACTGGGTTCAGGAAGAACCAGCGAGACCCTCCAGCCCCAAACCTAACACCTACAGAGGCTCCGTGGTTTCTTCTCGAAGCTAGTGAAGGATCTCATGGTTTAGTTTAAATCAGTGGCAAACACAGTTCATTGCTAAGTCAGCAGCAATCATTATTTAAAATATGTGTGTGATTTCAAATTGCTTTTTATCTAACACAATAAGGGACACTAGGACCCATAACAGATCAGCCATGGAGCCTCTGTCTCCTCATTAAACTACCAATGGACACCTCTTGACTTTCTTCTGTGCCAGTCTTCAGGCTTCAGAGAAACTCCTCTGGGTATGCGCAAGGCGATATCGTTATCTCATAACCCCTCTCAAGCTTTGACTTAGCTCTGAGATCTACAGAAGCTTGACAAAGCCTGCAAGTGATGTGCTGAAGATGCTGCTAACCAGGCTGATCAACACAAATACTGTTTTTCCTTAATGCTAGTGGCTGCTTGCTTCTCTCCTCTTGCCTCAGCCTTTGCCTGTTCTTCCAGCAAGGACTTTATCCCTGTTCTGTGTTGGTGCAGTGCCCAGCATAACAGGGACCTGAACCATCACTAGAGCTCGTAGGTCTATTGGGTGGATAAATAATTATGGTAATCTGCAAGCAATTGCTTTGAGGGTTTGAGGGATGGTGTTTTCTCTAAATCAAAGATTGCAGCTTTCCCCCCAAAAAAATCTGTTAAAATGTTCCACATACTGATCTGCTGATCCCAAACACAGAGAGGCCACTGTAAACAACTAAAAGAATTTCCCTCCCCCCGCCCCAAGATTTTTATGAAATATGTTTTTTGAGAAAGAAGTGCAAGTTTTGAGTCTGTTTCCTGTTTCAGTTCTTTTCTGAAGAACTCATCTCAAACTTTGTCCTTAAGACAGCTGTACTATTTTTTTTACAAGTGGTACTTTTTAAAACTCATTTTATACGTATGCATGTCTGTATTAAAACAATTAAAAGCTAACTTCACAACAGCAATGTAAGGCTCTGCCTGTTTTTTCCTAGTTACCAGCCCTGTACAAATTAAAAGCACATTAGCCACTTTGAAAATAAATCTGACTGCAGTTCAACCTCTTCTCTTTGGAGTTTTAGTTTGAAGATAGCAGTGGCATTCCACTGCCTAAGCCACTTGAGTGAATTTCCTGATTTTGCTCGGTTCCTCAATTTCCTGTTGGGCTCACATTTTGCCTAATTCAAGACAAAAAGACCCCTATAAATGGGATGAATGATTGAAATTGCAGAGCTGGACATAGTAATTTGATTGCAGTTCAGCATGTGCCTCTCTGAACAGAGGTAGAATTTCTGAGACATGCATATAAGTAACTCTAAAAATGTCTTTAATTCAGCATTTTCTCCCCTTATTAAATTACCCATCTATGTATCCGAAGATCTGTTATCAAAGGTTGTCTTGTGCACAGGTTTTAATGTGTGTGCATGACAAGTTTCCTCTTGTTATGACATCACTCTTAAGTCTCTAAAGCAGGACAAAAAAAAAAAACAATAGGAAGTGCTATGGTCTGTTATTCATAAAAGCTCTCTAGCAGTACTTAGGAGTACATTTAAAGCAGATCTGCTTCCCTGCATCATTTTTTCAGTGACAGGCTTTACATTCAACTTTTAAAAATCCAGGATTGTGAATGGAACTAAATAATGCTTTAGCAAAAGATGTTACTTATAAATGGATATGTAATCCATGCAATTTCATTCTCTAACCTGATTGTTCCCTAAATCTTTTCTTTACATATTGCCTGTGACGCTGTACAGAATTACCAGGCTATAAGATCTTAAAGTAAAACTGGACTTTATTCCATTGTTCCTTCCACAGTGAAGAAAACTACCTATTTGGGTTTAGTTATCTCTTAGAGCAGCTGAAGACTTTATGAATTCAAGGATACACTTTACTGTTCTATTTGAACACCACCAGCCTGATCTTTCCTGGGAGGGATTTCCCCGGCTGAGAACACAGCATTAGCCATGGTCCAAGAGCTACCCAGCATATGATCTGTGTGGGGCTGGAAGCTCTAGGGGTTCAAATTGCATAGATCGAGCCAAAACCGAAATCACGAGGGGCTGACGTGATTGAGAGCAGCCTTGAAGAGAAGGACTTGGGGTGCTGATTGATGACCAGCTCAACATGAGCTGGCAGTGTGCACTTGCAGCCCAGAAGGCCAAATGTATCCTGTTCTGCACCAAAAGAAGTGTGGCCAGCAGGGCGAGGGAGGTGATTCTGCCCCTCTGTTCCTCTCTTATGAGACCTCATCTGGAGGACTGTGTCCAGTTCTGGAATCCTCATAAGAAGGAAATGGAGCTGTTGGAACAGGCCCAGAGGAGGCTACAAGGACGATCTGAGGGCTGGAGCACCTCTCATATAGGGACAGGTGGAGGGAGTTGGGGCTGTTCAGCATGGAGAGGGGAAAGCTCTAAGGAGATTTTATAGCGACCTTCCAGCACCTGAAGGGGCTACAGGAAAGCTGGGGAGGGACTGTTCACAAAGGTTTCTAGTGATAGGACTTGGGCATTGGGTATAAACTGGAGAGGGGCAGAGTTAGGCTAGACATAAGGAAGAATTTCTTCAGTATGAGAGTGGTGAAGCACTGGTTCAGGTTGCCCAGGGAAGCTGTGGCTGCCCCATCTCTGGAGGTGTTCAAGGCCAGATAGGATGGTGCCTTGAGCCACCTGGTCTGGTGGGAGGTGTCCCTGCCCATGGCAGGGGGGTTGGAACTGGATGATCGTTAAGGTCCCTTCCAACCTTAACTATTCAATGTTTCTATGGTTCTATGTTATAAGGTGAATCCTGTTATAAGGTGAATTTCTATAATATCAAGTATCTCTTCTCTCAAGAACTTGCTGGTAGAGTGGGTACCAAATTATTAATATAGGTGAGCCAAACACCTATATTTGTTAAACTAATACATTAATTTTGCTGTGGATGCTTGGGCCTGATGATTCTGAAAGGGCTATTCTGAACCACATTTCCAGCAGCCTGATTTGCTTCAGATGTGACAGGCACATCCTGTGGGAAATGAAAATGCTATGTCGTCTTTGCTGAAAATTGTTATTATTCCTAAGCAGTGCTCTTGCATGTGTCTTTTTTTTTCAGATGGTCTGTTAGTGGCAGGGATCTCGCTATCTTATGCATCTGGTTAATGGCCTAGAACATCATCTCTGTTTACAGTTATTTCTAACAGAAACTGAGATCAAAGATCAAGTTAGTGGAAGAAAGAACAATGAAAGATGAGAGTCAGTCCTCTGTTAGGAGGGACTGTGTTCTGCCCTTGCAGAGCTTTATCTGATAAGTATTATTCCATCTCTGACAACTATAAGCCAGATCCTATGATGTTAATATTGACCAACTTTGTATTTAAAACTACATCAATAAGACCACATTTAATTTGGGCACATTTTTAACCAACTGCCTTTCACTTATTAAAAAAAAACATTTTACTTAGCAAGAACTACATGATGCTGCCTCAAAAATCACTGTGCTTAGGTGTCCTTATGACCACGAACTGAGCATACCAGCCTTTTTGTGATTATGGACTAGATCTGAAGGTTGCATCATCTTCTGGGTCTTGCAAATAGAACAATATATGTTGAAACAAGGAAAATAACTTCTCAGAAGAGCCAGGTACACAGGGATCCAACAGCCTCTTGGAACCTTGCAGTCTGGGTAGCTCTGACGGTGGGCTTCACATTTGCATCTGTGTAGCAGCAAATTTAAAAATGTTTATGTAACACAAACAGGGTCGAGATACTATGACTGATTTGGGTGGTTCTATTTTTATCTTATTTTATTTTTAAGCTAGGTAGGAGCAGCTATGGTTTAAATTGAAGCTGTCACTTCCATATAATTGAAGAGGGATTTACAGAAGATGCAGATGCTTTCCATACCGAATGTTGTGCATGTACAGAATGAGAAGTAACAATTACAATTAATTTCTGAGTCCATGTTCTGGAGCCAGGAAGCAGCAACGTGGCTCCTTATCACCATAAATGCATGAGGGAGGGGGTTTTATTGGGGTTTCATGCATATTTTTCAGTGCTGCCAGAACCTGGAAGTTGTGAAATGCCTGATATCTTTTCCATGCATTTGTCCAAGCTGGCAAGAAAGTGCCTCTATCTAGCAAGGTCTGCAGGCTGGGACAGCAAAGGCTCCAGCAACACCTGAGAGGTTTAACTAAAAGTGACCGTCAGACAAAAGTGGTGAGTGTTGTGTTCCACCTGTTATCTCAGGGAGTCAGCAGCACCACCTTCCCCCTCCACCTTCCCTGCAAATCCTGGCACCGCCGAGATAACATTTTATTCAAGATCTGCTAGGTTATAAAGCTAGGAAAATGAGTACCTTGAGGAAGCAAGGGTGGATTTTCTGTTTGCTTAATTTATGGGTCGAGTCCAGCCTGGTACAAAGGAAGCCCGGCTGTTAATGTCCTTTGTCACCCGTCTTTTCCAGGATGTGATTTTGCAATGGCAAGACATGAAAGGGAGTTTGGAGAACACTCTGCAGTGATGGTGGCTGACTGGTATGTTTCTGGTTACAACTAACAGCACATTCTCACCAACTCTCCAATTCTGCTTGGTCACAGGCCCGGGGCAACTGGAATATCTTTCTTTTGTCCCACACTACTCCATCACCANGAGGGCTGGAGCACCTCTCATATAGGGACAGGTGGAGGGAGTTGGGGCTGTTCAGCATGGAGAGGGGAAAGCTCTAAGGAGATTTTATAGCGACCTTCCAGCACCTGAAGGGGCTGCAGGAAAGCTGGGGAGGGACTGTTCACAAAGGTTTCTAGTGATAGGACTTGGGCATTGGGTATAAACTGGAGAGGGGCAGAGTTAGGCTAGACATAAGGAAGAATTTCTTCAGTATGAGAGTGGTGAGGCACTGGCACAGGTTGCCCAGGGAAGCTGTGGCTGCCCCATCTCTGGAGGTGTTCAAGGCCAGATAGGATGGTGCCTTGAGCCACCTGGTCTGGTGGGAGATGTCCCTGCCCATGGCAGGGGGGTTGGAACTGGATGATCGTTAAGGTCCCTTCCAACCTTAACTATTCAATGTTTCTATGGTTCTATGTTATAAGGTGAATCCTGTTATAAGGTGAATTTCTGTAATATCAAGTATCTCTTCTCTCAAGAACTTGCTGGTAGAGTGGGTACCAAATTATTAATATAGGTTAGCCAAACACCTATATTTGTTAAACTAATACATTAATTTTGCTGTGGATGCTTGGGCCTGATGATTCTGAAAGGGCTATTCTGAACCACATTTCCAGCAGCCTGATTTGCTTCAGATGTGACAGGCACATCCTGTGGGAAATGAAAATGCTATGTCGTCTTTGCTGAAAATTGTTATTATTCCTAAGCAGTGCTCTTGCATGTGTCTTTTTTTTTCAGATGGTCTGTTAGTGGCAGGGATCTCGCTATCTTATGCATCTGGTTAATGGCCTAGAACATCATCTCTGTTTACAGTTATTTCTAACAGAAACTGAGATCAAAGATCAAGTTAGTGGAAGAAAGAACAATGAAAGATGAGAGTCAGTCCTCTGTTAGGAGGGACTGTGTTCTGCCCTTGCAGAGCTTTATCTGATAAGTATTATTCCATCTCTGACAACTATAAGCCAGATCCTATGATGTTAATATTGACCAACTTTGTATTTAAAACTACATCAATAAGACCACATTTAATTTGGGCACATTTTTAACCAACTGCCTTTCACTTATTAAAAAAAAACATTTTACTTAGCAAGAACTACATGATGCTGCCTCAAAAATCACTGTGCTTAGGTGTCCTTATGACCACGAACTGAGCATACCAGCCTTTTTGTGATTATGGACTAGATCTGAAGGTTGCATCATCTTCTGGGTCTTGCAAATAGAACAATATATGTTGAAACAAGGAAAATAACTTCTCAGAAGAGCCAGGTACACAGGGATCCAACAGCCTCTTGGAACCTTGCAGTCTGGGTAGCTCTGACGGTGGGCTTCACATTTGCATCTGTGTAGCAGCAAATTTAAAAATGTTTATGTAACACAAACAGGGTCGAGATACTATGACTGATTTGGGTGGTTCTATTTTTATCTTATTTTATTTTTAAGCTAGGTAGGAGCAGCTATGGTTTAAATTGAAGCTGTCACTTCCATATAATTGAAGAGGGATTTACAGAAGATGCAGATGCTTTCCATACCGAATGTTGTGCATGTACAGAATGAGAAGTAACAATTACAATTAATTTCTGAGTCCATGTTCTGGAGCCAGGAAGCAGCAACGTGGCTCCTTATCACCATAAATGCATGAGGGAGGGGGTTTTATTGGGGTTTCATGCATATTTTTCAGTGCTGCCAGAACCTGGAAGTTGTGAAATGCCTGATATCTTTTCCATGCATTTGTCCAAGCTGGCAAGAAAGTGCCTCTATCTAGCAAGGTCTGCAGGCTGGGACAGCAAAGGCTCCAGCAACACCTGAGAGGTTTAACTAAAAGTGACCGTCAGACAAAAGTGGTGAGTGTTGTGTTCCACCTGTTATCTCAGGGAGTCAGCAGCACCACCTTCCCCCTCCACCTTCCCTGCAAATCCTGGCACCGCCGAGATAACATTTTATTCAAGATCTGCTAGGTTATAAAGTTAGGAAAATGAGTACCTTGAGGAAGCAAGGGTGGATTTTCTGTTTGCTTAATTTATGGGTCGAGTCCAGCCTGGTACAAAGGAAGCCCGGCTGTTAATGTCCTTTGTCACCCGTCTTTTCCAGGATGTGATTTTGCAATGGCAAGACATGAAAGGGAGTTTGGAGAACACTCTGCAGTGATGGTGGCTGACTGGTATGTTTCTGGTTACAACTAACAGCACATTCTCACCAACTCTCCAATTCTGCTTGGTCACAGGCCCGGGGCAACTGGAATATCTTTCTTTTGTCCCACACTACTCCATCACCATGGAAACAAATGGGCAAATACAATAAATAATTTTAATTTTTTTTTTGTTAGTAGACTGGGAAGTTTTCAGACCACATGCACATAGAGTACAGGTAGTTCAAACTTGGGGGTTAACACTTTAAAACCATGGGTTTAACTTGTACCTTGGGCTGTTGCCTGGCTCCCTGCCAGTGCCCATGGGAAAATATCCTCACAAAGTCACAGAGGGTGTTGGTGACTGCACAAGTGCGTGAGGGATGCCCACTGCCAGCCTGTGGTTGTTGTGACCAGCAGTTACAGGGAGGTCGAGGTCCTCCCCAGGACCACCCTGAGCTCAGCTTAATTGTGCCACCGGTGGAAACAAAGATCAGCCCTTGTGCAGGGGTTTAAAAGTTGAACTTGCACTCCCAAGGGGACACGGTAGCCCAAAACTCCTAGGGACACAGCAGTCACTAGTCGCTGTGTCCCGGGAAGCAAAGACAACAATAAACACTGGCCCCAAATGGAGGGGCAAAAGGAGCACTACCAGTAGCCCCTCATACACTGGGAATTTAGGGAGGGGATTCCCCTCTGCCTTTGTGCAAGCCTTGCATCTCCCAGACCCCCACTGGGCACTACTCAGCTATGCAGCAGCATTTGCATCATGGGGGGCTTTAGACAAACATGGACCTCTAATTTCTGGTTCAGAGTCTGGGAAGAGATCCTTGCCAGCTGCAGCTGCTGGAAGGTACAGTGTCTCGGCATGGGTGTGAGACTGATGGATCACCTGGCATCAGACCCGAGGAAGCCTGAAGGCTCTCATCTGCAGCCTCTGGATCCAGCAGTTAGCCAGGAGGTCTTGAGTCTTTCCCTAACCTGCAATTCGTTAAAGCACCCTGCAACATCTGTATCACTAGGGTATTTCATGGGAAAGTTTTCTTTTTGTTGGTTACGTGTTGCTGCTTGCATATGTTTTTTTGCCCTGTATCTAAACCATCTATTCCTTTCAAGTGACAGATACTAAAAGTAGTAAGCTGTAAAAACATGTACCACCAGAGTTATAAAGAAAATCTCTTGGGAGACAGTAAAACAAACCCAGTCCCAAACACCCTTCCCTTGCCCATGCTGCCAAACCACCTCCTTTTCTACTGCACTGCCAACAACTCAATTCTTCCACAATACCTACAGGGAGGGAGGGAGTAGCAGATTAAAAAGCCAGGTTCCTCCCTCCCTGAGGTTTCCCAGCACGTATTGCCAGCTTGGGGAATACAAGGGAAGGGGAGAGGAAAGGCTAGCTCTGCCCTGCACTGGGCCAAGCAACTTTTCATCTGTATAAAATATATTAAATTCCAATCTCGCTGGAGCCGGTGTTGAAAGATTTCAGCAAGGCCAAAACTTGACCTTTAGCAGACAATAGCTCAGGCCCTAATTGGCAACTGCTCATTGTGCGTTTTCATGTGTTTTGAACAGGCGGGTTTCATGCTCATTCCCATGTAGGCTCAGGTCTGGGGCTGCGAGAGGGAAGCGGGGAAGGTTTGGTGATTTCTGATTGTTCTATAATGCCACCTGCTGACTCGAGGGCGACAGCAGCCAGTGTATCAAAAGTCCTTTCACCGAGGTTCGCTTTTAACTTCAGTGCTATTTATATTAATGGGATCATTCAATGCATTTCACTCATGTTCTGATTTAGAGTCCAAGGACAGACCTGAGTTACAAATCCTAAGTGAACACCGTAAGATATATTCAACACTAACTATACCAGCTTATTGTGCTTTGACTGGGCTGCAACTAGAAAATATAATGAGGAGGTGATTGGAAAGGTCCTGGTACTCAAAATATTAAAATATTGTGTTTATATTGCACTACACTCTTTCATGACTGATGCAAGCTGCAAGCATTTGTGTGCCAGCACTACAATGCATCTTCACTAAGTGAATGAGAGGATAGGAGGGGGAAAAAACATAAGTGGCTACTTTACTCCTAAGGGAGGCCAAGATCTTACTCCCTCTACAGGGATGATTTCATCATCCATAGCAATTCACGCAAAGATATATAGAATAGTAGAGGCCCCCCCATCCAGAAAAAATGCTCCAAATCATCTACTTTGCAAAGCCTGGGAAAGTTCAAACACGTATCTGGAGTGAACACCATGCCACTGATTTAATCCTCTAACAAATGGAAAATTCACAGCTCTTTTATCTAGCAAGAACTCTCACTTCCTGGACTCATCCCATTATGCCAATGGGCCCTTGTTCTTCACCACTTCCCTGTCCTGACCGAAATCCTGTTTTCACCCCTATATCTGTCTGAACCCTTTATCAAAGTATCTCTCTTGCAGGGCATACATGTTCCCAGCATGCCTCAGCTACTCCTGCTGCTCTGCCCAAGCTCTGCGGGTCCTCTCAGGTTCACTTTCCCTTAGCTCTGGTTACGCTTTTGCTCCTGGCATTGACCTTGTTCATCAGCTTCATAAATAACTATTTATTCAGGTCCCTACCAGCACCTGCAGCAAATCTTTCTGTCTTGCTTCCAGGCTTATGCCCAGGCTGGCTTCTGACATGGGCAGCTTGATGCACTCCAGTGTAGTGGAGACAGGCACTGCAAAGCCTTTGCACCACTCTCCTCCTTCTGGCACCTTAACGAAGTCTAATTTTTTTGTACTGGCCTCCCACACACTTAATAAAAGACGCATATTCAAGCAGGCTTTGTGCCCAGAACGCAATTAAGCATCCAACTGTCCGATCTGTGTGGCCAAATCCTCCACGTTCCCGGGGGTTCTCAGGTGCAGGTTCACACTGGTTCATCAGGTTTCCACAGGGGGGAGGAAATGTAATTTAGCTCTTTCAGTCTTAGTCATTGAAAATAAAAGGGGAATAAGTGAAGCTTGTCTTTGGCTGTAAGAATGGCAAACAGACCAGGCATGATTATCTTCAAGTGAAATTTGCAAGTGAACAAGGCATTATAATTGATGCAGATTTAAAGATATAAGGTGAGGCTATTTGCTGTTTAAGTTTAAATGACAAATCTTAACTCACTTTTCCCATCCCCTCCCTTTTCTTCCCTTGCACAGCAAATGCTTAATAAAATTTTTTTCAGACCATGTCTTCAGAACTGCTGTTCCCCCAACTCCAGTGATTTTTAGAGCAGCTGGGGATATTTAGCAACATGGACACCCCACCCCCTTCATAATACCTGAGACATGCTCTAGGTCTCTCTGTGCCACTAACAAAAATATTATACAAGATATAAACAACCCAAAGCCACAACACAGAAAATAACTAGTGCATCAAGCCACATGCACAAAGAAGCATAGAATAGTTTGGGTTGGAAGGGACCTTAAAGATCACCCAGTTCCAACCTCCCTGTGATGGGCAGGGACACCTCCCACTGGATCCTTGTATGGGAGGTGCTCCAGCCCTCTGATCAATTTTGTAGTCCTCCTCTGGACCTGTTCCAACAGCTCCATCTCCTTCTTGTGTTGAGGATTCCAGAACTGGACACACTACTCCAGATGAGGTCTCACAAGAGAGGAACAGAGGGGCAGAATCACCTCCCTCGCCCTTCTGACCACACTTCTTTTGGTGCAGAACAGGACACGGTTGGCCTTCTGGGCCGTGAGCACACACTGCTGTGCTTCTCACCAATCAGTACCCCAAGTCCTTCTCTGCAGGGCTGCTCTCAATCCCAGCCTGTATTGAAACCACGGGAGGGGTACAAAGTCTGCCTGACTGATGTAAAGATGTAGACACTGAAGACATATCTTATCTGTTTAATTCCAGATCAGATTCTGGACTTTTAATTGTGCACCCTGCTAAACTGGTAGTACCTTTCCTCAAAAAGCTGTGGCCCAGACCCACCAGAACCTCCCCTGGGAATGCCTGGTCACAGCTTGAGGAATCACCAGCATTTCTAAAAGGCAGTTTGGACAGTCCAGAGCCAGCCCTGGCTCTCTTTGTGCTCCTCTAGCATTGTGTCAGCAGGCTTTACATCCCCAAGGATGTCTGGCCCCTCCTTATGCCGCACGCCAGGTCTCACCAAACATACACACCCTCTGTTTCGTACTATGAAAACAACATCTCAACGGCATACAGCGCAGCCATTGCATTGTTTTGGACATTTTGAACCTCAGAATACAATGCCTTAGGCCTACAAGGCCACCACATGGGCCCAGAGAAGATCACAGCACCATATGCAGGAGCTGGACTCAATGTTCCTTAAGGGTCCCTCCCAACTCAGGACATTGTATGATTCTATATACATGTTATATGTAGCCAGGCTGTGCAACTTTTCATTGGACCAGAAAACAGCATCTGCTCCTATTTTATTTAGCAACATAAATGTTAGCAAGGAAAGAAGTATTTCCACCTCCTAAGACTTACTAGTCTTACGCTATAAATTCTGTTATGAGTTTAATCCTGACTCTGAAACACTGGAAAACACCATGGTAGACTTAGTCTCTTCCAATTGTTTAGGCAGTGAGAACAGGGAGGTTAGAAAACAACAGGGAATGAATGATGCCATTAAAGTAGTCTAGGACGAATGGAAAAGTATATTAAAATTATTTTGTAGTGGTGTTACCAAATGACAGTGTTGTTTTTATAGCAGTGTCACTAAATTACTATAGTAATGCATTGCATACTTACTGTGTGAGGATCTTCAAACATCCAGAGATGGATCCATCTAGAGATGGATCATAACCTCTACCAATCTCCAGCCACACCAGCTTCCTTTGCACATAGTTGACATTGCACTGATTTTGCCCTTTAACCATAACTAAGTCAGGGAAGATAAAGTGTGCAAAGGAAGAAAAGCAGCAAAATACTCAAGCTTCAATACAAAGCAAGATACCACAGGAGCTATAGGTGCTCACTTTCTGATTTGTGTTTTCCACCTATTGCAGAGGACCTTGAAAATTGAGATATTGTTCGAATAAGGATGATGCCATCCACTGAAATACCTGACTGCACATAGAGGCAGATGACCCTTTGATGAATCAGCTGTGGTTTGAAAGAGGTGCACAAAGAGAGAAACAACACATTGGAGAGCAAATGGGATCTAAGCACATCTTGGCATCCTGAGCTGTTTCTATTTATTTACATTTCTTTGCTGATAGCTAGGAATTGTTGAAATAGCTGTGGAATTGACCAATTTTCTGTGGTATTCTTCTATTGTATAGAAATAAATACCTCAAAAGCTGAGTGGATGAAGTTCACTAAGCTATGTATCTAAGAGGAAGAAGAACTAAAGTCAGATTGGGATAACAGGTCTTAGAACACAGTATCTAAGAAAAGTACTTATTTTCTGTTAGTGTCTTTGGTAAAAAACAGTTTGTATTTCACAAAATCAAGAGGGAGAGGGAGTGAAAGGCAGACAAACAAGAAGGGAAGAGTGTTGCAGTGCTGCATGGATTCATTAGATTAGCATGTCTCTGCAGCCACCTTTGGCTCTGTTAATATTGCTGGATTCTTGCAAGAAATAAAAAGGATGTTGCCCTTAGAAACTGACATGGAGGAACTGGGATGAGAGAGGAGCAGTGAGGGTGTTGAGCAGTTTTGCTTTAGCAGATCTGATAGTGACAGAGGGCAGGGGCATTTGGAAGGCTCTGGGTGCTGCTGAGATATGATGGTGCGACTGTCCTTTGCTGGGATCATCAGACTGGATATCAGCAACAGAATGGGCTCCTTGGTCTTTTCCTGGATATTTATAAATCACAGTTCTCTTTCCAGAGAAGATGAAAGGTTTGATAGAAGAGGAACTGCCATCATTTTCCCATTTTTCAGAGGGCTGGCAGCCTCTGCAAGGATGCCCAGCAGCTGCACACCGCACCACGCTGTTTCTCCAGCTTGCAGTTTTCCAGATGACTGTCACCTTCCTCCTTGTCCCACTCCACTCAACTTGGCTGTCAGAAGTTCATTCACTCTTATTTTTCTACCCTAATAAATATTCCTGCTGCCTCATCCTTTCATTTTACCCAGAAATATCATAAACATATCTCTAAGTCCTTAATAATACTGCCAAGTAAACCAGCTGCAGCATCCTCATTGACTCTAGGAAACACCAAGCCTGGGAGTCTGAAGTGTTAGAGGACAGCTACCCCACATTAGAGCAGAGCAGATATCCCCCCACAGTTGTTATAGCAGTAGGAATCAAGATCAGTGTCCATCTTCTTGCCTTTTTAATCCCGAGGCAGCCAGCCCTAAGGATAGAAATGGGCACTGGATTTTTTTGCCCAGTGCACTTTGCCTCCGCACAAAGCAGACTGAAATCACTAAACTTTATTGAAAGCAGGGAAAAATTGCAGATCCCAACTCTGTGAGGTGACGCATGATCCCTGCTGCAAGTAATGAGAAGTGAGGGTATTCAGGATTTTAAAGTGGCCACTAGGACTTCAGTCACCGGGGCTGGACTTAACCTAGAGATGTATATGTAGAGTGTTGAACTTAATGCTCCTTTCACCTTCTTGATCTAGCAGATGTTCATTCTGTGTATAACCCTGCAAGAAGCAAAAAAAGTCAACAACAGACTGTAAAGAAATACCTAAGTAAAAAATTTTTAAACTCTGATACATTTCTGTCTGACTGTTCAGTATTACTCACTAAGCTGTGCAATACATGCTATGAAGGTTTGTTTGCTTTAGTGAGCAGATCATAGTATCATAGAATCATTGTGTTGGAAAAGACCTTTGAGATCATCAACTCCAACCATACCTGTCCACTATTAATCATATCCCTATGCTCTTCATCTACCCATCTCTTAAACACCTCTGGGGATGGCGGTTCAACCACCTCCCTGGGCATCTTGATAATGCTTCATAATCCTTTATGTGAAGAAATTTTTCCTAATGTCCAATCTAAACTTCCCCTGTTGCAACTTAAGGCCATTCCCTCTTGTTGGAGAAGAGACCAACACTCACTTCTTTACAACCTCCTTTTAGGTAGTTGTAGAGAACAATATGGTCTCCCCTTAGCCTCCTCTTCTCCAGGTTTAACAACCTCAGTTCCCTCAGCTGCTCTTCATAAGGCTTGTTCTCCAGCCCCTTCACCAGCTTCGCTTCTGAGCAAACCAGAAGGTTGTAAGTTTAGTAAGGAGTTAGTATTTAATTGTATTTTTAAATTTTATTAGTTATATATTAATTATGTTTTCAGTGCTTGAAATGAGAGGAAGAGAGGATCTGACAAAAACTTGTTCTGGATGTTTACTCTGGAGAACCAGACATACCTAAACACACTTCAAACAAACAATTGAAGATGCTCTGCTCAGTCTTACTGCTGCTTTCTAGGATTACTGGTACAAATTAAAGCAATGCTGAAATTTTCATTGCCGTTTGGAAATAAAAGCTGGACGGGGAGTCACATTAGAGACCAAAAGTATCGACCTACTATTTGCAGCAAACACTAGATGGGATAATGTCCAGATGAAAGAGGAAGCCCTGGAAAGGAGCAGCCTGCTTACTGGCCTGCTTTAGATCAGTCTTTAGCCTTTGAGCTTTGGTAATCTTCCCAACCCAAATCCAGATTTTAAGGCTGGCTGGAGGAAAGAATCATGGAATCACTAGGTTGGAAAAGACCCACAGGATCATTGAGTCCAACCATGAGAAGGGAGGATATGTGAAAGAAAATGCACCACATATCCAAGATTGGAAGTTATACAGTCTCAGGCATCCAAAAAGGGTGGGAGCTCACCAGTTCTTCCACGTTCAGGATGGAGGTTTGAAAGTGGAAAGCAGCTGCTCTTGTCCTGTGCTGCTTCCCAAGCCGTGAAGGTTGTGCCACTGGCCCACCACAGCTAATGATGAAGAAGGATCCTCAACAGGGAAACCCAGCTAGCTGGCAGAGTTAAAGGTGACATAGGACAATCTCATCATCTCATCCAGGAGGACATCACTGACTACCAGACTACAGCTAACCCAGGATAATGGCAGCTGTGCTCCTGTTACAGCCATGCCCATATCTGTTGGTGGGGGTAGCCACCACTGCCACCAGTCTGTGCCTTAATTTTAAGTAGCTGCTTCAGGCTTCGTATTGCCCTCCAATCTGTGAATGGGGAAGCTTTGAAACAAACACCTTTACAGAGCGTTTGGGATTATGGAAGGGAGGTGCTGCAGAAAGACAGCTTACAGTTAGAGTCAAGTCACGAGGATCTCTGGACCAGACAGAAGGACGGGCATTTCTGCAGCCACTGGCCTTCAGTGTCATATTTTAAAATGCCTTAATTGTATCCTATTTCAGTTATAATTCATGTTACACAAGACAGAAGAAAATCAGGAAAAAAAGCGTTTGTAGTTTGGATAGGTCAGCCAGAAAACTGATGGATTCAACACTTTCTTGGATGACTGAGAACTCAGGAGACATAACAGGAAAGGAAGGATAGCCTTATGTCAAACAATGGAGACATTGAGAGGCTTTGAATATTTTGATTCCATCGACAAAAAATTGCTGGCATTTGCCAATAAAATCAGGAAAATATTCACTGAAGAGCAAAATGCCTGTCTTTCTAGCACTGTCTTAATACTGAAAGATGCTTTATTTGTTGATAGGAATAATTAATACAGGGTTTGCCTGAAAGGAGAGCAGCTCATAAGGCTGGAGAAGGTAAGTGTGTGAGATAACATCTCCTGTCCACACCAGATAGTCTGTTCAGTTGCCACAGACGTCACCATGCGCTGGCATGGATGTGGACTTGCAGACTGAAGAGCCCTGCTGAGCTTGTCTCGTGGTTCGTCCCCTAATTAGCTGCAAGCATGAGGTGCTTCAGAACAACAGGCGAGAATCCAAGGAGGATAAACGTAACACAACCACAGATGTTTATTCATTTACAAGCATGAGATTTATATCTCCTTTAAATTAACGATATAAGCCACTGAGAGCAACAAAATGAGGCAGTATTAACCTTCCCAGAGTGTTCATAACCATCTTTGCTTGATTTCCTTTTCTTAAGGAGAATTTCGATTGCAGTACTGGCTAAAGCTCAAGAGAGCTTTAAGAAAAGCCTCTTAAATCCTGATATTATTTAACAGGGCTATGGACAAATGATGCTTCGTCTTCACTTTCTTCAACTATCTTTAAAAGAAATGTCATCTGAAATGCTTCCCAGATGATTGGATTCAGGAAAGACAATATATTAGGAAGTGTCATTATAAATGCCCCATTGCAACATGAAGAACAAGGAAAAAAAAAGCAGTGTTCCCAGCCCCCCACAACCAGGTTGTTCACACCTGGCAGAGATAACAAAAATTGGTCTGTGGTGCAAGTTAAAATTCTTTTTTATTTATACTGTCATATTAAAAAGAAATATCTGTTGGGTATTTACTGCCCAAAGCAGAAGGTCATCTTCATGGCAGGAGGCTTGGAACTAGGTGATCTTTAAGATCCCTTGCAAAACAAACTATTCTGTGATTCTATGATTCTACAACTCTATGATTCTATGATTTTTGTCTTATAGTAGAGTACAAGGCAGAAATGCAACAAGGGAAGCAGTCCCTGTCATGCCTCTAACAGGGAGGTGGTTGAGTCCCCTTCCCTGGAGGTGTTCAAAAGACGTGTGGATGAGGTGCTGAGGGACATGGTTTAGTGATTGATGGGAATGGTTGGACTCGATGATCCAGTGGGTCCTTTCCAACATAGTGATCCTGTGATTTGGGCAAGTCAATTCTCCTCTGTGCTTCAGCTTCCCCTTCTGTAATTTAGGCTAGTGTTAGCCATCTTCCTGGGGAAACACTGGTACATAAAATACACGCACGACTGCATTTTCACAGTACAGTAAGAGTTCCTCAGTCACTCTGTACTAATGAGTAGATTTTACATTTCCCCAAACATCTTCAAAAGGAACATGAGCCTTTGCCCGGCTGCAGTCCCTTATCCCAGGTCGTTTCACAGGCAGCACAGGCTGTTACTGTCTGCTACCCTGGGATGCTGAAATCTTGCACCACACACCGCACTTTGATGTGGCATTGGCACAAAGAGGATGATCCCCTCCGGCAAGGCACAGACTGAAACCATACAGCGAAATGCCAAGTCCAGGCAAGGTCAGGACGGATTCCGTAGACTCTTATGCTGCCACCACTGCCTCCTCTTCACTTTTCCCTTCCTGTAGCAATTATTGCTCATCAGCACAGATTAGCAATTGCACAAGCAAACACTTGGAACAAATGAATTCAGGGCCAAGGGCCAACCTTAGTCAGTGGAGCTTTGCCACTGATTTTAAATGGGATTGGGATTTAGCCCTGCAGCCTTCCCCTGTATTTCCTCTTTTCACCCATTCATGTGCTGTGCATGTGTAGCTTACTGGCGGCTCTCCGAGCTTTGGCATGAGGCACTCCCAGGTATGAGCTCCAAAATCTGCACCCGTAACCTCATGGTGTTCTTCTCCACCCACTCCCTGGCCCTGTCTTTCTGCTAAGAGTTCTTCCATCAGTTTTTATGGTTTCTTTTAAAAGGCAGGAGAATAAAGACAAAAATAGATCTCCATTCATTCATACAGGTTTCTGTTGGGCTGTGAAGATTTTAAAGGTCCTCTCACCTCATCTCTTGTTTATCTAGTAGCCTCAGGACTCATCTACATGAAAGAGTTGCACCCATTCAACTAGATGTTAATTTAAACCGATTCATTAAACTAATACAAACCCCGGAGCAAGCACAGGGGTGGACGCTCCTGCAGCGTATTAAAACCAGACTCCTATCGTTTTACTTTAATCTGGTGAGAAACTAAACCAAAGTAAGGAGCGCCCATGGACAGGTTTGCTCTGGTTTTACAGAACATATGGAAAAGAGCAATGCAAATCACGCCAGGGAGTTCTCACTCAGCAAAGCTCTGCTGCTCATTCGCCCACAGGGACCAAGTCATGACTTGAAACAAATGCCTTCCACCCCAGCCCAGCTGTCTCTGGTGCAAGACTTAGCTTTCCTTTCCTGCAGAAGAGAAGCAAGCTGTCTCCATCTTAATGCTTTAGAGGATCCTTCGAGGCATTCGGATAAACCTGCCTCAGCAGACAAGCTCCAGCAGATCTAGATATGCTCCTCAAAGTGCCACTGCTCCCCACTGCCCAATTGGAGAGAGAAAGATTTAGATTAGACATTAGGAAGAAATTCTTCATGATGAGGGTGGTGAGGCACTGGCACAGGTTGCCCAGTGGAGCTGTGGCGGCCCCATCCTGGAGGTGTTCAAGGCCAGGTTGGATGGGCCTTGGGCAGCCTGATCTAGTGAGATTGTATGATATATCCTTCCTGAAAAACCATGATGTCAGTGGGAGCCAGAAAAAGGAAAGAAGTGTAAGGAAAACCACCCCAAAGTCTCAAACACAGCCACAATTCAATGAAAATGATCACAAAAAAACCCAAACCCAAAACTGAAAGGAGGGATGGGATTGGAGCATTTCTGCTTTACAGCTTTGCCCTCTCTGCTCTCTTTTCAGTCGTTGGAAAAGACTAAATCACTAAATTACCTGTTGTNAAAAAAAAAGCAGTGTTCCCAGCCCCCCACAACCAGGTTGTTCACACCTGGCAGAGATAACAAAAATTGGTCTGTGGTGCAAGTTAAAATTCTTTTTTATTTATACTGTCATATTAAAAAGAAATATCTGTTGGGTATTTACTGCCCAAAGCAGAAGGTCATCTTCATGGCAGGAGGCTTGGAACTAGATGATCTTTAAGATCCCTTGCAAAACAAACTATTCTGTGATTCTATGATTCTACAACTCTATGATTCTATGATTTTTGTCTTATAGTAGAGTACAAGGCAGAAATGCAACAAGGGAAGCAGTCCCTGTCATGCCTCTAACAGGGAGGTGGTTGAGTCCCCTTCCCTGGAGGTGTTCAAAAGACGTGTGGATGAGGTGCTGAGGGACATGGTTTAGTGATTGATGGGAATGGTTGGACTCGATGATCCAGTGGGTCCTTTCCAACATAGTGATCCTGTGATTTGGGCAAGTCAATTCTCCTCTGTGCTTCAGCTTCCCCTTCTGTAATTTAGGCTAGTGTTAGCCATCTTCCTGGGGAAACACTGGTACATAAAATACACGCACGACTGCATTTTCACAGTACAGTAAGAGTTCCTCAGTCACTCTGTACTAATGAGTAGATTTTACATTTCCCCAAACATCTTCAAAAGGAACATGAGCCTTTGCCCGGCTGCAGTCCCTTATCCCAGGTCGTTTCACAGGCAGCACAGGCTGTTACTGTCTGCTACCCTGGGATGCTGAAATCTTGCACCACACACCGCACTTTGATGTGGCATTGGCACAAAGAGGATGATCCCCTCCGGCAAGGCACAGACTGAAACCATACAGCAAAATGCCAAGTCCAGGCAAGGTCAGGACGGATTCCGTAGACTCTTATGCTGCCACCACTGCCTCCTCTTCACTTTTCCCTTCCTGTAGCAATTATTGCTCATCAGCACAGATTAGCAATTGCACAAGCAAACACTTGGAACAAATGAATTCAGGGCCAAGGGCCAACCTTAGTCAGTGGAGCTTTGCCACTGATTTTAAATGGGATTGGGATTTAGCCCTGCAGCCTTCCCCTGTATTTCCTCTTTTCACCCATTCATGTGCTGTGCATGTGTAGCTTACTGGCGGCTCTCCGAGCTTTGGCATGAGGCACTCCCAGGTATGAGCTCCAAAATCTGCACCCGTAACCTCATGGTGTTCTTCTCCACCCACTCCCTGGCCCTGTCTTTCTGCTAAGAGTTCTTCCATCAGTTTTTATGGTTTCTTTTAAAAGGCAGGAGAATAAAGACAAAAATAGATCTCCATTCATTCATACAGGTTTCTGTTGGGCTGTGAAGATTTTAAAGGTCCTCTCACCTCATCTCTTGTTTATCTAGTAGCCTCAGGACTCATCTACATGAAAGAGTTGCACCCATTCAACTAGATGTTAATTTAAACTGATTCATTAAACTAATACAAACCCCGGAGCAAGCACAGGGGTGGACGCTCCTGCAGCGTATTAAAACCAGACTCCTATCGTTTTACTTTAATCTGGTGAGAAACTAAACCAAAGTAAGGAGCGCCCATGGACAGGTTTGCTCTGGTTTTACAGAACATATGGAAAAGAGCAATGCAAATCACGCCAGGGAGTTCTCACTCAGCAAAGCTCTGCTGCTCATTCGCCCACAGGGACCAAGTCATGACTTGAAACAAATGCCTTCCACCCCAGCCCAGCTGTCTCTGGTGCAAGACTTAGCTTTCCTTTCCTGCAGAAGAGAAGCAAGTTGTCTCCATCTTAATGCTTTAGAGGATCCTTCGAGGCATTCGGATAAACCTGCCTCAGCAGACAAGCTCCAGCAGATCTAGATGTGCTCCTCAAAATGCCACTGCTCCCCACTGCCCAATTGGAGAGGGAAAGATTTAGATTAGACATTAGGAAGAAATTCTTCATGATGAGGGTGGTGAGGCACTGGCACAGGTTGCCCAGTGGAGTTGTGGCTGCCCCATCCTGGAGGTGTTCAAGGCCAGGTTGGATGGGCCTTGGGCAGCCTGATCTAGTGAGATTGTATGATATATCCTTCCTGAAAAACCATGATGTCAGTGGGAGCCAGAAAAAGGAAAGAAGTGTAAGGAAAACCACCCCAAAGTCTCAAACACAGCCACAATTCAATGAAAATGATCACAAAAAACCCCAAACCCAAAACTGAAAGGAGGGATGGGATTGGAGCATTTCTGCTTTACAGCTTTGCCCTCTCTGCTCTCTTTTCAGTCGTTGGAAAAGACTAAATCACTAAATTACCTGTTGTCAGTATCTAATGAGCACTATAGAGAACATGAAGCCAGACTGCTCTTACAGGTGCAGTGAGAAGATGAGAGGCAATAGATACAAGCTGTATCTCCATCTGTGGAGATACTCAGAACTAAATCAAACAAGACCCTGAGCAAATGGATCTAATAGTGAAGCTATCCTTCAGGTGGGAGGAGGTTCAACCTGAATTGTAAGTCCCTGCTGACCTAAATTATTCTGAAAAAAGACAGAAATTGCTTATCTGAAGTCAATCTCCCCAGTGTTCCAGGAGTGTCTCCCAAATGGTGCCAGTTGCTGCAACACAATTCATAGAATCATAGAATGGTTTGGGCTGGGAGGGGCCTTAAAGGTCATCCAGTTCTAGCCACCCACATGAGCCGTTACACCTTCCCTGGATCAGGTTGCTCATAGCCTCATTCAGCCCAGCCTTGAACACCTTCAGGGTTGGGGGATCCACAACTTCTCTGGGCAACCTGTTTCAGTGCCTCATCACCCACATCGGAAAAAGAAAATTCTTCCTAAAATCTAATTTAAATCTCCCTTCTTTCAGCTTAAAACCATTACTCCTTATCCTATCATTGTACTCTTTGATAAAGAATCCCTCTCCAGCCTTCCTGTAGCCCCTTTCAATACTGGAAGGCTGCTATAAGGTCCCCCCAGAGCCTTCTCTTGGCTGAACAAACCCAACTCTCTCAGCCTGTCCTCACATGGGAGGTGCTCTAACCATCTGATGATCTTCATTGCCCTCCCCTGGACCAGCTTTAACAGTTCCATGTGTTTCCTGTGCTGGAGGTTCCAGAACTGAGCACTGAACTCCAGGTGAGTTCTCATGAGAGCAGAGTAGAGGAGGAGAATCACCACCCTTGACCTGCTCCTCATGCCTCTTTTGGTGCAGCCCAGTATATGGTTGGATTCCTTTTTATTTTTTTTTTCCTGAATAGTCCAGAGAGTAACACAAGAGATTTTCCATCAGGAAGGTACAAGCGAGAAAGCGGAAGCCTACAGAAAAGCTCCCCAGCAGCCACCCACCTGCCAAGTGAGCCACACCAACATGTCTTGGCTCCAGGGGTCCCATCTAAGCTAGGGAAGTTGCTAAAAGGTTCGCTGATGTTGATAATATCAACTGGCTTTCACCTGTGCTGGTAGCTGCTAGGGGTCTGGGTGTAGGAGGCTGCTGGCTGGGTCTGACACTGTAAAGCTACATCGGAGAGTTGTGTTCTGAGCAGCCCTGCACCACTGTTGACAGCAGGCACAACCTCTGAATTTCCATCATTGTGAGTATTCAAGGTAGAAAGAGAAACGGAGTCAGTGTTAATATGTGCAAAACCTATCAGTGCATATGGGTAGAGGCAGTGTTGTCGTTATTTAAGGGGAAAAAAGAAAAGCAGAGGAATGATTTTGCAAAAGGCATATAGATTTTACCATTATTTGAATATTTTGGGGGTTGTTTTGATTGTTACGTATATTCCAGGAAAAATAGTTGAGACTGTTGTGAGCATGAAATTTTCATTATACTGGAGAAATCCCGGTTGTTTTCATCCAAGGATCTGAAACTACTATGCCAAAGTTTTCATGGATTCAAAGACATAATTAAATTAATTTGCAGGAGGAAGGCATGCCAAGGGCCATGAAACAAAAAAGAATGATCTCTAACTCAGGAAGCCTTTAAGCCACAGACAGCTGGAAGCGAGGAGAATGTACCAGAGAAATTTCAGAATATACTTCTGTGCTTACCTTCCGTTCTAGCAGAACAGAGATGGGATACTGGCTACATGCTATCATGTTCTTAACCATCTCCTCACCAGCTTTGGTCAGAGGCATGTGATGATGGATACATCCTCGATTTCACTCATCCATTCATCCTGGAATTTGACTCTTGCAGTCTGTCCATACTGCAGCACCTTAAATTTGTGAAGACTGAGGGTATAACTTTCTCCCTACTCCCCCCCTCACAACGACCCTTCACTGTGTCAATTCAGACTCTTTCGAGATGCAAACTCTTTTCTTTTTCTCCTGTGTAGCTGTCTGCCTGCTTAACGAGTTGACTCAACATGTGCCAGAGCTGGCCCAAGGGAGAGGAAGTGAAAACACAGCTGGAAGCAGAAGGGAGAAGAGCAAGATTTTCCTTCATCATGACAAGCTGCTAAATATGCTTTTGCCGTAAGAGAACTGCCTTCAGGCACAGCTCCACCTCTGGGTCCGATCTTCAGTGCATCTTCAGTGCATCTCCAGTGCACTGTCTCAACCTCCTAGTCCTCCATTTTTGCACTGGCTCTGGCCTTTTTTGTGATCTTCATTGAGCTAAATCAACTGGCTGATCTACCAGTTATTTGGCTTAAAAAGTGGTCCGGCCACTACAAGAGATGGTACAAAATAAGTTGCAGGACCATATGGTTGGCTGGAGATAAAACAGGAGAAAGAGTAGAAGAGAACAAGGTCCTCCCTTTCAGCAGCAGTGAATTGTTCAACTGCTTATATATGACCTTATCTCCATCTTTTGAATATTTTCTCCTTTCCAAGGGCCAGGATGCCAGCACAACCCCAGAATCCCTTGCCATTAACAAAGCAGCACCAGTCTTCTCA